>CM021108.1:420241372-420665622 GCA_007115665.2 Sequoiadendron giganteum
AGACCCACGAATGGGGAGCACAAAAAGGCAACACCTAACCAAATTTACCCTTACCTATAGACTGATTAGCTTCCCTCCTTTTCTTTGGTGTGGGATCAGAGGTGTATATTGAATTTCACCTCATTCTTCTTTCTTTTCCTTTGCACCTTTGTCCAGTTTTCTTCAGACAAACCACCACCCATGTCCTTTGATTTACCTTTGATTATTTGGATTCCCCTTGGAGACATTATTTCTGAATTTCCATCCTTGGGCACTATGATGACCAACATGAGAAACTGTCGAGGTCTCTGAATCAACTTGTTTCTCGTTTTGGGCCCAGTTTCTTTTCTTTGAGGTAGTGGTGGGGGTTTTGCTAGGTGAAGGAGCATCAACAACAAAATTCATTGCAACAAAGGATATACCTGCCATTGGAGTGGATTGGGAATTGCCTGGTAGAGCCATGCTCGACAGTGTCAACAACTTTGGGTGGCTCTATAGCCTTGCCATCTAAACTATCCTTTTCCATTGAGTAGTGTTGGGGGGTGGCATCTTTCCACCAAGTAGCTTGGTTTCCATACCGACGTTTTGAGTAGTGTGTAGCCATATGAGCAGTGTTGAAACATCGACGACAATGTAGAAGGTAGTCCTTCATAATCGAGCAATTGATTCCATTCCATCCCCGCCATTTTCAGAAGGATATTCACAGGGAGATCTTTGGTTGCATTTATCTCCACTAATATGCGAGCGTAGGTAGTGTGCAAAAAATTTGAGGAGCCAACATCCACAACCAAAAACTTCCCCAATGAACCGCCAATGGCTTCAAAGCATGAGTCACATCAAAACTGTAGAGGTAGATTCAACATCCTTACCCAGACTGGAACCAAGTCAAAGGATTTTGTGAGGGTTGAAGGAAGAGTGCCAGGGTTTCAAAATTAATAAATGTTGCTCCTTCTAGCTCCATTGGTATTCATATAGAACTATATTACGATCCTTCCATTATTGAAAACCACCATGAAGAACCCCATTGCATTGGGGTATATCTCTACATCCCCCTCCAAAATAGGTTTCCAAAATTCTGCAATCCAATCATGTAGCTCCACAAGGCTTGGCCAAAACCACCATAATCTACCAACCAACCCCTGATCTACAAAATAAGATATATTTTCAACCATTTCTTCGGCAATCTCTCCGACGAGGGAAACCGTTGGGATAGTGGTTGCACACTAGAGAGCCTTAGGAGCCTTCCGATCACCACAATCAGTCACTTCCACACCTAATCTCCCCTCCCAACTATTGCTCATTCCCCATTTCTTCTGTGTAGAAGAAGGCCAAGCAAATCTATAATCAATGTCCCTGAAACCTTGGTGAAGACGCAGGCCAACCATTAGGGTTCGATGCCGGTTGGTTCTGCTCCTTCTCCTGCCCACGGTTCATCTTTTCCTATCCTTCCACCACCATCGAATATGAGCGATCGTAGAATACAACACTCGATGATTGAGCGTTTTGTCGCTGCCCATCGTTTGGGTTGGAGAAAGTTTTTGTAGAGGCACCGAAGTATGCTCTAGCTTCGCCAGTCGATGATAAGGTCTTCACTTCACTCCCATGAGAAATCCCTTCCTTAATGCCTCCCTGCCTCCAAAATTTTGCTTGGTCCGACGCAGTGACAGAAGAGCGAGCCGAGGTTTTTCGCAGCACACATTATAGAGTGAAGATAATAGTTCATTATATATATATATAATATTATATATATTTTTCTTATTATATTATAGTATATTCATAATATTGTATTATTACTTTGATATTACTATTATATTATTCTACTATTATAATATTCTATTATTTTTATTATTATAATATTATTATTCTTATTATATAATCTTTTAAATATTATACTTAGTAAATTATATTTATCCGTAATATTATATTATTAAGAAAATATGATTAATTGTAGTATTAAATTATTATTATACTAATGTTATTATGTTATATTATATTAATTTTATTATATATTTATTATTATTATATTATTTATATTTTATTATATTATATTATACTATATTTATATTTTTATTATATCATATATTTATTATTATTATATAATAAAGTTAGACTCCTCATTGTAGGAGTTGAGAAAATACAACTTCACAAACTTCGAAGATTACCTGCATACAAATAACCTGTCACAAAAGAAGAGATGGAGACAAACAAGCAAGGGTTCTCTGAAAACTGAAAATGTATATATAAGAGAGAATGAGAGAATGAATTGATATGAAATACAATAGGATCAATCCTTATATAAAGGAGATCATGCAAACCCTAATAAAACCCTAATAGAAGCCTTAATAGGATAATATTTAATAATTATTAAATATCATTTTATGCAAACTAACGTGAAATCTTAAGAAAGGAATAAAGATAACTTAATCAACATAATTAAGTTAAAACCTTTACTCTAACACCCTCCCTTAAGATGAGCAACAATGCAGCTACAAACGAATGCAAGAAAGCAAAGGTAATTACAATGCAAGAAGACAAACATGGGTCCCGACAACTAGGCCAAATCAGGTACCCAAATACAACCAAATCTCTGTAAAGAGGAGACATAGAGAAAATCTCATGGGAAAAAGCTCTACTCCAAAAAAAGATGCAGAAAGCCAAGAAGAAGAACATCACTGAAGCAGAAGAAGCTGCAAACAATTGTCGAAAGATGACTGCTATGGTGTTGAAGAACCTCTGCTGAAGATGGAAGATCCCTTCCAAGGCGAAATCAAGGAAGAATTAACACGAACAGTATAATACCCCCCCATAATGCTGAACTGGGAGAGCCTAACAGATCCACTGAAATGGTGTGAAACACCCTGTAGTGCATGAAGAAGAAGAAGAAGAAGAAACAACATCTGAAAGTGCACAAGAAAGCACCTGCAACTAAAAAAGTGGTATACAAAACAAAGCACACATGCATGAGGCTGGAATCATATGGATCCATGGTCATCGTGGAGGGACACTCACCGGACAAAAGGTGTGATGGCAAACAAAGACAAACTACACAACCCCCCCATGGTATGGATTCACTGTCGTCGTGAAGGGACACTCACCGGACAAAGATGTGATGGCAAAACAAAGGCAAACTACACAACCCCTCATGACACTTTATAATAACAGTGCAAGTACAAAATATGGCACAACCTTATGTGCAAAATCCCCAAAAGATGCATGTACAATAGTGTGACATTTTATCTCAGTACATTTACATAAAGGATAGCTTGCAAATGATGCTCAAAATGCTGGAAAACATGAAGAACAACAAAAAACAAAGCATTCCATGCAAACAAAAAGTTTCCAAAAGCAAATATGTCCAAGTAATCCACCAGAGTATGAAAACACAAATAACTAAATAAAATATACCTGGAGTGAAATCTGGAAAAATTGCATGGATGAAACTTTAGAGCTCTGAAATATGGTTCCAATGTCGCTGAGATTGCAAAAAACGGAGAAACTGATCAAAAGTTATGAGCTTGGGACTGAAAAAAGCCCCTTTGTCTTCAACTGGCTGTAGAATGCACCAATGGAAAAAAGAAGTGATGAGACCCACACCACTGGAAAGATGAGAAAACTGGCTTTCTGACGATATTTCGTTTGCCAAAAAACGATATCGTATGTCCAAGTTACGGCCTTTGGAAGAAATCAGGTCCAAAAAGGAAAAAAGTCAACGCTGGGTTAAATTTGACGGTCATATGACCGTCACAGCAAAAAAACTGGGTTAAATTTGACGGCCAAACAACCGTCACCGTAAATGCATAATTTGGGTTATCCAGAAAAAAATTGTTTTTTATATAAAAAAAATATTGATTTAAAAAAAAAAATACAGGAAAAAAAATGTTTTTTTTTTATAAGAAAAAAAACAAATAAAAAAAGTTTGGCCGCCGCTGCCTGCGGTTGCCAAAGTACCGCCGGCCGGCACAAAGGCCGCCAATGGTCGACAGTACGCCGACCGACAGGGCAGAGGGCTCGCAGGCCTGCGTACGCAGGTACCTACGGGTACCCTGTACCAAAGTCGACAAGCCCTAAAATTATAGAATTTAATTTTAATTTTAATTTTTTTAAATTTTTTTTTGAAATAAAAAATCAAATAACAATTTAAAAAAAAATCGGACAAAAGAAATTCTGGAAACAAAACAGACGAATTTTTTTCCGAAAAAAATAATTTTTTTACTAGGTATTTTTTTATGGATCCGCGCGCAAACGACGGCTATACGGTCATACCTGCTAAAAAAATTTTGCCATAAATTTCGACTTTATCCAAAATGGACGAATGAATAGTCGATTTAGGGGTTTTGGACCGTTGCGGACGCAATGGCGAGGTCCGTTTGAACTGAAAATGGTTCAAAATTGTAGGTATGCCCTGGATCAAGAAAACAAATCCCAAACCCTTGAAGCTCCAAAAATCTTCAAAACAAGAACATGAAGCAGCAGGTGTGGAGTTCTGATACCATGTAGGAGTTGAGAAAATACAACTTTACAAACCCTGAAGATCACCTGCATGCAAATAACCTGTCACAAAAGAAGAGATGGAGACAAACAAGCAAGGGTTCTCTGAAAACTGAAAATGTATATATCAGAGAGAATGAGAGAATGAATTGATATTAAATACAATGGGATCAATCTTTATAAAAAGGAGATCATGCAAACCCTAATAAAACCCTAATAGGAAAAACCTTGATAGAAGCCCTAATAGGATAACATTTAATAATTAATATAATTATTAAATGTCACTTTATGCAAACTAATGTGAAATCTTAAGAAAGGAATAAAGTTAACTTAATCAACATAATTAAGTTAAAACCTTTACTCTAACACTCATAGATTTCACATCTCCTTTTGCATGTATAATGGTTTTGCCAAATTGTTTCATTCGCATCATAACTGGGCACGTGCCAATTATTATTTGACAGTGAAACTAAGTGCATTCCTATTTTTATGTCACAAGATCCTATCTAATTAGAAACTTAAGATTAAATAGTTGGTGTAAGGAATTAATTAAAAAACTATTGAATAAATATGAAAAATAAATAAATGTAAAATAATTAGTTGGGATGACATAAATATGTAATGACAAATGATTAGTAATGAGTCGTTGTGAGTACTTCAGAATATGTTAATTTACTAATCATATTCTTATAGGTTTATATTTTTTCTTATAAAATCTTATGTAAGGCATATATTATATAATAATATTATTTTTGGACATAATAATCTAATATATTATTTTTGGGAAGAATGTAGAGCATAAAAGGTTCTCTAGATTTCTCTAGATTTTGTGTGTTAATTTATAAACAATAATGTAAGTGTATCAAAATGATGCTTTGTGAGTTGTAATTGATCATGTTTTACAATAATTTTTTTAGCCTTATAATACCATTGAAAAAGCATCTTATTTAAAAATAAAATAAAAATTATTTAGAGTTTTGAACCATCAAGCTTTCTTTAAAGCATTTATATAATAATATAAAGTTATATTTAAATTTAGATTTTTATATATGTAGGTATCACATATAGATATGATGTAATATATTATGCATAGTGATTTTTGATATAATGTATAAATTATAATTTGTTATTAGATTATTTTTGGGAAGAATGTAGAGCATAAAAGGTTCTCTAGATTTCTCTAGATTTTGTGTGTTAATTTATAAACAATAATGTAAGTGTATCAAAATGATGCTTTGTGAGTTGTAATTGATCATGTTTTACAATAATTTTTTTAGCCTTATAATACCATTGAAAAAGCATCTTATTTAAAAAAAATAAAATTATTTTATTTAGAGTTTTGAACCATCAAGCTTTCTTTAAAGCATTTATATAATAATATAAAGTTATATTTAAATTTAGATTTTTATATAAGTAGGTATCACATATAGATATGATGTAATATATTATGCATAGTGATTTTTGATATAGTGTATAAATTATAATTTGTTATGAGATTATTTTTGGGAAGAATGTAGAGCATAAAAGGTTCTCTAGATTTCTCTAGATTTTGTGTGTTAATTTATAAACAATAATGTAAGTGTATCAAAATGATGTTTTGTGAGTTGTAATTGATCATGTTTTACAATAATTTTTTTAGCCTTATAATATCATTGAAAAAGCATCTTATTTTAAAAAAATAAATTATTTTATTTAGAGTTTTGAACCATCAAGCTTTCTTTAAAGCATTTATATAATAATATAAAGTTATATTTAAATTTAGATTTTTATATATGTAGGTATCACATATAGATATGATGTAATATATTATGCATAGTGATTTTTGATATAATGTATAAATTATAATTTGTTATTTTGAGATAATATATGGATATTATGGTTTGTTTATGATAATTTTTTATTTTTTTTAATATATGATTTAATTTTTTAAGTAGTTGAATTGAAGTTTAAAAATTATTAATGTTCTTTATTCTATTTTATTTTCCTCTTTGAATACATCTTGTCTTGAGTTATTTTATTTATTTAAGATTTCTTTTTCTTTATTTAAGAGTTCTTTTTGTTTTATTTTATGATTATTTAAGAGTTGTATTTTATATAATGTTTAGTTTATTTTTTGAAGAACTTTTTTTTATTTACTTAAAAATTATTTTATAATTTATCTTTTTCAAATATTTTTTTATACATTCTTTGACAAATCTATTCAACTTATTAGGATTGTCTTTCTAATATATATTTAAATATATACAAATTATATCAATAGATATGAATTTATTTTTAAAAATAATTTATATTTAAACTATATTTAATATTATGGTGCAATATAAATTATATGATATAGTTTTATTCAATTAATTAGTTTACCATGTAGACTATATTTTTATATTATATAACACGAGATACTACAATTACAATAGAATAAGAGCAATGTCTTAAATTTTCAAGTTTATTTAATGTTTTACTTAAACAATTCTAAAAAAATTAAAAATAATTTTTTTTATCCTACATGCACATTTTATATGTTCTTATATTTTTACTATAAAACTAACTTGTGCTATTGTGGTGGAATATGATCCTTGGTATACATTAATATATATTACTCAACTTAATCTCTTTGAAATGTGTGGCATCCATTAGCCATGTCACATTATCTTGTGTTGGCCTTTTATTTTATCCTAATAGAACACGAAAGGCCAAATTTGCAAGGATATGAAGATTAGAGTTTTTTAACCATATCCAATATGTTATTTTCTAGGTCATTTTGAAGCCAAATAGACCTTGCCATTATGCCCAAAAGGCCCCAAAAGCTCGATTTTCATATAAAATTTGTCCAATTTGGACAAAGTTACCCTTAGAGGCAATTTTCTCTCCCTTGAGTTGTATAACCCTCCTTATAATGTACAATACAGAGTTGTAAAATAATAATAAATTTCTAGTGCATAGCATGCATTATAGTAGCGATGCCACTCATCATGCCACTATCACTAGGTGGTGTACTAGTGCTTACCACCAAAGTTGCAACAATTGCATAACCACTATCATAATGTCATTAGGGAAACATCACTCATGCAACACTACTAGGCTTGCACCCCACCCTAGCCTCTTGAATATTCCCACAAATACTCCCTTAAAACAATTGATTTGTATCAAAGGCATATTTGTGTCAAAATCCAATGGTTTGTAGTTTATTTTGAGAAATTTTGTCATGCGAAGGTGGTTTCCAATTAACTAATTGACAATTTTAGAATATTCTAGCATAGAAGAATATTATGGCAATATTTTTAAACATTCAAGTGATGACATTAGTATGATGTCACTTTGATATCAATAAACCCTTTTGGAAATCTTGGCCCCATCATTGTTGTAGCTATTAATTTTGCAATCAAATTTTGAAGGCTAATATCTTAAGCAGGTGACCTATTTTTGAGGACATTTTTTATTTGGGGTAAAATTTTGCGCTTTTTGCAATGAAGGCTAAGTGTAGAAGTGCATACCCTGGTAGTAGCTGTGAAGTTAGGTGTTAGGTTGTCACTTCGTGTTTTGAATAATTATGGAAGTAATGTATTCATTTAAGATAAAGTTGCAGCATAATGGTTTTTTTTGGTCCTGTCACTAAGTTCAGGCTAAAATTCCTTTTAAAATGTTCATATGATGACGTTATCGAGGCGGTGATGGAGGCTTTGGGAAAGCTTTTCATGGAAGCAATGCATAGGGGCAAAACAAACATGGATATTGCTTCCATGTTGTTATTGGGGATGAATTCTTTCTTGGAATGGGCAGTCCCGGGGATTGGCTTTGATATCTCTGAAGGTTTTGAGGACATGGAGGATGCAGAGGATTTGGGTGTGGTTCCTTTTGTGAGGTGGCATAGGCGGTTGGATAAAGACACATATAAATTGGATATGCTTGTGGCTTGGGAAAACTTGAAATTGGTGCTAAGGCGCCATGAGTTCAAAGCAAGTCAGGCAAAGGTGAAAATTCCTCATTTTTTTCCCAGAAGGAAGCATTCACAAAGAAGAGGAGGTGCTCGACAGGCTATAGTAGGTAGGTGTATTGGTTAGCGGTGATGGTGTCGCTGTTAGCCAGTTTTTTTTTGCCTACCTTTTTTCGGTTGTTGGGGGAAAATGGTGAAGCGTATTTTGGGTGGTTCATGGTATTCCCTGGTACAGTGGAGTGGTGGCACGTGTGATTGGAAAAGTGAACAGATGCAGTAGTATTTTTTTGGTTGGCAACGAGCTTTTCATCTGCTAAATTTGAAGACAATGTTGGCTGCCTTGGAAAAGGCTATCTGTTAGGCTTTTTTGAGTGGTTGGTGTGTTTTTCCTTATTGCTATCTTGGGTTGTAGTTGGGTTTTTTTGGTGGGTGCCCTTGTTAATGTGATGGATTAATCTTTCCTTTTTTGGTGGGCTAGTGTTGTCAGGGTTAGGAAATTTTTTGGTTGATAATCCTGATTTTTTGGGGGATGGTTTGGAGTTTACAGTTGTACTAAATGGTTGTAAACCTTTTTTATTTTGCAATTGAATAATATATTATATTACCGATAAAAATTAAAAAAAACGCATATGATTTCATATTGAGGTGATTCTTCTTTTTAATGTAATTTTTTAGCACTACATATTAATGCAATTTTGAAACTCTCATTTTGAGCTTAGACTAAACTTTTAATCTTTAGTCTATTTTGGACATTGTAAAAATCTGAAAAATGTTTTAGTGTTATACATGCATTGATCTATGAAGTGCCAAATTATATTTTGTTGGGAGGATTCTTTTATTAAGCGAATTTGGAGGGGGTCGCTCTTCATGTTTTTTGATTGTGCATATCTTCTTCTTTTGCTTGTGCTCTACTTTTCATTAACAAATGGTTCATTTTAAGTTTCCTTGTTAACTCTATACAACTATTCAACATAGCATCAATATGCATGGAATGCTTTAATGAAATAAGGTTTTAGACCATCTGTTAAACAAAAAGTTGACGAACCTTATGAAAATAAGGAAAAGATAAAATGAATGCTTGAATATACTAAAGCACTTGAATGTCCTTGTAGCTATATCCCCTTGAGCTTATGTTTCAAATTGGAGGTTACAAAAATTCACATGATGCTCGAAAAATACAAATCATTGTATGGTAAAATTGATGAAGTTTGAGGCTATCAAATCAACAATGATTTGGCAAGACATGATCTAAAAAGATTTTAAATATTTAGGATTACATCACAAAGGTCAATGACCTTAGAGCACAATGTAAAAAAATTTGCATTGATAAAAATAATATTTAGTTATTCTACAATACACTAAATAAACCTGGTCCTAATTACACAAATTTAATTTCTAGGTTTCACACTAACATGGTGACCATGGGAACAACATATGCTATCCCCTTCATTTACATCCTTCTTCAATATGATGCATGAATAACATAAGCTTCTTTACATGGTTCTCCTAAAGGCATCTTAATCTCAAGATTTGTTGGTGGGTTACCCTAAGGGACAAAAAGGGTCAAGTCATCCTAATAAGAAACATAAGTGATCCAAGATCAAGCCACACACAAATCAAGCATAGTCTTTGTTTTCCTCTAAAAAAACTATAAATCCTCTTCATCTAATTCATAGAAGAAATAAAGGCTAACTTCTACCTAATATAAAAATATTGATAATGAGGAACATCAAAATCATGGGAAGTAGATTGATGAGATGAAACATATTCTAAAAACAAACAACATTAATATGCCCTCCTCTATTGCACAATAATTTTTCACTCCTTCAAAACTAGTTAAAAAGAAAAAAAAAAACACTTGTTGTTCTACATTCTTCCAAGAAATTGATTCAAAAAAAGTGCTTCACACCATATGGGTTTCGATCAAGAACAAGTTTCTTCATTGGATCCTTGCCCTATATCTCACATTCTCATTGTTGATGATACTTTGATGGATGTTATTGGAAAGGGTTCAATTGATGCTGAAAATGGTACACTTGAGGATGTTCTTTATGTGCTTGATTTGTCAACAAACCTTTTTTTAGTCCATCAAATCATCTCAAGAATGGTAGGAGAGTTGAATCCACTCTAGATTTTGTTGTCATCAAGAATCTTGAAGATAATTCTCTCATTACAATTGAAAAATATTACTGACATTCTTGACTCTATGCTTTCTCTCATTTTGTACTTGATACACCTACCAGTTTGCTCACTCATTGAAAATTTGTGAGAAAACTATGGCCAATGAGCAGTTTGTTGTACCCATAATAATTTTTTGCTTCAATAAGGCATTTTGCTTAAAATAATCCAAATCATGAAAAATTGTTGTCAAAAGTATGTTTTAGGTCAAACCAAACATAGAGTTTTTGTGGGTATAAGTCAACGGAAGATACTTGCAAATTTCTCAAAATTTAAAAATTAGGGTTTCAAACCCCTATTTTTTAGGAAAACCCTAAAAACTAGGACCTTTCTAGAAATGATTGAAAATGATTTTGATAGGATAATTTGACTTCACTATCACATTGGTCAAGTCAAAATCACCAAAAAGTTTGTTTTACTATAGTGGGTTTATTTTCATTTTTCAAGAAGAAAGTTAGGACCTTCACAACCATTAATGGCAGAATGGCTAGTACGAGGTGGTGAAATCTAAGCCTCAAAAACTTCAACGAAGAATCCATGGTGAAAATGCTTGAAAATGATGCTCTACGATGGAGGGGGTTTTCAAAAGCGAAAAATGCTAAAAATTGACTGTCTGGAAAATGCACATCTTGCTACCAAGGAGGTTGCATAGTTGAATGCCTTAGTCATTTTTCCAAACACCCGTACACACAACATGATGAAGGTGATTGCAAGGATGCACATGTCTACATCATCAACAACCATGCTCAAACCAGTTAAGCTACATGGTGAACATAAAACACAAAGAGATGAAGATTTTCAAAGGAAATGATGGAACTACACCTAAAAGTGCCCCTACTAGCCAGGGGTTCCCTTGAATTCAAAGGGTTAAATACAGTCATCAAATTTCACCAAGGCAATCATCTCCTTCATATTTATGTTGGCTTTTTGACACATCATCAAGCTAAGTCATATGATTCATCGATCATTGGCAAAAATAAGTAAAGTCAAGAGATAATACAAGCAAGCACTATAAAAAATGGTAGTCAAACATGGGAAAAAGCACCCTTGTTGGCCAGGGGCGCCCAAGAACAAGATGATCTAGATGTCAGTTTTGAGTAAACTTGTCTTCAAGCGATCTCTACGACATCAACTCAACTTGGCAACGAACCTATTCGCTAGCCTGTGAGACACATCAAGCAACAACAACCAATGATCATTAGAGCATGCAAAATGGAGGGTAAATCAATGCATATCAAGATAAAAGTGCCCCTGCTGGCCAGGGGTGCCCTTCATTTTGAGTCACTTAATGAGGTGTTTAACAACTTCTTTCTACAAGGCATATGCTCAATACTCTCTCAACTTCCCGATCAATCCAACTGCATGTTCACAAGACCTGTTAGATGTTCGCAAAAGAAGATTAAGCAGAAAACACCAAAGGTGAAGGTGAGATGAAAGACATGCAAATTGACTAAGTGTCAAGGAAAATGCATCTTCTTGGAAATAGGTGCCCAAGTTTTTGGGCAATCGGATGTAGTCTACAAGCTCAGTGACCTCCAAGATGACCTTCTCCATTTTGATCAATTTCAACAATGACACCGTCAACAAAGACAATAGACAAATCAAACATCTAACAACAAAGATCAAACTGGGACCATTCGTGAAAGTTTACAACATGAAAATAACAAGTCAAAAGGTCAAAGGCGCCCTTGGAAGCAAGGGGTGCCCAAGCTTTTGAGGCACCTAAATCAAACTTCAAGATTCACGAAGTCAGTCATGCTTTCCAAGACTAAACTAGTTATCCATCCCATGATTCAACAAGATCACTAGAATCATCAGTCTTCAGTGATCTCAGATCTGACCATGAAGGATTAAACTAGAAGAAATGAAGAACACTCAAGAAATTGACTAAGTTTAGTAAACAATGCATCTTCTTGGGAAAAGGTACCCAAGAATTAGAAGCATCAGACTCAAGTTTTGAGCTTTGCAGCTCCCAAGCACACTTCATCAAAGTTGTTTCATCTTAGTAATGGATCTGTCAACAACACTTCAAGATCAATTGAGCAACCAGAACCAAGGATTGAATGGAGGCATTTCATCATAGAAAAATAATGAAAATTTGTTCAACTCTTCAAAGGGACGCCTAAAGTCAAAAAGAGGCTCAGTTGACTGAAGTTGACTATTTTAGGATCCTTTCTATATTTAAAACGTCCCCATATTGGTGGAAATCAGTGTTGTGAACTCTAGATCAGGCAGAAAGACTCCTCCATCATGTGTTGGTGCCCAAGCTTGATGCATTCAACATCAATCACTATATACCAAGCCTAGGCGCTATAATTCAACATCTTTCTTTGTAGGTTGAAGCCAAGAACAATTATTAATCCAAGACGTCTTTTGAAGATCTGACAGAGGGGTTTTCATTGTTCTTCAAATTTTTGAAGATCAATTGCACAAAGGGATAATTTATCAGAGGTTGCATCTTTAGGCATATTTTTCCAATAGATCTAGAGAGGTAGTTGATAACTTCCAAAATTCTTCTTGTCTTTTTCCTCTATTCTTGTCTTAGATCTTCTTAGATGTCCAAGAAAACAACAAATATTCACAGATTTGACCTTTTGGGTATGATCAACCTAGATTTTTCAGCAAAACCCACATGTTAGGTTTTTCCAAAAAAAGTAGCCCTGTTGCCCCTATTTTTTAGGGTTTTTTGAGAAAAGTCATAATTTTGAAAAACATTCAAACTAGGTTTGTTCATCTTTGAAGCATGAACAACACCCATGTGTTGGATTTTTCCAAAAAAAAATCATTTTCTGGTGCCTCACTACCTCTGCCACCAAAGGGCTCTTGCATGCCATAGAAAAATTCATCTTTTTGAATTTCTGACGATCTAGGTTTGTTTAGAAAATTATTCTCAACAAAACCCATGTCTCAAAATTTTTTGTAAAAAGTTTCCCTAACAAGGCTATTTTTAGCAATCATAGAAAAAGTTGCTTGAACAACATTGTGTGCACAATCAATCTTTAAAGTTTTTAGAATGGAGTTCTCCCAAGTTGAATACAAAACCAAAACGGTCTTGGTTCATAACTTCCTGTAAAGGATAGACACCGATCTGCATCAGGTACACCCAGAGGTCAGCTCATAAAAATTGGAAGGCATAGACCAATGCACGCTACAAAACATCAAGTAATCCAAATTTCCAGAGGAAACATCAATCCCCATCACATCACAGAGCGCAAAATTCACAATAGCTTGTATTAAGCATTACAATCCTACCACGTGAGAGATTCGTTCAGTGGATGGGTGAGTGATATGCAACCTCAAGCCGAGGGATATTGAAAGGTGCTTTTCCATTCCACCATGTGCAAAAAATGTGGTCATATCTACAAGAGAATGTGAAAAGGAATTTGATGCATCAAAAGGCAAGTGTCAGAAGAGAATGGCCAAAAAATGGCTTAAAGATAAAAAGGCCAACTTGCCCAAGAATATAGGACATGGAGAATTCAGGCATGAGTATGTAGTGATGATCACTCTACTCAACCACACCACTGGTCAAGAAGAGGGAAAAATATTTTAGTCATGGATGTTCTATGTCATCGCCAAAGTTGTAAGCAATAGTGAACATTATGACTGACCCACCCTCATCAGTGATACGCTCCACAAGTAGATGACCGAATTCTTAGAGGCTCACTGGTTTCACATGTGCTCATATCTTGTATATCTGATTGCCTTCCAAGGCTAGTTCAAAGCATTAAACATAGTAGGAACCTTGGGTGTGGAAAAGGTCTATGAGCATTTCTTGCGACTTGAGTTCACACAAGCAGAAAGGCATTTCGAGTGGAAAAATGATCTTTTCCTAATGCACACCATGAGAAACCTTGACCATAAAATGCATATACGCATATCACCAACAACCAAGGAGGCAATGATGGAGTGGGTGGATTGGTTCATCCACTTCCCCACCTTCACCTACATACGTGTATATGGATACACGGGTCATCCTGCCATGTTACCCTACCTTTCTTCAGATAGGATGGTCTTCATGGAATTCTTGTGGCAGTTGTTTGAGGTACATTCTCATCTGCACAACAAATGCAAGATGACCGCAAACTTTCCTTTTGAGATGGGACTTTATAGGTGCAAGACAACGAATAGTGCCAAGGCCATAGACCATGAAATGGTGAGACTTAATCTTAAGTATCTCATCGAGAGATAGTTGTATGGTCCTCGAGGTCACTATGCAACACACCTTAAGCAAAACTCTTCACACGAGTCTTTCATGGAGGACTAGTGGGTTAACTATGAAGGTGAGTTCGATGTAAAAAGACACAATTATAAATGGTTTAGACTTCCACAAATTGTTGACTTCATGTCAAAGGACGTGGAAGGCCTATTCGATGATGATGGGGAAGTTATTCTTCCTACATTCTTCGTAGATCAAGTTGACTCACAACCACTTGGAAAAGTGGATTGGTATGCCAAGGAAAGTATGTCTATTGAGGAAAGGCCAAGTAGGGTTGTCAGAAATAACTAGCTCTACTTGGACATCAAAAAGACAAGAATAGTAGTAATTCCCCACATAGAGCCACCACCGGTTCATCCTTCACTACCTTTTACGTCAAGGAAGAAGCTTAGACATAAGCAATTGAATAACCCTCCTAGAGGAGATAGGATGATAGGATACACAAGGGGAAGAATACCGATTGTTGACACAAATCAGCAAGAGATACGTGTGGAGATAACCACAGATATAGTTGAGCCAATCATAGAAATAGTTGCAGTTGAGCTAGTAATTGGGACAATTATTGCTGAGACAACTAATAATGGAAGCAACTACATCCAATGTTGTACTAAAGGTGGAAGCAAAACCTCCCACTTCGCCACCATCACAATAGTCATCGATCCCCATTGTCTTGGATTCGCCACCACACGACACTACAACACAATCCCATTCATCAAGCATTCAAGGAACTATCATCTATCCTTCCAAAGAGGTTATTCAAGATATATCTTGGCTTGAGAATCTCCTAGGAAGGAAAAGAAAGAGACCATCCTAGTATCTGGACTTCACAGAATTTGACCGTGTCCCTCAAGACATGCCAGTAAAGAAGTTGAAGAAACAGGTCCACGTAGGAAAGAATGCTAACAATGAAATTGTCATAGAGACAACTACGTCACCTGAGGAAAAGAATGCATATGAGGTAGAGTTTGATGAATTCACCTTATTGAAGGTCAACCTATTGGCAACACAAGGGCGAAGAGGGGGTTAATCGGTTGTCACAAAATTTCAAACTTATTAACCTTTAATCTCAAATTTGATTATTAACAATGAAAACATGAATCAACAACACATCAAAATGCAACCAATATTTTTTGTGTGGAAACCCTATTAGGGGAAAAACCACGGTGGAGGTTAATCCATAAGTTATACCTTGTTAAAAGTAGCATCTGCTAATGCCCAAGTACAGTTCTAGTTAAGCACATGAACATTTCTTCACTTCTTTTTACTCTTCTTCACACTTTTCTCTACTTTCAAATGATCTAAACCTTATTTGCACATAACACTCACACTAAACACACTTGCACACTTCTCAAATGAAGAAATAATCACTTATATATATCCGCAACAAGAAATTGCATCGCTTCATGTCGGCTTCAACAAAATAATAGAATGAATACAAACTGTCGACCCAAAACAATAATGATTATTAATGCACATCAACCAAGGTCGGCCACAACATAGTAGATACCTAAAAAAAATTCCTTGAACACAAAACACCTTCAATTATTCTTCCTCGGAGATCCACAACATGCTTCAATCACTTTGTGGGCCATGAACATGAAAAACATGAACACACAAGAGAAAATCTCAGATTGCAAGCACAATGATCAATGCGGATGTGCACAGATAGAACATGATTTATAAACATCCACAAACACTTCAGGAACATACACAACAACTCAAATTACCAGAATCACATTATCTTCTTCTATGAACACCATTTTTAGTACCAGAATAACTGTTAGAATATATAAACTCATAACTTGCTCAAATCTTCATGCACACTATTAGAACCAACATTTTTCAATTAAAATCCTAAGCCTTTTTATCCATTTAACCTTATATTTGCCTATCTTTTCATACAAAAAATCTTCATTTTATTCCTCGTCCATTTTATCATGCATTTCAAATCCTTACTACTCCCTTGGAAATCATTTCATATGTTCTTCACCGCAGCCTCCCACAGTGGGCTCGCAGTATAGCGGTGGCGGTTTGATGCAGTCAAGGAAACCCTTACCACTATACCACGGAGGGTAGTCTCGGGGCCCGCGATGCTGTGGTAAAGGGTAGCAAGTGGTGGAGGTAGTAGTCAACAGGGTCACCAACAACAAGGTGACGGTGAACAATTAGCGGCTATCGTGGTATCGCTGGCGGTCAAGCCAATGACCGCGGTAGAACGGAGGTAAGCGGTGAGCCACCAATCATAATGGTTTATTGTGGTACTATAGGGAGTCATTTAATAGACTGTAGTAGCGCGGTGGCAGTGAAGTTGACGATAAATGTGAAGACCGTGATACCGCCAGGAGTCTAAGCAATGACCACGGTGATAGCGGTAAATGGTTAGCGGTTAGCGTGTAAGCAAAATATGTTCACCGCGCAACCCCCAAGGGTCTAAACATAGACCGTGGTAGCACGGTAAGGAGTGAAGACTGAGCGGGGAAAATATTGAAGGAAAATCAAAAGTTGAACTATATCGAAATATTTAAATTGCCAACAGGGCAACTTATTTAAATATTTCATTTTTATCAGAATATCAAATAATTATGGCAGGTAAAATGAAAAGTCATGACTGTTGAGTTGTGCTATATAAATATTTGAGAAAAATCAGTCACAGGGGTTGGAGAAGTGGGGATTTTTTCCATTGTAATAATAGAACTGGGATAAAAGCAATGAATAGTCCTTCTTGAAAATGGTGTAATGGAGTAGACATTTTCAAACTGGTGCAATTTTTTCTGAGTTAGTTTGTTGAGATGACATAATTTGTGAATTTCTTATCTGGTTGTTTCCAATTAGAATTTCTTAAATCATTTAAATCAGAATAACAAGTATATATCTGGTTTATCATGGTGCAATTTTCACTTTGTGTGGTTTGATTTATAGGTGTTTGCAAGGTCATAATTAAACTCTTTAAATCAAGTCATAGTGATTTTGGAATTTAGGTTGGTTGTTTAAAGAAGAACTTGGTAGGAAAATATTCAAGAGTAATTTATGCAGGCCATAAATTGGGTGAAATAATATGCCAGTCATAGAATTTCATATTTTAAATATGCTCAACAATTGAATTAAGATTGGATAGGGAAACACCCTAGATCCTTGTTATTTTTGACTACATTGCCCAACAGATAGGAGGCACTAATCAACAATATCCCAAAGGATAAAATTCCTAATAAATAATATATTCAAAACTTTTCTTTTATGTAGTAGGATTAGTTGTAGTATTTTTTTCTACTCATCACCTTTTGCCATTGTAGGTAGACTGTTTGGCAGGAAATTCATTTTAAATCTGCATGTTTCACATAGGTTCACCCACCTAGGTCTTGTAGAACCTAAAGAGCAGAGGGTTTAATTGTATAATTGGCCTTGTATGTTGTCCAAGAATGTTGTAAGGGTCTAGAAAATCTTATGGTTAAACCTGCATTTTTGAGAACCAACACACACCTCTGAAACTTACGGAGTAGAAACTACATACATCTGCAAACAAACCCTTTAATACACAACTTATCTCCATCAACATACTGAATTTTCCAACACACTGATCTTCACTGCTTCACAAACAAACTGTAACATATTTTATTACAATTTTCTCAATATCCTCGACATATATAGTCTTAAAGACATTAATACTAATAGTGTTGACATCAATGACAACCACATATCATAAATAAAACCACAACATCCAATGATCTCCCCCTTTGGCATTGATGGTAACACATGATGTGAAAAATACCATCAACACAACTAACTCTTCTCGAACAATCTCCCCCTTAGATATTGCACTATTCTTCTCCCCCTTTTCTTTTTAACTCTTACATAGTTTTTCACATTACTCTTCTCCCCCTTTGACATAAATGGAAAAGGTACACAAGCTATGAACCATATATCTGAATCATTTGACTACTCCCCCTGAGTAGCAGCCACCACAACATCAATCTAGATCAAGATATGACTATGAATGCACAGACTGATGCAAAGACTATGCATCTTATTTCTGATTAGGAGGGGCAATCACCCCTAACTTCCCTCTAAGATCATCAAAATTATCTTTAGGAAAAGTTTTAGTAAATATGTCCGCAATCTATTCCTTAGTAGGCACATACTCCAGTCTAACTTCCTTATCACTCACTTTGTCTCTCAAAAAGTAATACTTGATAGATATATGCTTGGTCTTTGAATGCAACACCAGATTCTTAGAAATATTTATAGCACTTGAATTATCATAGAATATGGTAATAGGTTCATCATACACAACTCTGGTATCTTTCAACATCTGCTTCATCCACATTACTTGAGTACAATTGTTAGTAGCAACAATATATTCTGCCTCTACAATAGACAAAGAAACGACATTCTGCTTTTTACTTAACCATGAAATCAAATTCTTTCCCAAGAAAAATGCGCCACCATTAGTACTTTTCCTGTCATTCGCATATCTTGCCCAATCAACATTAGTAAAGACACTTAAAGTAATATCATCATCTTTAGGATACCATAGGCCAAAATCAATTGTTCCTTTCAAGTATCTGAAAATTCTCTTCAAAACAATCACATGAGATTCCTTAGGATCGACTTGAAATCTAGCAACAATGCATACAACATTAATGATGTCTGGTCTAGTTTGAGTCAAATAAAGCAGTCCACCAATCATTGACCTGTATCTGGTTTGATTTGCCTTCGGAGAATCATCATCTTGTGCCAACTTAAATCTGGTCACCATGGGTGTACCAACTAGCTTTGAATATTTCATACCAAACTTCTTTAGCAGTTCTCTCACATACTTGAACTGAGATATAAAGATTCCTTTGTCTAACTGAGTAATTTACAATCCCAAAAATAATTCAGTTATCCAATCATTGACATCTCAAACTCATTATGAATCTCATTAGCAAACTTCATGCACAAACCATCATCTCCTCCAAAAATGATATCATCAACAAAGACTTCTATAAACAAATCTTTGTCATCATCAATTTTGAAATAAAGATTACTATCAATAGTACCTTTCTTAAATCCAAGCTTCAACAAATACATATCCAATCAGGCATACAAAGCTCTAGGGGCTTGTTTGACTCCATAAAATGATTTCTTCAACCGGAAAACCATATCTCCTTGATCAGTCAATTGAAATCAATCAGGTTGCTCAATGTACACCTCTTCTAATTCACCATTTAGAAATGTTGACTTGACATCCATCTGATAAACTTTGTATTTTTTGTAAGTAGCATAAGCAAGAAACAGTCTCACAACTTCAATTCCAACAACAAGAGCAAAATTTTCTTCAAAATCAA
This sequence comes from Sequoiadendron giganteum, assembly GCA_007115665.2. Classification (NCBI taxonomy): domain Eukaryota; kingdom Viridiplantae; phylum Streptophyta; class Pinopsida; order Cupressales; family Cupressaceae; genus Sequoiadendron; species Sequoiadendron giganteum. The sequence continues at coordinate 420,261,492 of CM021108.1, forward strand.
TTCCTTCCATTTTAGAGTATCCTTTACATACTAGTCTTTCTTTATTTTTGATAAATTCACCTTGTTCATTCAACTTGTTTCTAAAGACCCATTTGGTTCTAATTAAATTTTTGTCTTTAGGTCTAGGAACAAGAATCCATGTATTATTCTTCTCAAATTGTTGTAGTTCTTCTTTCATTGCTTCAATCCAGTGTTCATCTTTGCATGCTTCATTGACATTACTTGGCTCAGTCTTTGAAATTAAACAATATTCTTCTGTAATTCTTTTCCTAGTTTGGACACCTTTGTTCTTATCTCCTATAATCTGATTTTATGAATGATTTAATCTCACATACCTTGGAGTCTTAGAGTGTTCTTGAATTTTAGGCTCTTGTGATTTATCTTCTGCGATTTCACTATTCTCTCTTTCTTCTTGATCTTCTTGATTCACCAGAATGATCTGAACTTGATTTGAATTCTGACTCTTGTTTGTACTGTCATTCTGATCATCAAATTCATATCCACAAATTCTAGAGAGTCTAGCAATGTCTTCATCAACCTTAACATTTTCACTTTCAACCATTTTATTCAATCTCTAGATGTAGCACAAATAGGCCTTACTCTTAGTAGAATAACCAAGAAATATTACTTCATCACTTCTAGCATCAAACTTTCCTATATCTTCATCTCTTATGATATAGTATTTACTCCCAAAGTTTTTGAAATATCAGACAGTAGGGTTATGATCGAACCATAGCTCGAAAGGAGTCCTACCAGTATTACCCTTGATTTGTACCTAGTTGAGGATATAAACATCAGTACTCACATCTCCTCTCCAATAGACATGAGGGACATTTCCTTCCAACATCATAGTTCTAGCAACATCTTAAACTATCATGTTCTTCCTTTCCACAACTCCATTTTGTTGAGGGGTCAACAGTGTAGATAACTATCTCTTTATCCCATGTTCTTCACAAAATGAATCAAACTCATCAGAAGTAAATTCACCACCTCTATCAGATCTCAGACATTTAATCTTTAGTTCTATCTTTGTCTCAACCATAGCCTTAAAGATCTTGAACTTCTCTAGAGCTTCAAATTTCTCCCTTAAGAAAGTAACCCACATCATCCTAGAGAAATCATCAATAAGAAACATGAAATACCTATAACCTTGTAGACTTCTGATTCTAGCAGGACCACACATGTCAGTTTGCACAAGTTCCAACAATTCATTTGAACAATGTTGTTTGGTGCGAAATGAAATTCTAGTTTGCTTTCCTAACTGACATTCCTTGCATATGAAATTAGTAGGCTTCACCAACTTAGGAAGATCTCTCACAACCTATGAGGAACTTATCTTGATAATGTTGTCAAAGTTTACATGACACATTCTTCTATGCCACAACCAACTTTCATCAACTTGAGCAATCAAACAACTTTTACTAGCAACATTCAAATGAAATATGTTACCTTTTATTTTTGTACTGGAAGCAATCACATTTCTAGAACTTCCCAATATGCTACACTTTCCATCCTTGAATAGATGATTGTATATCTTATCAACCATATGTCCAACACTTAGAAGATTTTTCTTCAAGCCTTCAACATAAAGAACATCATCAGTATTATGCTTACCATCAAAAGAAATACATCCTCTTCCATAGATTATACCACCATTGTTATCACCAAATCTTACAACACCACCATCATACTTCTCCAGGCTTACAAAAATTTTTTTATCACATGTCATGTGATGTGAGCATCCACTGTCAATTACCCATTCATTTTTTTCTTCAACTCGAGAAGCTAGGGCTTTCTCCACTTTTGTACAACTAGCAGATTCAGTAGACACATGATTATTTTACTTGATGGAAATAAACACAAACTCATCTTCACTTGCATTCCCTTTTTCAGATTCATCATCTGTCACACCTTCATCAAAAACATAATAACTTCTTTTGAAATTTAGGCTTGTAAGGTCTTGGCTTAGGAACTCTTTCTAGACACCTTGATGCAAAATGACTTATCTTATTGGAAGAACATTTTATAGGAAAATTTCCTTTATACTTACCTTCTCCTATGGCTTCCATTTTGACAATAACTACTTCAAGCTCATCCAATTCTCTTTCTTCTTCTTCAGTTTGTCCCATTTCTTCCTCATACCTGAATACCTTTCTAGAAGAACTTTCACCCAGATCATATATTTTCTTGTCTCTCCCAAAAGTAGTGGCTTTAAATGAAGATTTTGTCTTAGGAGGGGCATCACCAAATTCACTCAACTCAAAAGTAGTAAGTTTACCAACCAACATAGCTCTAGTTATATTTATCAAAGTCCCGAGCTCTTCAATAGTTGTAGCTTTAACTTTGTATGCAACATGTATGGATCTAAGCACTTTAGCAACAATCTCTGATTCATCTAACTATCCACCAACACATCTAATGCCACACACAAGTTCATTCACTCTTTGCATTTAAGTAGCAATATTTTCATCATCACCCATTTTCAACATTTCATATTTCCCTTTCAGACTTTGTAGCTTAGCAATATTTTTATTTGCATCTCCTTCATACAAGGTTTCCAAATTTTTCCATATCTCATAAGTAGTCCTCAGCACCATAACATTTGTCATCTTAGAATTAGTTAAAGCACTCAACAATGCTTCCTTAGCTCTGATATTATATTCAACATCCCTAATCTTAGTAGTAGTAGTAGGACCATTCTGAGGAATAACATACCTATTACTTGTAATGGTCCAGTAGGATTCACCAATGCACTTCAAATGACACTCCATTCTAGCCTTCCACAAAGAGTAGTTTTTTCCATCGAATCTCAGACTATCCTTCTTGTATGTCACCATCCTGGACCACCTCAAATTGTCAAACTTCTTCCAAGGAACCTACTCTGATACCAATTGTTGGCAACACAAGGGCAGACAATTGAGAGGGGGGGGGTGAATCATTTGTCACATAATTTCAAACTTATTAAAATTATTAACCTTTAATCTCATATCTGATTATTAACAATGAAAGCATGAATCAACAACACATCAGAACACACATAACACCAAGATTTTTGTGTGGAAACCCTGTTAGGGGAAAAACCACGATGGAGGTTAATCCACAAGTTATACCCTGTTAAAAGTATAAGAAGAATAAAAAAGGAATGCAGATGCATTCATGCACACTTCCTAGAGCTCACTGCTCAAAGGAAGACTCGTTGTCTTACATAAAATTTTTAGATTAAATCCATTTGAAGAATTTGAATTGAGAAAGTAGCATCTGCTAATGCCCGAGTACAGTTCCGGTTAAGCACATGAACACTTCTTCACTTCTTTTTACTCTTCTTCACACTCTGCTATGCTTTCAAATGATTTGAACCTTATTCACACATAAGACTCAAACTACACACACTTGCACACTTATCAAATGAAGAAAAAATCACATATATATCTACAACAAGAAATTGCATTGCTTCATGACGACTTCAACAAAATAATAGAATGAATGCAAAATGTCGACCCAAAACAATAAAGATTATTAATGCACATCAACCAAGGTTAGCCACAACATAGTAGATACCTAAAACAATGTCTTCAAACATAAAACACCTTCAATTATTCTTCCTCGGAGATCCACAACACGCTTCAATAACTTTGTCGGCCATGAAAATGAAAAACATGAACACACAAGAGAAAATCTCAAATCGCGAGCACAATGATCAATGCGGACGTGTAAAATAGATAGAACATGATCTAGAAATATCCACAAACACTTCAGGAAAATACACAACTAAAATTACCAGAATGGCATTATCTTCTTCCATGAACACCATTTTCAGTACCAAAATAATTGTTGGAATACAAAAGCTCATAACTTGCTCAAATCTTCATGCACACCTCTGAAACTTATAGAGTAGAAACTACATACATCTACAAAAAAACCCTTTAATACACAACTTCTCACCATCAACATACTGAACTTTCCAACGCACTGATCTTCACTACATCATAGACAAACTGTAACATATTTTATTATAATTTTCTCAATATCCTCGACATATACAATCTTAAAGGCATTAATTCTAATAGTGTTGACATCAATGAAAACCACATATCAACGATACAACCTCAACATCCAACACAACCTCGGTAAGACCACTTTTCAGGTGGATGCAGACCTCCTTGGAGTTGCATCAGTAAGTGTCTAAGAAAGAATGGAAAAGGACGACAAAGATAAAGCAGCCTTAAAGGCTAAAAACTAGCAGTTGAAGTTATATATATCTAGCTTGATACATGGCACACCAAATATATTTTCCTTGCCTCGAGAAATGCTAGACCTTCTTGTGGAGCATAATCATCATCGGTTGATCTTATATGGAAAACACTTGAAAAATCAAGTGGAAGAATTTTTCATTAGAGGAAGGTGTATACTTGCATAATTGTATCAGTTAAGATACAAAGCCCACAACCTCCACGTGGAGATTCAACAATCTGATCTAGAGGAAGTAGAGAAGAGGCCTGGGGATGAGATCACTTTCTTTGGCTTAAGAATGGTGTACAATTCAGTTAGCATAGAGCAGAACAAGCAACACATTTTCACTTGGAAAGAACAACTGGCATACAAGGTGAAAGCCTATGATACACATTATGTGGAATTGATTGAGTACTAACAAATTGTAGAAAGTGTTATCAAGTTTGTAAGAACATTGGTAACATCCATCCCTTTTCTTTACCAACACGAAGGAGGTGCATACATTGAGCTAGTTGAGGTACAAACACAATTCTATAACCTCATCCATAATAGTCTCTACAGTGATCCTGCTGGTCACAAGTTGAGTAAGATGCAACCATGTTGGTAAAGCTAGATGATGTAGCTACCAAGACCATTAAATATCAGCAGTAGATTGTGAGTGGTAAAGAGATGCTGAAGCGACATGTCATCATCCTATGAAACATTTATTGTCCAGAGGCAGAAGAAGTCAATGACTAGTTAGAGAAACTATTGACTAGTGGTGATGTGGTGTAAAACACCTAGTTGGGACATCCTACCCTCCAAAATAGCATTAATGACAAACAATAGTTATTTTGATGCCTATTTCCTAGTTAACTCACTGTCCCACTAATCATGCATGTCTATCTCCACTAATTGTGGATCTCTATTTTGGAGGCACTTTGTACTTTGGAGTTCACTTTTAGTTTAGTTTGAGTTAACTGAAGTAGCTTTCCAGTTAACTACTAGTTCACCTACATTTAGACATAGGAATAAATCTTGCAGATTGTCAAGAACTAATTGTTAACTCAAGGAGATTTTAGGGTTGCCTAATCCTTTGAGCTTCTATAAATAAGAGTCTTTTTCTCATTATTTTTTAACCTTTATTTACTACACAAAATTATTGTGCCATTGTGCCAACAAGCTTGCAAGTCTATATTTGTTCACTCTTGGATGAGATTTGTTTGGTTTGAACACAATTGTGTATGATTTTGTACCTTTTTTGTCCCAAATCTTTGCAATTCATTGAAAAAGTTTGAATAAATAAATAAAAAAGAAAATGCAATTTGGTCCAAAGTTTCAAGTTCTATCAACATCTTGTTCTAATAATCTATTGTTTCAATCTACCCCTTGGATAGGTGTTGTCACCTCCTTGGGAATTTTGATGTTAATGGTTATCATTTTATGTTGTGTAATGATCTGTATTTCTACCTAGACTTTGGACAGGTGTCGTCACCTCCTTGGAAATCTTGATATCCAGTTCATTGTCCTTTTTTGTTTCTAGTGAGTTGCATCCCAGCCTACACCTCGAACACAGATTCCTCCTCCTTGGAAATCCTGAGATTCGGCTTATCGTAAGAGTGTTTGCTTGCATAAGACCTTAGTCCAGCATAGATCTAAAGAGTTTAGAGCCTTCAAATGCATTCTGAGAGATGGTCGACCCAAGTGATCCAACGATACCATTTCTGCTCCTATATTCTCTTACTCTATTTATCTAGAGGAGATAGGATAGATCAAAAGTTACCCTAGTTGTAGTTAAGATTTGCGGAAACTAGAGAAAACCTTAGTTACAATGCATTGTGTTTATGCACCCTTGTGTCCTACCACTAAGTAAAAAAGATAGGAACATTTAGTCCATTTTAATTTTACACAAACATCAACAAACAAGAGGGAGATTCCCCTCCATAATTTGAAGAGCAGTCATCACACATTGTGCATAGTTGTTTGTTTCCAATAAGCACTCCAGAGGTGCTAATTGTAACACCAACAGTAACATATGATATCCTCGGGCTCCTATTGAACAACCGGGTCTCACACCCCCGATTCTTCAGCCAAATTTCAAAATCATTAGAGAGAAATCTGACATCATTAGTAGGCCGTACATTTTAATCTTCAAGGAAAATACATCACCTACTCAGTGGAGAGCCAAAACTATTAATTTGGATGAGGAAGAAGAGAAGGTTGATCTTGCAGTCAAAAGGCGAGTATTACCACCTCGTGCGTGGCAGTAGACATCCTGGCTTGTCAAGTATACATAAGGAGGAGAACCAATCCTCTATTTCAAGAAGAAGACTTTGAAGAGGTTCCAGAGCATTTCCTAGAAGAAGAACAACAAGAACCTCCAGCTCAAGCAATGGGCGACAATGACAATGTCAATGAAAACAACAACAACAACAATGGTTGTAATGTTAGACGTCCAGCCCCATTTCCATGGAGCAATGACATAGGTCCATTGGCCTTACAAGGACACCATGAAATTCACAAAGGATCACAAATGTATTTCTCTAGATTCTACAAGGATGAGGCTCGACACCCTGATGAGCATATCTCAACATTCATAGCGGCTTGCTCCGTTTTGTCTGTAGCTCACAAAGATATCGTTCTTCGAATATTTGTCAAAACTCTTGAGGAAAATGATGTTGATTGGTTTAATCACTTACAACCAAGTATTATCACAAGTTGGGCAGTCATGAATGAGAAGTTCTTGGCAAGGTCCAACCTAGTCAAAGATAGCCATAAACTGTTTTCTCGTTTATAAAACTCAAAGATGGAGCCCATAGAACCGATGAGAGAGTTCATAGTGAGTTTTAATCCCCTCGTTACACATCTCTCTCAAAAACTCAACCCATCAGAAGAGATTCTAATGAGAAACTTCATCAATTCCCTCGTCTCAAAGATAGCATTTTGCTTGAAAGGAGGCCATGACGTGGACTTGCTGATTGCACAAGAAAAGGTTATCGAACTCAAAGACAATATGATCACATCTAGGAAGATGAAAGATGACACTATTAGACCACTAGTCCAAGCACAAGTGGATCCACTACTACAAAAGGTAAAAAATGAGGTGACTATCTTCAAGAGACAGTCACCCAATCAAGGGTAGCAAGCATTACCCACACCACTACCATATCAACAACAAAAATAATACTAGGCTCAACAACCATATCAACCAAACATGAACAATTTCCAACCTTTCAATAACTACAAGCCCAGATATCCAGGACCTCTGCCAAGACAAGAAAAGGTCGAGAAATGTAATGTGTTCTATTGTACCATGACACAAATGAGCACACCAGATCCACATGCCCTGAGAATCAGAGGATGAATCAAATAATGGGATATGCTGAAGTTGCACCAAGCTCAAGTTCCATACCTTCAAAAAATGCAAACGTTGTATCACTACAAACAAACAAATTTGATGGCGACTCCGCAACAAGATACTTTAACAACAAACCTGTAGATCAAGAAGAAGAAGAGTACCATCAATATTCTCTCACTGTAAACTATGAGAATATCTCTATGCCTGTGTTCACACATGCCCAACACTTCAAAGTACAAAAGGAAGAGGAAGATAGACATAAATAAAATGAAAAGGGAAAAGAATTGCCTTCCACTTCTAACTCCAAGTCTTCATTGGAGAATGCCACACCAAATGCTCAAGACCTGTCTTCAAATTTTTTTGACATCGTGACATCTATGATGAAGACAAAGGTACAAATATCACAACTAAAGTATCTTCAGGATCATCCAAACCAATTGGATCAGATTCTCAAGGTAGTAAAGAAGCAGGCTGTAATCTAGCCCATGTTGCTAGAGTCTTCCATACTAGTGGAAGAAAATCTGAAGCCTTTTTACATATCTTTGTATATGGGAGGGTACAAAATCAGCAACTATATAATAGACTTAGGAGCATCTAACAACGTCATGCCTTTACAGATCATGAACTCATTGGAACTATCATGCACTAAAACCCATGAAAAGTGTTACTCACTTGAATCCAAACTGATGCCATTGGTCAGCCAACTAAAGGATGATCAAGTAAGATTGGCATCCTATCTAGAGAAAAAGATCATGATGACCATCTTGATAACTAACATTCCAACTAGCTACAAGATGCTACTGAACAAGAGCTTCTATAAGGATCTCAATGGGGAGATTCAATTGGGTTGTTCGTACATGACAATCCTATTAAATAAAGGAAGCTTCAAGTTGGAACTTGAGGCTAAGTATAAATGCACAGTGGTGAAGTCCCAAGACCCCCAAGCATAAGTGCTACATAAAAGTATGAGTCCTAGCACATATGCCATTGTGTTTGAAGTAACCGAAGAAAAGAAGAAGGTTGCATTTACCACGAGCATATCAAAAGAAAGTTCAAAGATGTGGACAATGCAATTCGATGGAATTTTATCAACAACAAGATCGAGAACAAGAGTTGTCATCACTTCTCTCGAAGGTACTTATACCCATTTTATTATCGCTTGCAACTTTTTAATACAAGCAAAACTACAGAATATGAGGTGCTAAAAAATGCAAGGGATATGGGTATAAAATTCCTCCAAGTTGAAGGCGATGTAGAGCTGATCGTTCAATAGATCAAAGAGCACTACCAAGTAAGAAAAGGTCACCTTTTATCTTATTGACAAAGGGTGTGGAATGTGATCAATTGGTTCAAGTCATTCAATATCGGATACATTTTGTGTGAGCACAATAGCAGAGTGGATGCCTTCATGATATCAGTTGCTCTCTTCATGCCCCATTCTGACTTTCATCAAAATTCCTTTGCCATTGAGATGGTGTAAAGGCTAGTTGTCCCCGATAATTGTGACAATTGGCAGATATTTTTTGATGATGATGACACCAAAGAGTTCCTCTGCATGGGGGACAATTATTAAGAGCTATTATTTGAAGGCAATACTTCTTCTTTCAAAGAATCCATAGCGGAAGATTTTGAAGCAACAAAATCAAGAATCATCTAGTTAAGAGGCAACAATACCCCCAAGGGTCTAGTATCCTTGGAAGACATATTTGATAGACATAACATGCATGTACAAGATCAAAGCAATTCAACCATCAAAACATTTGTCAATTGTTGTCCAGTCAACATTGGCACCGAAGACAAGCCCCGACTTGTTAACTTGGGAAAGTGTTGCACTACAAAGGAAAGAAACAACTTTATCTCCTTGTTCAAACAATACCGAGACATATTTGCTTAGACCTATGAATATTTGAAAGTCTTTACACCAAAGGAATTGTCACATGATTCCACTCAAGTTAGATATCAAGCCTTTTAGACAGAAGCAAAGACACACTACAACCCGCATGTCCAAGATACGATCTACACAAAGGTGCAGAAGATGGTGGACACAAAGATAATATTCCCCATTCATCATTCTACCTAGGTGTCTAAAATTTTTCCTATGTGCAAGAAGAACAAAGAGATCTAGATCTTCCTAGACTTTAGGAATCTCAACCAATCATCACTAAAGGATAATTATACTTTACCCATCATGGAGCACACATTGCAGACAGTAAGCAGATCAAAAATGTTGTCATTACTTGATGGATTTTTTGGATACAACTAGATTGTGGTGGATAAGGAGGATCAGATCAAGACAACATTTACCACCTCATGGGGAACGTTCACCTATGAGAGGATGCCCTTCGACCTCATCAACGCTAGTGCCACCTTTCATCGATCCATGGATTTGGCATTTGGAGACCTAAAGGATAAACTGATCATCGTCTACCTTGACGACCTTACTGCTTTCTCAAAGAAGTGGCAAGACCATTTTCAACACTTAGTGAAAATGTTTGAGAGATGCAGGTACCACCACATAGCATCGAATCCCAAGAAATCCATCTTTGTGGTGACGAAAGGCAAGCTACTTATTCATATCATCTCCAAAGAGGGAACTCAGATTGATCCTAAATGGGTTGATTCAATCAAGAACCTATCTCTCCCAACCAACACAACTCAGGTACATTCCTTCTTCAGCAAGGTGAACTTCATCTAAAGATTTGTACTTGAATTCTCAAAGTTGACCAAGGACATATCAGCGATGATGAAGAAGATGTCCGCCTTCAAATGGAATGAAAAAGGAAAGGTGTTCCCCAAAGTAAAATAAGCCATCATTAAGGCACCCATGTTGGTCCGACCTAACTTCAATAAAGAATTATTCTTTATTGTTATGCGTCATAACACACCCTCTCTGCCATATTGACCCAAAAAACTAAGTGAGGAAACTGAATCGCCGATTGCCTTCATGAGCAGTAGCTTCAAGAAAAATGATTCCCGATACTCCCAGATCGAAAAGAATTCCTACACAATTGTGAGGGCCATGAAGAATTTTAGATTCTACATATTAAATTCCCACACAATAGTATACATCGCTGATCCTGTAGTCAAAATTGTCTTAACTTAGCAAGAGATGGGCACCAAAAGAAGCAACTGGATCACAAGGGTCTAGGAATATGACTTGGAGATCAAGCCGACCAAACTCGTCCATGAGAGAGGTCTATGTCAGCTCATAGCAGAGGACAGTGATCTTAAGCACCAATTTGTTGTTGGTGAGTTAGAAATAGAGATTGAAGAAGACCTTCCCATGGTCTTACTAGTTGATTTTGCGGAAGAATGGTACTCAAAAATTTGGTTCTATTTGACTTACGAAGAGTGTCCAATCCACTTGGACAAATGGTAGAAAAGAACCCTAAAGTTAAGAGAACAAAGCTATGTGCTATGAGGCAACATTCTATACAAGTGTGGGCTTGATGGGATGTTCTTGCTTTATGTCAGTAGAGGCCAACAACAGTGGTTGTTGGAAGCATTTCACTGCGAAGCATGTAGTGGCCACTTTTCATCAAAGGTCATGACGTTCATAATTTTGCAGACACATTTTTTTGGCTAACTTCGTTCCGCAATGCATATGACTGGGTGAGGAGATTTCAAAAGTGCCAACAATTTGTTGGAAAACTCAAGCTAGTAGCCATTCCACTAAGGCCGATGGTAATAGATGCTCCATTTCAACAATGGGGTATTAACTTCGTAGGTCCAATCAACCCACATTCCATTAAAGGGCATGTATATGTCCTTATAGAAATGGAATACTTCACCAAATGGGTTGAGGCAATTCCTATGAAGCATGCTAGTTTTGAAGTCATGTGAAAATTCCTCAAATAAAACATCATCACATGTTTTGGGGTACCAAGAAAGATCACGACTGACAATGCTACAAGCTTCTTGTCAAAGGAATTAGTAGAATTCTATTTTGACTATGACATCACATTGTCCCACTCTTCAGATTACTATCCACAAAGAAATGGAAAATTCAAATCATCTAACAAGAACATCATCACGATCATGTGCAAGATGGTTGACTCCAATCAATGAGCTCGGCACACAAAGTTGTACGATGCTCTTTGGGCTGACATAATCAACCCAAGAGAGCTATTGGCACTTCTCCCTTCACTATCTTATACAACATTGAAGCTATGTTACCCATCACTCTGGAATTGTCTGCTTTGTAGCTGGCATCTGCAATAGAGGATGAAGAGTTCAAAGATCCAATCGAAAAGCGCATCTTGTGCCTAATAAAACTATAAGAGGAAAGGGTGGAATTTTTTGATAGGATCACTCAGCACCAAGAGCAATTGAAGAAGATCCTTGACAAGAAGGCTTGGAAATGAGACTTTGATATTGGAGAAAAGTTCTTGTTATGGGACAAGAGACATGAGTCGAAGGGAATGCAAAGAACATTTGACTCTTGTTTAGGCGCATTCCAAAACCATGATGTTGCAGGCGAGAATTCTTACATTCTCTCACATTTAGATGGAAGGCTCTTCCCCTTGCCATACAATGGGAAATACTTGAAACATTTCATCCCTTTGGGGATGGGGTGAGTTCCTTGTAAATAAATTTCTTTTACTTTGACGTTATGTTGTTATGTGTTTCCTCATTCCGTAAAGTATCGTTGTGTTTTAGGTGAATAAGTAGCATAACTCCAATTGTTAGGTGAATTAGGAAATAAGTCCCGACTCCAATGCCCAACTGATAAGAGTATTGGTCTACGAAACTTGATATTCTTGATTCTCCTATGCCATAAGTATTCGACATGGTCACCAGACAGAGCCTAATGTTGTACCCATAATAAATTTTTGCTTCAATAAGGCATTTTTCTTAAAATAATCCAAATCATGCAAAATTGTTGTTAAAAGTATGTTTTAGGTCAAACCAAACATACGGTTTTTGTGGGTTTATGTCAAGGAAGATAGTTGCAAATTTTTGAAATTTTGAAAATTAAGGTTTCAAACCCCTATTTTTAGGAAAACCCTAAAAAATAAACCTATCTAGAAATTATTGAAAATGATTTTGATAGGATAATTTGACTTCACGATCACACTAGTCAAGTCAAAATCACCAAAAAGTTTGTTTTACTCTCGTGGGTCTATTTTCATTTTTCAGGAAGAAAGTTAGGACCTCTGCAACCATTAATGGGAGAATGGCCAGTACTAGGTGGTGAAATCTAAGCCTCAAAAAATTCAACAAAGAATCCATGGTAAAAATGCTTGAAAATTATGCTTTGCGACGGAGGGGATTTTCTAAAGTGAAAAATGCTAAAAAATGACTATCTGGAAAATGCATGCCTTGCTAGCAAGGAGGCTATGTAGTTGAATGCCTTAGTAATTTTTCCAAACACCCATACACACAACATGATGAAGGCGATTGCAAGGATGCATGATTCTACGTCATCAACAACCATGCTCAAACCAGTCAAGCTACATGGCAAACATAAAACACAAAGAGATGAATATTTACAAAGGAAATGATGGAATTGCACCTAAAAGCGCCCTTGTTGGCCAAGGGTGCCCTTGAATTCAAAGAGTCAAAGACAATCGCCAACTTTCACCAAGGCAATCATTTCCTTCATATTTCTACTGGCTTTGCAATGCATTGTCAAGCTAATTCATTTGATTCATCAATCACCAAAAAATGTAAGAAAAGTCAAGAGATGCTGCAAGCAAGCTCTATAAAAAAATGGTAGTCAAACATGGGAAAAAGCACCCCTTTTGGCCAAGGGCACCCAAGAACAAGATGATCCAGATGTCAGTTTTGAGAAAACCTGTCTTCAAGTGATCTCTCTAGTATCAACTCAACTTGGTAATAGACCTTTCTCTAACCTATGAGACACATCAAATGGCAACAACTGATGATCATTAGAGCTTGTAAAATGGAGGGTAAATAAGTGCATATCAAGAAAAAAAAAGTGCCCTTGCTGGCCAGGGCTGCCCTTCATTTTGAGTCACCTAATGAGGTTTTTAACATCTGCTTTGTATAAGGCATATGTTCAATACTCTCTCAGCTTTGTGATCAATCCAGCTACATGTTCACAAGACCTGTCAGACGTTCGTACAAGAAGATCAAGCATAAAACACCAAAGGTGAAGTCGAGATGAAAGACATGAAAAAATTGACTAAGTGTCAAGGAAAATGCATCTTCCTAGAAATAGGCACCCAAATCTTTGGGCAATCAAATGTTGTATGCAAGCTCAATGACTTCCAAGATGACCTCCTCTATTTTGATCAATCTCAACAATGACAACATCAACAAAGACAATAGACAAATCAAACATCTAATGACAAAGATCAAATAGGGACCGTTAGTGAAAGTTTGTAACATGAAAATAAAAATTCAAGAGGTCAAAGGTGTCCCTATAGGCCAGGGGTGCCCAAGATTTTGAGGCACCTAAATCAAACTTCGGGATTCACAAAGTTAGTCATCGTTTCCAGGACTAAATTGGTTATCCATCCCATGATTCAACAAGATCACCAAAATCATCAGTCTTCGGTGATCTTGGATCTGAGCACAGAGGGTCAAACTAGAGGAATTGAAGAACACTCAAGGAGTTGACTAAGTCTGGTAAAAAATGCACCTTCTTGGGAAAAGGTACCCAAGAATCAGAAGCATCAGACTCAAGTTTTGAGCTTTTCAGCTCCCAAGCACACTTCATCAGAGTTGTTTCATCTCAACAATGGATCTATCAGCAACACTTCAAGATCAACTGAGCAACCAAAATCGGGGATTGAACAAAGGCATTTCATCACAGAAAAATAATTAAAAAAATTTCAACTCTTCAAAGGGATGCCTAAAGTCAAAGAGAGGCTCAGTTGACTGAAGTTGACTATCTTAGGAGCCTTTATATGTCTGGAACGTCCCCAGATTGGTGGAAATCAATGTTGTGAACTCCATATCGAGTAGAAAGACTCCTCTATCATGTGTTGGTGCCCAAGCTTGATGCATTCAACATAAATTACTATATACCAAGCCTAGGCATCATAATTCAACATCTTTCTTTGCAGGTTTAGGTTGAATCCAAGAATAGTCATTTTATCTCCAAGACGTCTTTTGAAGATCTGACAAATGGGTTTTCATTGTTCTTCATATTTTTGAAGATCAGTTGCATAGAGGGACAATTTATCAAAAGTTGCATCTTTAGGCATAATTTTCCAATAGATCTAGAGAGGCAGTTGATAACTTCCAAAATTCTTCTTGTCTTTTTCCTCTATTCTTGCATGTCCAAGAAAACAACAAATATTCACAGATCTGACCTTCTAGGTATGATCAACACAACTTTTTCAACAAAACCCACATGTTGGATTTTTCTAAAAAAAGTATCCCTATTGCCCCTAATTTTTAGGGTTTCCGAGAAAAGTCATAATTTTGAAAAATAAACAAACTAGGTCTGTTCAACTTTGAAGCACGAACAAAACCCGTGTGTTGGATTTTTCTAAAAAAAGTCATTTTCGGGTGCCTTGCTTCCTCTGCCACCAAAGGGCTCTTGCATGCAATAGAAAAATTCATTTTTTTGTATTTTTGACGATCAAATTTGTTTAGAAAATTATTCTGATCAAAACCCACGTCTCAGAATTTTTCGTAAAAGTTACCTCAACAAGGCTATGTTTAGTAGTCACAAAAAACGTTGCCTGAACAACATCGTGTGCACACTCAATCTTTAGAGTTTTTAGAATGGAGTTATCCCAAGTTGAATACAAAACCAAAAATTTCTTGGTTCATGACTTCCTAAAAACGATAGACATTGATCTGCATCAAGTACATCCAGAGGTCAGCTCAAAATTTTTTGGAAGGCATATACCAATGCATGTTACAAAACATCGAGCAATCTAGATTGTTGGAGGCAACATCAATCCCCATCACATCACAGATCGTAGAATTTGTAATAGCTTGTATTAAGCATTACAATCCTACCACATGGGATATTCGTTCAGTGGATAGGCAAGTGATATGCAACCTCAAGCTGAGGGATATTGAAAGGTGTTTTGCCATTGCACCATGTGCGACAAATATGGTCATATCTAGGAGAGAATGTGAAAAGGAATTTGATGTGTGAAAAGACAAGTGTCGGAAGAGAATGGCCAAAAAATGGTTTAAAGATAAAAAGGACTACTTGCCCAAGAATGTAGGACGTGGAGAGTTCAGGGATGAGTATGCAATGATGATCACTCTACTCAACTGCATCACTGGTCAAGAAGAGGGAAACATATTTCAGTCATGGATGTACTATGTCATCGCCAAAATTGTAAGCAACATGGAAAATTATGAGTGGCCCACCCTCATGAGTGATACACTCCACAAGAAGATGACCAAATTCTTAGAGGCTCATAGGTTTCACATGTGCTCATATCTTGTATATTTGATTTCCTTCCAAGGCCAGTTCAAAGAATTAAACATAGTAGGAACCTTGGGTGTGCAAAAGGTCCACTAGCATTTCCTGTGACTTGAGTTCACACAAGCAAAAAGACATTGCAAGAAAAAAATGATCTTTTCCTCATGCACACCATGATAAACCTTGACCATGAAATGCATATACGCATCACAAACAACCAAGGAGGAAATGATGGAGTGGGTGGATTAGTTCATCCAGTTCCCCACCTTTACCTACATACACATATATGGATACAAGGGTCATCCTACCATGTTACCTCGCCATTCTTCAGATAGGGTGGTCTTCATGGAATTCTTATGGCAGTTGTTCGAGGTACATTCTCATTTGCACAAAAAATGCAAGACGATCACAAACTTTCCTTTTTAGATGGACCTTTCTAGGTGCAAGACAACAACTAATGCCAAGGCCATAGACCATGAAATGGTGAGACTTAATCTTAAGTATCTCATGCAGAGATGGTCATATTATCCTTGTGGTCACTATGCAACACACCTTGAGAAAAAATATTCACATGAGTCTTCCATGGAGGACTATTAGGTCAATTGTGAAGATGAGTTCGATGTACAAAGACACATTTACAACTAGTTTAGACTTCCACATATTGTTGAATTCATGTTAGAGGACGTGGAAGGCCTATCCGATGATGATGGGGAAGCTATTCTTCCTACATTCTTCATAGATCAGGTTGACTCACAACCACTTGGAAAAGTGGATTGGTATGCCAAGGAAAGTATGTCTATTGAGTAAAGGACAAGTAGGGTTGTCAAAAATAGCCAGCTCTACTTGGACAAAAAAAATACAAGGAAGGTACTAATTCCCCGCATAGAGCCGCCACCAGTTCATCCTTCACTACCTTCCATGTCAAGGAAGAAGCCTACATAGAAGCAATGAAATAACCCTCCCAGAGGAGCTAGGATGATAGGATACACAAGAGGATGAATACCAATTGTTGACACAAATCAGCAAGAGGTACATGTGGAGACAATCACAAACATAGTTGAGCCAATCATAGAAACAATTGTAGCTAATCTAGTGATTGGGACAGTTACTGCTAAGATAGAGACAATAATGGAAGTAGCTGCAACTGATACAGTACCAAAGGTGGAAGTAGAACCTCCCACTTAGTCACCATCACAACAGTCACTGGTCCCCATTGAATTGGACTCGTAACCACATGACACTACAACACAATCCCATTTGTCAATCATTCAGGGACCTATCATCCATCTTTCCAGAGATGTTAGTCAATATACATCTTGGCTTGAGAATCTCCTAGGAAGGAAAAGAAAGAGACCATCTTACCAGATGGACTTCACAGAGTTTTACCATGTCCCTCAAGACATGCCAGTAAAGAAGCTGAAGAAGCGGGTCCATGTAGGAAAGAATGTTGACAATGAAATTATCATAGAGACATCTGCCCCGCCTAAGGACATGAATACACATGAGGTAGAGGTTGATGAATTCACCTTATTGAACATCAACCTCGGTAAGACCGCTCGTCAGGTGGAGGCAGACCTCCTTGGAGTTGCATCGTAACTGTCCAAGAAAGAATGGGAAAGGACGACAAAGATAAAGAAAACTTAAAGGTTGAAAACTAGCAGCTGAGGTTATATATATCTAGCTTGATACATGGCACAAAAAATATATATGCCTTGCCTCAAGAGATGCTAGACCTTCCTACAAAGCAAAATCATCACTAGTTGATCTTATATAGAAAACACTTGAGAAATCAAGTGGAAGAATTTATCATCAGAGGAAGGTGTATACTTGCAGATTTGTATCAGTAAGATACAAAACCCATGACCTCCACGTGGAGATTCAACAATATGAGCTAGAGGTAGTAGAGAAGAGGCCAAGGGATGATATCACTTTATCTAACTTAGAAATGGCATACAATTCAGTTAACACAGAGCAGAACAAGCAACATCTTTTTGCTGGAAAGAACAACTGGCATACAAGGTGAAAGCCTATGATACCAATTATGTGGAATTGATTGAGTACCAACTGATTGTAGTAGGTGTTATCAAGTTTGTAAGAACATTGCTAACATCCATCCATTTCCTTTATCAACACGAAGGAGGTGCATACATTGAGCTAGCTGAGGTACAAATGCAATTCAATAACCTCATCCATAGCAATCTCTACAGTGATCCTGTTGGTCACAAGTTCAGTAAGATTACAGCCATGTCGCCAAAGCTAGATGATGCAACTGCCAAGACCATTGAATATAAGTAGTAGATTGTGAGTGGTGAAGAGATGATGAAGCACCATGTCATCATCCTATAGAGCATTTATTTTCTAGAGGTAGAAGAAGTCAACGACTGGTTAGAGAAACTTTTGACTAGTGGTGATGTGGTGTAAAACACCCAGTTAGGATGTCCTACCCTCCAAAATAGCATTAATGACAAAAAAGAGTTAGGTTGATGCCTATTTCCAAGTTAACTTACCATCCCACTAATCATGCATGTCTATCTCCACTAATTATGGATCTCTATTTTGGAGGCACTTTGTACTTTGGAGTTCACTTTTAGTTTAGTTTGAGTTAACTGAACTAGCTTTTCAGTTAATTGCTAGATCACCTACATTTAGATATAGGACTAAATCTTGCAGATTGGCAATAACTTGTTAACTCAAGGAGATTTTAGGGTTGCCTACTTCTTTGAGCTTCTATAAATAAGAGCCTTTTCTCATTATTTTGTAACCTTTATTTACTACACAAAATTGCTACGCCATTGTGCCAACAAGCTTGCAAGTCTATATTTGTTCACTCTTGGAGGAGAGTTGTTTGGTTTAATCACAATTGTGTATGATTTCTATCTTTGTTGTCGCAAATCTTTCTAATTCGTTGAGAAAGTTTGAAAAAATAAATCAAAAGGAAAATGAAACTTGGTCTAAAGTTTCAAGTTTTATCAACATCTTATTCTAATAATCTATTGTTTCAATCTACCCCTTGGACAAGTTTCATCAGCTCCTTGGGAATTTTGATGTAAATGGTTATCATTTGATGTTGTATAATGATCTATATTTCATCCTACAATTTGGATAGGTGTCGTCACCTCCTCGAGAATCTTGATATCCAATTTATCATCCTTTGTTATTTCTAGTGAGTTACATCCCAACCTACACTTCGTACATGGGTTCCTCCTCCTTGGTAATCCTAAGATTTCGTTTACTGTAAGATTTTTTTCCTACATAAGACCTTATTCCAGCATAGATCTAAAGATTTTAGAGCCTTCAGATGTGTTCTGAGAGACGGTTGGCCCAAGTGATCCAACCATACCATTCCCACTCCTATATTCTCTTGCTCTATTTATCTAGAGGAGATACGATAGATTAAAAGTTAGCCTAGTTGTAGTTAAGATCTACATGAACCAGAGAATACCTTAGTTGCAAAGCATTGTGTTTATGCACCCTTGTGTCCTACCACTGAGTAAAAGATTTAGGAAAATTTAGTCTGTTTTACTTTTTTGCAAACAGCAACAAACAAGAGGGAGCTTCCCCTCCATAATTTTAAGAGCAGTCATCACACATTGTGCATAGCTTTCTGTTTCCAATAAGCACTCTAGAGGTGCTAATTGAAATACCATCATAGTTTTTTCCACCTTAACTAATACTACCTTCAACAACTTCGCATATAGAACATGGTTACATGTCTTCCTTAGATCAATCTTTTAGATGGAGTATATTAGGGTTGTGCCTTGGGCAAGCATCTTGAGGAAAAAATTGACAAAGGGAAAGCTTGGAGGGCTTCACAAGTACTTGAGATAGTTCACAATGACTTAGCAAGTCTATTCCCATCCTTGTCTTTCAATGAGGCTTATTTTTTGTTCATGTTCATTGATAATTATTTCAAATATACATGAGTCTTGTTACATTGACAAAAAGGAGAAGTGTTTGACAAATTTCAAGAGTTCAAGGTTTATACAAAAAAAATCTGTAGAGTTTGTTAAGATTTTTTGTACTGATAATAATAGAGAATATGTAAACCACTTCAAACAACTATGTACTCTTGAAGGAATTGATCTTCAATATTCAATTGTCAATGCTCCTAAGTAGAATATTTTGTAGAGGAAAAAAATCTTTGAAAGAGATGGTTGGTTGCATGACCACACTTATTTCCTTGCACTCGAATATTGGGCTAAAGCTATCAACCATGCTATTGACATCTAAAATAGGGTTCCCCATAAGGAATTTAATGGCATCACTCTCATTGAAGCATGGTGCAATAGGAAACATGTTGTGTGACACATCATATCTTTTTACTATCCTGCATGATCATATTTCTTTTGAGAAACATAGGGCTTTGGAACCTTAAATTTGACCTTGCAGCTTTGTTGAAGGACATCATATGTACTAGATTAAGAGGATCAGTCATCCTAAAATTCAGATTCATTTATCGTCTCAAATATTCACTAGTAGCATGCAATATCTCAATCAATTGATGTAATTTTTCCATTGCATGTACATTTCCATAATCATGATGTCTTTCCGAAGAAAACCCTTGTTGTTGCGCATCTTGGATAAGCCATGCTTTAGATGGTGTTGTTAAAAGATCATCAATTCCTAATGAAATAGCTGCATCAGTAGCTTGCTGGAAACCTAAAATATTCAGTTGATCTAATCTATGTGATGTATATGTCATTCCAAATTGATTTACGAACCTTCTAATAAGGCGCTTCATAACAAATTTATCCATCCCTTTATTAAAAAAGGGCACTTCAAAAGGAAAGGGCACTTCAAGGGAAAAGAAACTTTGACGAAATTAGGTTGTGCCATAAGAAGAAAATATCCCCATTTTTGGGAGCAAGATTTAACAATGGGTTTAAGTTGGAAGGCTCCCTTGATCTTTATATCTGCATGAATGAAAGGATCATAATATTAATAATGTTAAATTCTGAATAGTGACATTTCTTGTTGGATATCATAAGTCCACAAGCCTTTTATAGCTTCTTCTATTTCTTGATTAAAATGAATAGGAGCAATGGTTGTTCGAATGTATTTATTCACTATTTACCCCACTCTACCTTTTCTTATTCGAAAATGATCATAGATTTCATAGAAGGTACCTAAATATTCATACTAAACTTCGATAGGAAGTTCTCGGTTTACTGAATTAATAATAGAGGTATCTATTTCTCTCCCCCATCAAAGCCATAAAGGACTATCTAAATAATTTTTTTTTGTTCATAAGCTTTAAGTGCATCATCATAGCTATAAAAAGAAGGCAAAACGATCTTTTTTGAGTTATTTGGGTGGTACCTATTATCATAAATACCCTATTTTTTTTTAAGAGATGATCTATAAAGTCCTAGAAGCATATCTTGAGTCGGTACACAAATAGGATCTCCTATAGTTGGAGAGATAATATTGAGATGAGAAAACATAATTAAACGAGCTTTTACTTGAGCTTCCATACATAAAGGTACGTGGACAGCCATCTAATCTCCATCAAAGTCCGTATTAAATCCTGCACAAACCAATGGGTGCAACCGAATGGCATGCTCTTCTATTAAAATAGGTATAAATGCTTGTATTCCTAATCTGTGTAAGGTGGGTGCTTGATTTAACAATATGGGATGTTTTTACATAATCTGTTTAAGTACATTCCATATAATAGGTCCCCTGTCTCGAATTAAAAATTTAGCAGCTCTTAAATTGGGAGCGATCTATTGTTCAACCAACCCATGAATTAAAAATGTTTGAAAAATTTCTATTGAGATTTCTCAGAGCAATCCACATTGATACAATGAGATAAGGGGACCTACGACAATAACAAAATGACCTAAATAATCCACCCGTTTTCCAAGTAAATTTTCACGAAATCTTCCTTCTTTACCTTGGATGAAATCTAAGAATGATTTATTAGGTCTGTCATGACTATCTTTCACCAGTTGTGTGCCTATACTGTTATCAAGAAGTGCATCTACGACTCATTGGACTAATCTCTTTTGATCACTTAATAAATCCGGCATTAGAAATGGATGAGTTTTTTCTATGAAGTGTGAAAGATTATTATTTCGACGGATAACTATTTGATAAAGTTCATTGAGATCCGAAGTAATAACTCCACCTTCATTTAATTGAAACATTGGCCTCGGGTCAGGAGGAAGAATTGGTAATAGGCATAGAACCATCCATTGTGGTTCTACATTTTCTCGAATCAAATATTTAGCAAATCTCATCTGTCTAACCAAAAGATCCTTTCTTCTTCGAAGTTTTGGAAGTTTTTGCTCGTTAAATTGAGAATATATTTCTATATTACCAATTGCATTCTCTGTCTCCAAAAATAATATAGATAGTAGCTCATCTATTATCTCCCATTCTTTATATGAACAATCTATAATAATTTGTAGATCTAGACCAGCTAATTGGTCTCTGATAGCTTTTCCTCCAGTAGCTATTTCTCGCTCTTGAAATAGTGCAAAATCCCAAGAGAGAAAATAAGCAATATCTTTTGGCCAGGATTCTTCGTCATATTTCAGTGAACCCTCAAATCTCAATAAAGTTGGTTTGTTAACCATGGGCCTAGTAATACAAACATTTGGATAGGGTTTTCTAATATTTCCCCCACCCCCCTCAGAATCGGACATGAAATTTTCCTCTCATCCGACTCAAGTAATTATACCGAAATGGAAAGTGCTTATGTATCATTGTGCAAAAAAATGTTCTTTACTCTCTATAAAATTAAATAGTTACTCTTTTCTCAAGTTCTAAATGAATTCGATTATTGGTTTATCATTCATATTATGACATCAATATGGAATTAGTGAGCAGTCTCTTCCCTTTTGAACGATACATTTCTTTATGAAAAACCTTCAATTCATTTGAAGTTCATAAGGGATTTACTTGTATGTATCTCATTCTAATTGATCTTGTAGGTTTCTATTTTACTTCGATGGTTACAATACTATTTGAAGTATATGTGTGATGAATAGACTCCTATAACCATATCTTCTTTTTGGTCTTGAATAAATCAAGTGATAATAAGAATAAACCAGATTTTCATTCCATTTTTTCTTAGAATAAAAGAGGCATTTTTACGAAGTCCAATTAGCAATTCAATATACAAGATATTAACCCTAGATTCATTTCTCTTTATCAACATATTTTTAAGATTCTTCTAATTATGAGCTTCATGCTACTCTTCCCGAGGGGTGTGTCAGAGCTAAGGGCATCCCAATTAGATTGAATAGGATGACAGTTCCTACGTATCTGTATAATCGAAGCTTGTGATCAAGTCACACATCGCAGTATATTGGTTCTTCTAATTATTTACTAGTTTTATCTAATAGATCCAAGATATAACTGGGGCGTTGTTTGAAATACCAAATATGAACAACTGGACATGCCAGTTTAATGTATCCCATTCAATATCTTCGAATTTGAGGATCAACAACAAGTTCAATTCCACATCAAGTACAAAAATTATTTTCCTTCTTATTTTCCATTATTTGAGGTTTTACACAAGCACAAACTCCCCTTTTCTTAGGCCCAAATATTCTTTCACAAAATAATCCATCTCTTGTTGGTTCATAAGTTATATAATCTAAAGTGAGGGGTTTAGTCACTTGTCTGACTCTTTTTCCATTTGGTAAGTTAGGTGTCAAAATCTATCAACTCTTGAATCTAGACACATATGCTATTTTCATTAAGAAAAGTGTACATTTTGAGAAGTGATCTCCTACTTGTCCTCCACAATGGATTCAAATGACAATGACACAAAGGACCTTCCTCTAGCTTCTACTCACAAGGTTTCAAATCCCTCTTCACTGATTTCACATTCAAAGGTTGAGGATCCTACTCTTCCATCCCCTTCATTTTCTATGCATCAATGAGCTCGAAAAATTATTCAGTTTATAGGAAATCTTGTTGGGGATCCTTTTGCCACTCGAAGGACATAGTCACAACATCGAGATATTCCACATTCTTATATTTCCATAGCTTTAGATTCAAAATCATTTCGTCAAGCATTGGGAATATCTAAGTGGGATTTAGCCATGAAGGAAGAATACAACTCTTTGACTAGGAACAACACATGGGGACTTGTTCCACTTCCCAAGGGAAGAAAATTGATTTGATGTAAGTGAATCACTTTGAAAATAAAATTTACTATGAATGGATCAGGTGACAAGTACAAAGCACATGAATTTTTGTCAAAATTTTCTAGTAGGTTCTTGGTGTAACTACACTAATACCTTTTCCCTTAATGTTAAGATGAACTTCATTCACCTCACTCTTTCTATTCTTGTAGCTCATGGGTTATACATTAGATGTTTGAAAAGGTGTTGGAAGTTTTGTAGTTGTAGTTGGTTCACTTGGTTTCCAAGTGCTTTTGAGAAAATTTGAATAAAAGAGATTACAATTGACAAAATGGTGTTTAGTGTTGTGCTCCACATTTATTCATGGTTTAAGATATGTTTGTGCAGTTTGGACATGACGATCAGAGGTATTCAGAGGTGTTATATCTTGAGTTGTAGGATTTGGATCTTACGATGGTGAACGTTGTGTTCACTAGTGTGTGTGCCTATGAAGAAGGTTATTTGGGAGAAATGAGATTGCTCTACATTTCTCCACATTGAGGATTCTTGTCTTGCGTATTTTGGGATGTGCTTATAATGTTTGTATCTACTTTCCCTTAAGGTTTTAGGTGTTGAGGTGTTTTGTGAAGTTGGTTAGTGATTTGGATGTCTGCTAGTATGTTTGGTTGCACATAATGATGGTGTTGTTAGTTTTAGGTAATTGTGGCAAAGTTGCAAAATATTCTGATGATGCTAGAATATTTTTAGATGTATGGATATTGTGGATTGTTGTTATTTGGTCCTGGTGACCTAAAGAAGCGAGTATGTGGTCGCTTATAGTGTTCATTCAGGTTTGGCCGACCTAGTTTTCTAGCACTATTTGTGGATGCACTTCATGGATTGTGGATGTGTTGAGTAACATGGTGATGCATATTTCGGTCCTAGTTAACCCTTGATGTGGTCATCCTTTAATTATTTCCATTACGGAAGTGTTTTGTGTCGGTCTATTTTGTGATTTCACGTTTGAGGTGCATAGCCGACCTTGGAGAATGTTTTCAAGGTTGTGGACGGTATAAATACAAGGTAGAGTGTTGGAGAATGGTGTGTGGTGTTTTGTGGTGAGAAAGTGATCAAGATTTGTGATGTGAGTTTGAGCTTTGAAAACTAAGGCTACTTGAAGTAGTGAGCATAAAGTTTTTACATTTTTAGTGTACCTGAAGTTACTGAAGGAAGTGAGTTGAAGGTTGCAGATGGTGAAGAGTTGTGTTGGCAGATCTTCCTGTTGCTCTAAGATGGAGTTCTCTTTGTAATATTTCCTTTCTTTCTTCTTTCCACTCCAATAGTGATCCATTGGTAGTGAGCCCTTCTTTCTTTTGGGAAGTGAGCCCTTCAACAGTGAGCCTATTTTATTCGGTGTTGTAATTTATTTATATAGTGAGCCAATTTTCACTGTGTTTTTTCCCATCTTTTTTTTTCACATAAATATGGTGTTCTTATGTGTTTGGATGTGTTTTAATTACTATTTCATATGTTTACATTCTACTAATGCATGATAAGGGTTCAATGGTTGATAAGGGTTTGAAAAGATATTGAGGGTTTGAATGTTTTGATGTAAAACTAATTCACCCACCCTCTTAGTTGTCTCATGCATCTAAAAATTGGTATTAGAGAAAGATTCCTTGGAAGAAGCTTAAATAATTGAGGTAGATCCAGATGGTGCATAGGAAGGAGACTCCCTTGTTTGATGGGATTAACTATTCATTTGGATAAACCAAGAGGTTTTCTTATTTCCCTAGGGTTTGGAGTTTGAAATTCAATTGAAGATGGATATACCATGCCTACTAATGATCTGAAAATTGATGATGAGATCAAAGCATATGAGAAAAATGACAAAGAAAGGAATTATCTTTTGAGTGGTCTTGTTGATTCAAAACTTGTGAAGGTTATGGGCTACAAATTTGGTAAAGAAATTTGGAAGAAGCTGGAAAGTATCTATGAAGGAGATGATAAGGTCAAGCAAGTGAAGATATTGAATTTGAAGAATAAGTTTGAAACCTTGGGGATGACAGAGGATGAAGATATCACAAGCTACATGCATAGAGTGTATGAACTTGTCCTTTCTGTCAATGGCTTTGGTGGAAAACTGAAAGAAAATGAGGTAATAAAGAAGGTATTAAGAACTCTTCCTAAATCTAATAGTTCTAAAGATTTTTCTATTGAGGAAGCTTATGAATTAGATCATTATTCTAGAGATCATTTGTTTGGTGCTTTAACTACTTTTGAATTGAGAGATTTTGATCAAAATTATTAAAAAAAAGAATCTACTTTTAAATCTAGTAAGATAGATAAGAATCGCTAGTACAAAAACAACAATATATGATTAAAAAACTACTAAAAAATGCATATAATGACTGAACATGTTCGTGTGACCATTAGTAGTTTATTGTCAATTATTTATAATGTTACCAAATTGATGACTAAACCATTTTTATTTATTTATTGGTTGTTTTGATTGATCGATTTGGTAGTATATTTAGTTGTTGATTTAGTCATTGATTGCTATAATCTAGTCACTTATTTAGTCATTTTTTATTCACTAATATATTTAGTCTTTGATTTAGTCATTGATTGTTGTAATCTAGTCACTTATTTAATCATTTTTATTCACTGATATATTTAGTCATTGATTGTTGTTAATTGGTCACTTATTTAGTCATTTTTATTCACTGATTTCTATCCATTGGTAGTGTATGTAGTCATTAATTTTAATCAACATTTTGATCAATTTGGTAGTTTATTTAATTGTTTTTGTTCACTAATTTTTTTCAACTCGTAGTATATTGATACAATGTTTATTAATTTCATAATCATTATATTTAGTCATATTTATTCACTGATTTATGTCAGGTGGTACTATATATTAGTCAATTGGTAGTTTATTTAATTCTTTTTGTTCACTGATTTCTGCTTATAAGTGTTGGAAATGAGACAATACTTTAATTGAGGTTTAAACATATAAAAACACAAACAAATATAATCAATCATTCATTTGCACATAATGAAACAACTATTAAGAAGGAAAAATATTGAAATTTTATTGAGAAAAGGTGTTCTTACAGTAGATACAAGACAAAAATATGTCTTTGCTTTGAAAAATGTGTTACAAAGTGTGTTTCTCAGTGTTATGCTTGAGAAAACTAAGTTACAATGCCTTTTTTCGCTTATATAGCTCCAAAACAAACAAAAACACTAAGATCCCTAGACACATTCAAACTATTGCATAAAGCAGTGGGCCAAGCTGTCTAACAGCTAGTACTACATGATAAACATCAACTATGTCATTTTTGTCAAATATTTTAGTGGCCACTATGTGAAGGTCCCTTCTTTCTCTTTCAAACGAACAACTCCATCTATTTTGTCTTCATAAAAAAGTGGTATGTTACTTGTGGCCTTTAAAATACTTACATTTAAATCTCATGTTCCTTTCAATTTGACTCCATGTACAATAGATAGTGAGTGAATATGCCTAATACCCACAACACCATCAAATGGATCCAACACCTCAACTTTATCCCCTTCTTGGAGTTTATCAATAAATGTCTACAAAAAAAATAAAAAATACACATTATATTGAGATATAAAACACACATAATATTGTTTTTGACAATTGTATGTAATGTCTTATGCCTTGGAACAAATCAATTTTTGTATGTGATTTTTTTGATTAAGTTGAATAAAAAAGAAAGAACTTTTTACTCTAAAAAAAAACTAACCCATTGCGAAGTACAAACAAATGGAGGGAAAGAATGCAATTGTGCTAGACTGTACAAGTACTCCAAAAAGAGACATAGATTGGCAATGAAGTCCCCCCAATTGAGGACCAGTACATCCCCAAAAAAAATGCACTAATGTATTGTCAAAATCTATGTGTGCACTATATTACAACTAAGCTCTAAGATTCCATATGTAAGTTATATTTTCTCCCTTATTTTCATAATCTATGTATACTAGCTAATTACACTTCACTACTATTCTAACCAACTTTTACCAAATAGGCAATGATTACCCTTATTTACGTAATAAAAAAACCATTACTTACTTGAATAGTACTTATTTGCATGTGGTTTCATATCACCCACCTCGAGTTCAACATGACTACCACTATGAATATCATGTGCATGCTCTTCGAGTTCATCATCATAATCACTATCAACGCCATTGCAGATATGAAGTTGTACAACTTTGCAGAGAGTTCTATTGAGAGGGCCTTTTTCTTTTCATTCTTCTTTCATATAATTTCTCTCCATGTGGTTTAATCATCATGCAAAAATTAATATAAGTCATGTAAAGATTTCAAAAGCTAGAATTTTTTGTCCAAAAGAACATTTTAAGCATGAAGAATGACAAAACATTGGGACATATTAACTTACAACTTAAAGTGTAGACACTAAAAAATGTCCTAATCTACGAGCGTAATTTTTCTTGGTCGTCGTCCTCTGATAATTAAATAATTTTAATTATTTAATTTCTTGATCACATTCCTCTACTAATTAAATAATTTTTAAGTATTTAATTAATTAACTTCTTAGCTTTATTCTATCATGATCAATTAAATAAATTAATTGTGTCACTAATTCCCTCTCTTCTTCAAATAACTAAATAAATTATTATTTATCTAATTATTTCTTTATCACCTTTCATCTATAGTTAAATAATTAAAGTTAATTATTTAACTATTCACTTATCCTTTAATTCTTCTATGGTTCGATAGTTGTCAAAATTATTTAATTATTCCCCCAACCCTCTCTTTTATTAAATAATTGATTCAAACTAATTATTTGATGTTCTTTCCCATTTTCTCTCATTTATTTAAAAAGATTTTATAAAATATTTTAATTAAATGCCCATTTCCCTTTTCCTCAAATAAATATTTTGAATGAAATATTTCTCTTCCACTTGGCCAAATATTCCTTTCTCACATGAATTAATTATTCTTCAATTTTTAATTCATCCATTATCCCTCCACTTGCTCATTAACCTTAACCACCTTTGTCATAGTCATCGGCTTCATAGCCATCAACGTCATAGCTGTCCCTAGCCCACCACTTTCTCATGCATCAATCCTCCACTATTGATCTTGACATATTTCTAGAAGATCAATCTCATTCATTCATTTGAATGACTATCTATAAAAGAAGTCATTCTCTTCCATTTTTCTCTTAACAACCATTATCTCCAACTATCTAAATTATAATTTGTAGGTAATTGCACAAGTTAGACTACAAATCTGAAGGCATATTTGCAAAAGAAGAAGGAGAGACAAGAGAAGTGATTCAAGTTTAAAGGGGAGTGTTATATTTCTTTGTTTTCATTTTGCTTTCTCCATATGATTGTATTCTCTTGTTTGGATTGGGGTTTTAGCTTAGATTTGTGTTGTGGCTATCACTTAGTCTTTTCTAATTTGGTTTTCCCTGTCTTACATTGGTGAACCCAACGTGAAAATAAAATTTTGTAGAATCCATACGGATTTTTGTATGTCTTGCAAATCTTCAGTACGAAACGATGCAACTATGAAAAATAGCGACATAACTACCAAGAAATGATGTATTTGATAAGAGAAGTTATGAAACATATATTTGGAGGGTAATCAAATTTAAAACAACAACGCAACTGAAGAAAGTAGTGACGTATTCATGGGCGGGAAAATTTGAATTCAAAATGGTGACATAATTTCTCTGGTGTGACGCAACACAGTGACGCATCTGCAACCCAGAACAACGCAACTGCCTTTTCCATAAAAATTTCCAATTTTCTACTTGCTTTCAATTTTATTTTTGGGTTTTTTGAGTAGAGTAGGGTTTTTGGTTGCTAACTTTATGTTTTCAACATGTGGCTTTGGATTCAAGGAGTTCCCAAAAATTGTTTCTTTAGATACATCAAAAAAATTGAGCTCTTTTATTTGAGTTTAAAGCAATTTTCATTTTGTTTGTTTTATAATCACAACTTGCATCAGGATCATAAGGTTGAAACAAAATTTCATATTTCACTCATAAGGATTTAAAAAGAACAAAAATTTGCATATTTCACTCATGGGCATTAAAATAAACATGCATGAAACATCATTGGTTTAAAATTTAGAAGTGTCTTCAAATCATAAGCAAAGGGTAAAATCAACAAGTGTCTTTTATGTTTGCTGATTTGAAACTATCATAGAGTACGCATGCTCTCCTCTCATGCCATTCAAAAATCTTGAGTGATCAAAAGTACCTATTTGGCATTTGTACAATCACATCACACATTTGGATTTTGGGCTTAAAAAGAACACCATGCGAGTGTGAGGCAAAGGCACTAAGTATTCTCTCTCCTTGCACCCCGTGTGATCTGGGAGATCAAAAATAAATGTACTTTATATTGTTTACCTTTTATTAGAGGGACTTCCACCCCACTTTGAAAGGTAGGAATGACCCAAGCGGTAACAAAGCTAAGGCCAAACTCTTCCAAACCGCTATATAAAAGATGTGCTTCTTGACGAAAGTCATTTAGCAATGGGTGTGGATGTGTCAAATTGACAAGTGCCACCGTCAATAGCCCCGTGAGCTACATTAAAATCCTTCCTTAGGTAAATTAATGTGAGGCCTCTTGGCTCACCATATTCTTGAGCTAACCTTGCCACATGTATAGCCACCTTGAATGGATGCCCTTACTAAGAACCAATTTGTGTTAGTGACCAAAACCCCTTTTATACACTCATTGATCACAAGAGGTTGGACTTCTGAAGGTGCCCCACATCTTCACTAAGCATGTGTAGATAGTTTAATTCCTCCTTGGGGGAAATGAGATTTGGTGAGCTCGAGAAGTGAGTGTCATGGAGGGGAGCCAATGCCACCAAGTCTCTAGTTGTCCACCTCATTCAAGTGGCTGGAGAAATCCAAGTGGGGATACCAACCAGTGGTTCCTTGCCAGCCATAGGGCTTGTGCATTGTTATCTATGTGTGTTTTACTTTGAAATCAAACATTTTCACATCCAAAACCAAACCAAAACTAAGTTCTTGAAACTATTTTCTATGTTTTCCAATCAAATCTCATCAAAACCAATCAAAATTCATTCAAAACTAGGTCAAAACCATTAAAATAGAAAAACCAACAATCTTTGAATTGCAACTATCAAGAATAGACCCACAACTAGTATTTTGCACCACAAATGATCACTAGAAAACCACAATTTCCATCCTGAACTACACTTGTAGAAAATAGAGCCGCAACTGCACTCCGGAAACCAGCAATCTGAAATGACACATTTGCAAAAAATAGAGCTGCAACTATCATTTTTGAGCCACAACTACACTTTGGAAACCCGTAATCTGAAACAATGCATTTGTAGAAAATAGAGCCACAACTATCTGATAAATAGAAACTGTCAAAATCCTTGTTCAAATTCAATTCAATCATCTTTGCAATGACTCTGACTATAAAACTTGAGACTTGAAAGCTTTTACCAATCCATTCTAGCATTTCCATTTAGGATTCCATCACATTTTAGGTCGCATCCTTACCTTTGCATAATCAATTTTTAGAACTTAGGTTGCATATACTTTTCAAATTTTTGACATAGGAAGACCGTTAAGCTTTTGGACAATCCTTGGTTTCCTATCTATTTTTTCATTGATCACAATCCTTCATCTTATCAACTTTTATCATTATCACTTTATCAAATTTGAGTCTTAAGCTTGTGTCCTAGCCTTGACTCAACCTTGTCAAAATTATCTTCTTTATTATCATAAAGGTCAATGATATTTGGGTTGCTATCTTGGACCTACATTAGCTTGATTTCCATCCTTTGTCTCAAATTTTAGAATTCATATCCTTAGCATTACCATAGTCTCATTTAGATTCTTATTATACCCTTTAACCATATCCTTGATCATCATCCTTTCAATCTATAGCCTTGCACTTACATTGGATTTTGCACCTTTATCCCAAAAACAATTTCATCTTCACCTTAGTTGCACTATTACCTTTGATCATTTAGCATCTTATCATCATCCTTGATCATTAAATAACCAACCTTTAGCATCATTTAGTGTCATCCTTTGGTCATTATTACCCTTGCATCCTTATTATCCAAAAAAATCCAAAAACATAGTTTAGCCCCATTTTCACCTTGTATTACCTTCCCACTTGCAAGTCTCACATGGTTGAAACAAGGTCACAAACCAAAAGAAAGGACATGGATTTATCAAGTGATCCCTTTCATGAAACCACCCTTGGGACATATTCAAATCATTTCACACCTTAAAGAGAGACACCACAAAAAGACCAAATCAACACATGGGAAGGCCTAAGTCTAGAAGAATTCAACAAGAAAATGACTCCTGAGGAAATTAAAAGAGCTTACCGAGACCCAAGAATTTTAAGCATGGTTGATCAACTTGTTGGTGCCAAGCCTAATAGATTATTCTATGTACTAGCTAAAAAGGGTGCCAAACTCCCTCAGTTCTTTGATGTATTAACCATTGTAGAAGAAGATACCCAAAATCCATTTGTACTAGAGATGCCCTCCTCACAACATATGTCAACCATACCATTTGAAACAACTAAACATATGAAAACCACTACCACACATATCCCTAGCATCTTTGCACTTGGAAACAAAGTGACCCACACAACTACATAAGGAAAAACTTTCACACTTGGAAGCTCATCAAATTCGATGAGTAAGACCTTCACCAACCCTCTTTTTCAAAATTCAAATTAAGGTCTTCAAAACACAAATGAAGTTCCTTCATTCCAATTTCAAATGACACCACTATCCAAATCAAAAACTACCAAATAAATCAAGGAAGGTTCACATTGTCCCACGAAAAATCCCAAATAAAAACACCAATCAAGGACCTACCCCATCATTTCAAAATTCTAATCAAGGACCTACACCATCCTTCAAAAATTCAAATCAAGGAACAACCTTTCAAACCCAAGGAACAAATCAAGGACCTACACCAAAACTTCAAAACACCATACCAAATACAAACATGACCTTTGGAAACCTAAATGCCAATTTCATTCCAAATCAAAACAACACACATCAATATGGTAACCGAGGTCCCACACGTCAAAATACCAATTCCAATTTGACATGTGACATCAACATCAACACCATGACACCAAATCAAACCAATGCAACACCATCTCTTGTAGATACTTTGATGCAACAAATATAGACCCTCCAACAACAAATGAAAAATATACAATTGGGGACCAACAAGAAGACTTATTCCATGGATGAATTGTGCCCCTTTCCATTTGACAAAAATCTATATATGCCACCCTTTCCCCCACATTTCATGACACCACCTTTGCCTAAGTATAAGGGGACAAGGGATCCAATAGAGCACATTCGAGAATTCAACCTGTAATGTATGGAAGTCTCATATGATTCTACCTATTTGATGAGAATTTTCCCATGAAGCCTCATAGGGCCAACTCTAGATTTGTTTGCACATCTTCCTCTAGGGATTAGAACATGGGGTGAACTAGTTGAAAAGTTCATTAATCAATTTTCCTTCAGCATTAAAAATGATGTCACCCTTGCAACATTGAGCACAACCAAACAAGAAGAAGGGGAATCACTCACCTTATTTTACCAAAGATGGTGAGGTTTGGTTAGCAAGTTCCCTTGTCACATTCCTGAGAAACAATTGGGCACCATTTTTCTTCAGAACCTTGACAAAGAAATGATGAGTAGCCTAAAAATCCAATGTTGCATAACTTTTGATGAGATCCTAGAGAAAGGTGTCCTTATTGAAAAGCGTCTTGTCGCAAAAGGACTAGTCAAAATAAATAAAGAAAATTCAAATCCCAATAATGAAAAAAGAAAATACTGGTCCTGAAACAAGAATGTCACAAACGATGAAATTTTTGATGCCAAAATGATAACCAAAGGTCCTACCATTCACCTCCAAGGTCCTTCCTCATCAAACACACCAAACACATAAAATGATCAAACACACGGACAAAATCAAACATTGAATACAATCCAAAATAATCAACAACTTAGAGTCCCTCCCCACACCAAGAGAACATACACCCAATTAGGTGAACCCATCGAATCAATCCTAAATTTTTTTTTGCAATCTAATGTCATCACACTACTAGATATGAAAAATTGTGAACCATCATTAATCAAACCCAATTGGTGGAAAGAAGATGAATACCATGAATATCATCATGAAAAAAGACACAAAACAACTAGATGTTGGACACTCAAAAACATTATTCAATACCTTATTGAAAATGGAACCATTTCAGTCAATAATTCAAAAGGAAAAGAAAATGTTGATCACACCATATTTAAAACTCCCTTGCATGACCATGACAAAGGAAAAGCCTCCGGTTTAGAAAATGATAACAATGCCAATTATGCCACCATCAAACATGATTACAACACTATCGTTCACACTATACAAATCACAGATGAACATGTTGCCACTATCACTATAAACAAACCAAACTCAGATTGTGTTGCCACTTGCAGAACCAAGATAAATATTCCAAGACCTTCCTCCAATCCCCAATTGAAAGGCCAATATAATCTCCTAGGGAAACTAGGGAAAACTCTAACACAAATTTCCATCCTAGAACTCCTCCATACATCCCCACAACACAAAGCTATCCTTGAAAAATATTTGCAAGAAGCATTTGTATTCGCTAACCTAGATGTTAATGAATTTTAGGCCATGGTTGGATACCTTGCTCTGCCACATCATGTCACCTTCTCTGAATAGCACCTAAGTCCAATCATAATCTTCTCCTACACTTGGAAGTCTATGTAGATAAATGTAAGATTAGATGAGTCCCGATAGATGGTGGAGTAGGTCTGAACATTTGTTCCCTAAAATTGGTAAAATCCTTGGGATACTCTTGAGAATTGCATAGATCGAACCAAGAAAATTACTATCAAAGCTTATGATGATGCTAAACGCTCATTTGAAGGCGTAATTTCACATCCTGTAAGATTTGGTCCAACAATACAAGGCATAGTGTTTCATGTCTTGGATCTAGATTTACATTACAACCTTCTCCTTAGTCATGCATGGATTCATGCTATGAGGGCTATCCCATCCACTTACCACCAATTCATCAAATTCCCATATAATGGCACTAAAATTACCATTCCAGGTGACCCTAATCCTTTTCAATATTGAACAAACCTAAAGGAACTATCAAACGTCAAGTTCCCATCAATCAAGAGTCCTCATCTTCTACTTTATCCACCACTCCATCTCACTACATTGACCCATATGCCCTTATCAAATCATCCACTTCCTTCACCACACCTTCCATGCCCAAAATCTAGATTCAAGACAAAGGATGCAGAGAATACAACATGAAGAGTCTCTTTTTCATCAAAAATTTACCTAAATCACCAAAATATTATGGCAAACTACATCTCATGCAGCCTAAAGTCATCATTTGTAATCCCCCAACCACCTTCACTAAATGGGGAGAGCTCGCTAAAGAAGATTTGGATGAAAACAATCTCATATGGTTGTATAAAGAAGATGAGGATATTGAGCCTAAGAAATTGCTAGTTGAAAAATACCCAAAAGGGTTCCTAATAATGAAACGACAAGGATATGATGGACACAACGTCCTTGGCCTAAAAAAACAAGGAATGTTGCAACCCTTTCAACCTCCTAAACTGCTAAAACACCAAGGGTTGGGGTTCTTACCAATAAAAGTGACTATCTAAGGTATCGGGTTACCTTCAAGTGAGGATGTTAATGCTTCAGATGAGATCGATACATTTGAGGAATCTTGTTACTTTGACGTCAATTCTAATGAATATGAATGAGATTCTCTATCATCCTCTACCTTCATGGATCTTGATAAACTGTTTGAAAAATTTGATGAACCTTCCCTTGAAGAAACCTTTAATAAAATGCTTGCAATTGGTTCCTTGAAAAACCCACCAAGTCCCTGTCCAAAATTCCCTTTGAATAGAGAAGAGTGGATCAAACGCTTTTGGGAAACCATTGATGCTACCTCCTAGGAACCTGATGACTCTACTTACATCTTTACCTTGTATGCCTACACCATGACCCTTGACAATATTGATGATGATTTACCCCTCGTATACCCTCAACTCAAAGATTGGGACCAATAGGAGCCACAAGTTTAGATACATTCGAGAACAACAAAGCAATTTCTGAGTTCATGGGACTTCATGAAGGAATACCAAGTGGGGAACATAAGGTTGTCTTTTCCATAGAACTCGATTATGCAACATACTTTGGTGAGGTTGTCTTGTCCTCTAGTCGCAAAAGTGAAAATGAAAAGGTAAAAAATAAAAATAATAGGTCTCCAAGTGAAAACCAAAAGGTGCTTGCTAATCATGAAAAAGTAAAAATAAAGGATGTATCCCAAGGTGAAAACCTCTCTGAGGTGCCTGAGGATGGAGGATTGGAAAATATCCCTATAAACCGGGAGAGATCACCATTGCTTATAGAAGAAACATAATAAGTGAACATTGGGACACAAGAAAATTATAGAATCATAAAAATGGCAACATCTTTGACCACCAAGGAAAATCCTGAGTTCACAACATTCCTTTTAGAAATATAAGTTAATTTTTCATGGTCATATGCTGATATGCCTGGATTGGATCCCGAACTAGTTCTACATCACTTACCATTGCTATCGAATGTCAAGGTGGAATTGAAGAAACTCCTAGATGTTGGATTCATACGCTCTACTGACTATGTAGATTGGATATCAAACCTTGTTCCTATTACCAATCCAAATGGTCAAATCAGAGTATGCATAGATTTCAGAGATCTCAACAAAGCTTGTCCTAAGGATGATTTTCCTCTCCCAAACATTGACATCATATTAGACCTACTACTATTGTAACTATGGATTTTTCTTGCAAAATTAAAAGGTTAGT
Source organism: Sequoiadendron giganteum (assembly GCA_007115665.2). Classification (NCBI taxonomy): domain Eukaryota; kingdom Viridiplantae; phylum Streptophyta; class Pinopsida; order Cupressales; family Cupressaceae; genus Sequoiadendron; species Sequoiadendron giganteum. Next base: position 420,298,439 of record CM021108.1, read on the forward strand.
ATATCACATGCAATATTATATCAATCCACAATAAACAATGAAATGCAAAGGAATAAATAGAGAACAAAAGGAGAGATCTCACCCAAGTCCTTCATCCTCCATGGTTGACTTCCATTGTACCTTCTAGCTTGCTGAAATGTGAAGTGTTGCCCTCAGATTTTGATGAGAAAATCTATATTATTGACTAGCCCTAAGCAAGTGTTGAAGGATTCTTTAAAAGACTATGCACTTGAGAAACTAAATCCTACATGCAATATTAAAACCTACAAAAGACAATGTTAGACAAAAAGAATGAAGTGAAGAGGTGAAGAAGAAGAAGTTGAGAGATATAAAATTAAGAGATTAAGCGATGACAAAATTGACATTTTATAGAAAATGCAATTTTGGATGGACGAATGAGATCAAAGATTAAGAAATGCTCTAGAATCTATGGTCAAGATTCAAAATAACAATCCCTTAATTAGGGTTAGGGCAACTTCAAGGTGAAATTCAAATTGAGTGGACAAGATTTTATTTAAGAAATTAAATCAAGGAATGGGAATAGTTGTGATAGTGAGATAAGAATTAGTAAGTGAAAAAGGATGAGTTAGAAAATCAAGTTATTTTGTGGAGAGAAATGCTATTTTGAAATTAATATTTTAAATTAATTCCAAAATGGTGAATTCATGTGACAGTAAATAATAATAATTTAAAATTATTTACTTGGAAAGAGGGAAATTGTCAATTTAAATAAAATGATTTTATTTAAATTTAGAAAGAAAATCAACAAGACAATTAAATAATTAAAATTATTTAATTGTGGAGGAAAATTAGAAAGTGGATAATTTTAAATAAATGATTTTATTTAAAATTAGAAAGAAAGTTGGAGAGGATAATAATTAAATAAATAATAGGAATTTATTTAATTATGAGCAGACATAAATAATTAATGACGTATTAAATAAATAAATAAAGTTTATTTATTTAAATAATCAGGAGGGAGTAATAGACTAATAATAATTAAATAAATTTAGGAATTTATTTAATTATAGAGTGACACAAGCAATTAGCGACGTATTTAAATAATAAATGTAATTTATTTATTTAAATAGCCAGGAGGAATAAAAGATGTGAATTAATTAAATAATTAAGAATTATTTAATTAATAGTTGACATTGGACTATAGGAAATAATTAAATATTTTAATTATGTTGAGACGGAGCATGATATAGAAAAATGTGGTTTGTGAGTCCAGGCCATGTTTATGTGTCTACAGCTACATACAAAATGCTATCACTCATGGATGGATTCTCGGGCTATAATTAGATAAGAATTGCTCCTGAAGATCAACCAAAAAAAAAATTTACATGTGCTTGGGGAACTTTGTTAGAACGTCATGCCATTTGGACTTAAAAATGTTGGAGCTACATATGAGAGGGCCATGACTACAACTTTTCATGATTATATGCATGTACTTATGGAGGATTATGTTGATGAAATTCTATCAAAATACATAGAACAAAATAGTCACCTAGTAGTATTAGACAGTATTTTCACAAGACTTGAGAAATATCAACTCAGGTTAAATCCAAAGAAATGTGTTTTCGGGGTCCAATCGGGAAAACTCCTTGCATATATTGTCTCTTGTAGAGGGATAGAAGTTGATCTTGCTAGAGTAAAATCTATCTTGGACATGCCACCACCAACCAACATCCGTTAGTTAAGTACATTACAAGGAAGATTGCAATCAACCCATAGGTTCATTCCTCAACTTGCAGACAAGATTCATCCATTTCAAAATCTATTGCAAAAATGAATTCCCTTCAATTGGATAGAGAAGTGCCAAGAAGGATTTGATTAGATTAAGAATTATGTATTGAATCCACCTGTTCTTATGTCTCTAATTGATGGAAGATAGTTGATATTGTATGTGATAACAACTACATCAGCAGTGGGGTCACTATAAGCACAAAATGATAATGATGGAAAATAACGAGAAATCTACTACATTAGTCACACCCTAGTCGGATATGAGTTGAATTATATCCCTATTGAACGAGCATATCTAGCAGTTGTATTTGCAGCACCAAAATTGAGACATTACATGCGAAATCATAAGACAACTGATTGCTAAAATTGATCCTCTGAAATATCTTCTTAGCAAAGAAGCTCTGACAAGAAGACAAGCTAAGTGGGTTATGATCTTAAGTGAATATGACATTGATTATATTGACTGAAAATAAATAAAAGGACAAGTGATAGTTGATCAACTCGTAGATGCACTAGTAAAGGAAAATCATCCTTTGATATCTAATTTTCCAGATGAATCAATCTTTTTCATAGACACGCCAACAACATGGAAAGTGCACTTCAATGGGTCTTACACAAGTCATGGTTTAGGAGCCAAAAATTTATTCATCACACCTCAAGGAGATTCCATTCCCAAGTCATTTCAAATATCATTTCCATGCACTAATAACATAGCAGAGTATGAAGCATTGTTGACAGGACTCCGGATAGCAATAAAATGGAAAATCAAGGATCTTCAAGTCGATGGTGATTCTTAGTTAGTGATTAAGAAACTCAATGATGATTATGATACCAAAGATGAAAAATGCATTCCCTACAAGTGCATGGTTGACAGTTTCAGATTATACTTTGATGCCATCACCTTTGAGAAAATATGAAGAATCCAGAACAAAGCAGTTGACATAATGAATACAATTGGATCTCTCTTAGACATTCCTAACAATGCATCACAATATGAGTTCTTGGTAGAACAACTGTTGGTCCTTATGTTCGATGTCCCCAAAAATAAACTTGTGTGTGAGCTTGTTGGTCTCGACTCTCCTTGGTATAAATAAATTTATGCTTACTTACATGACCAAATTATCCCTCCTGACTTGTTCTCCAACTAACACTAAACCTTTATCTGACAAGCCTCTAAATATGCCATCATCAAAGATACCCTTTAATACCGCAATCTAGATAGCACCTTCCTTCAATGTCTTGAATCAAATGAAGCACAAATAGCCTTAAAAGAGGTACATCATGGTATATGCGGAGGTCACTTTGCTGGTCCAACCTTAGCCAAAAAGCTTATGAGGACAGGATATTATTGGTCTACAATGGAACGCAATGCCTATTATTTTGTGAAGAAATGTCACCAATTTCATATTTATGGAGATCTTATACATTGACCATCCTAGGAACTACAACTACTTACTTCACCATGGCCATTTTCTCAATGGGGACTTGACCTCATAGGAAAGATCCATCCCACCTCTACTTATGGACATAAGATTATCCTTGTCGCTATTGAGTACTTTACAAAATGGATCGAAGCCATCCCACTGACTTACATCACTAGAAAGTAGATAGCCAAGTTCATCTTGAATTACATCATGTATTGCTATGGTATCTCGTAGTCCATCATTATAGATAATGGTCACCCTTTTAAAAATCAGGATTTCTATGAACTTTGCGAAAAATTTAATATCCAACACCACTTTGCTACCCCATACTACCCCCAAGGTAATGGCCAAGTTGAGGCATCTAATAAGGCTATTCTTAAAATATTAAAGAAGATTGTCAATGATGCTAGTTGTGGTTGGTACCTACAACTCAATCCTTCTTTATGGGCCTACCATACCAATGTTCGCACCCCTACAAGAGCCACTTCATACTCCCTTATCTCTGGGTCTGAAGTAATACTCCCTATTGAGGTCGAGCTACCCTCCCTACGAGTCTCTATACAAGGATTGATTGACCAAGAAGAATACCATGTATCGTGTCTACATGAGCTAGATTTACTAGATGAAAAGAGACAAATTCTTTGACACACTTGCAAGAATATTAGAATCACCTTCGACTTAGCTACAATAAGAAATTTTGGCCTAGAAGTTTTGACATTGGTGATCTAGTTCTGAAAGAAAATCCGAAGAATCAAGCAGATCGAGAAAAGCTCGAAAAGTTTGAACCTAATTGGTTGGGCTTGTATATAGTCACAACAACATATGGGTTAGGTTCTTATCAACTCTTCACTCCTAAAGGAGAATTTTTGCCTGAACCTAACAACAACATGCACCTTCGCAAGTACTACACTTGATTCTTAGAGTATCCCCTTTAAACAGTGAAAAATATTAAAAAATCAAAAAAAAAAAAAGCCGCCCTGATGAAAACCTGGCAAACAACCATCCTGGTGACAACAAAAAAATAAAATAAAATAAAAAATATAATAAAGAGAAATAATTCATCCAAAAGTGAAAACCACTTTAGTGGCGCTTTGGATAGGTACCATGGTGAAAACTTGGAAAATAGGCACCATGTGTAGTCAGTTTGTGCTCCTCCATCTACTATCACTCTACCTGGTCTTTCATCTTCCACTCATCCATTCACACATCCCTCATCCATAATAAAGCTTTGGCATCCTTCTCATGGCCTAAGAACCACTGACATTTAGTCTCCTTCGATTTCATGATCATCCTTTGCATTGGTATGTCGCTTCCCCTCACCCATAATAAATTGGTCATGTACCTGACTAGGGGAAATTTCTTAAACTTACATCTTCATTGGATCTGACGCATGGTATCAACCTTTTCAAAAATTCAAAATCCAAAAAAATTAGAAAACTTCAAATTCCAAAAAAATCATAAAACTTCAAAACTTCCAAATATAGAGTCTGAGTCTGAGTCAGTTTGTGTTAGAGTGGTTGAAGTACGTTTTCTATATGCATCTTATACGTAGGAAAATCTCATCTTAAATGGGCCCTCGAGACATTAGGTCAGTCCTTTAGGTTATCCAAATAAAATCATGACTTAGTCTTTTGTTAAATAAAACAAATTCAAGTCATGTTGAACTATGAGGTCTCTATGTGTATAACGTAGGCAAGACCATCAATCGATGAGCCCCCGAGGTCACCTAGGTCAGTCCTTTAGGGATTTTCAGGTCTAATCTTGTTCTAGGTCTGTGAGAAATCATCAGTTAAACCAAATATTGAATCAACAAACAAACATAACCAACAAATTTCTGATCTTAAATCAATCAATCACCTCATCATCAATCAATCGATCAAGTCACTGGTCCTATATCAAAATGGGGCATTAAATCATCTATCTCATTCGGTCTTGTCACTTTTCTTTTATAAATATGCATCCTTCCTAAGATTAGACTTTGTCAATTTGGCCATTCACCTTAAGCATGATACATTTTTCTTGAAGTTAGGTGCCTTATCAACACTTGTCATTTGGATAACTTTCTCAGATGTGTTACATGCCTCCAATAGGATATGTCTTTCCTAAAATTGGGCATCATCACATTGGTCGGTCATATCAATCACACTTTTTGAAATCAATCAATCTTGTCATCTTTGTAAATTACTCTTGTCTTAATTGGGATGCGTCCTCCCGAAATCAGGCACAATCAATTAAATCAACTGGTCAATCTTTGTCAACTTATCAATCAACTCAAACAACCTTATTAGTATTATTGGTAAAAACTATCTTTATTGGCAAACACTTTGTTGGTCTAGATTTGTCTTATCTTATTTATTTATTCTGGGTCATTTTACTAGTTACCTCGAGGATGTCCTATTAAGAGATTTAGAGGGAGGATGAAGGATCATGACCTCTTTTTCTTTTCTTGTTGTTTGTGGTTTGTCTTGGTAAAAAGACTAGGATTATTGGGTCCTTAGTATGAGTCGGGGCATTCCTTGTCTGTTGCCTTTGTCTTTTGACTGCTTGTCTCTCATAAATGGTCACCTTGCACACCTTGGTCTATGTCATACCATGGTTTTTGTGCTCCATTTGCGACTCGATCTCCTTTGTCCCTTTTCATGCTAGCAAACATTTCTTCCACGCTAACATTTCTTCCATCTACAACTTGACAAAGTCCTGTGACACATAAAAACATCTTGCATACATAATCATGTTAGAAAGCATCATAGATATGATTATCATATTAAGTCACATATATTTGCATAAGAAAATAGAAAAACATAGAAATCACCCATATTATGTTAACACTTCATTGCATCATGTAACGTAGATAAAATAGTGTTGCACAGTAAGATGGTTAAATCTAGTCTAAACATGCATAAATATAAATCAAACAACAAAGAATGAATCAAATGAATTAAAAAGAAAATAACGTAAGACATATAACAGTCTCACCAAATATCAATCCATTTCCTCAAATTATCTTGATTTTCCTTCTCCATTTTGTTGTGTTGGTATTTTTGCCCTCATATTTTCACTATGTATGCAAGCCTAGCCTTGGCGTATGTTTAAGCAAAATATCGAAGATTAAGTTCTTCCAAAAAGTGTATTGATTTTGAGAGAAGGAATATTGGCAAAGATCAACCAATTTATAGAAAGTTGGTTTTTGAACGATCAACTCAGATTCAAAAGAGAGATCAATGATCGAGATTGTTGAATGCCATGCAATGTGAGTTTTGTGTCAGTTACAACGTGAGTTGGGAAATTTTGCGGGATAAAGATTAAATTAGAATAATAATTTAATTTGGTGTTAATATTGTTCAAAAATTGAAAGAATAAGAGTTCAAGATTAAATAAATGATTTAACCTTCAGTTGAAAGTCTTTGAAAATAAAAGAATTAGACTTTGAATGAAAATGATAAAGTTAGAACTTGCAGAATGATCTATTTGAATACACACATGAATTAACTAATTAAATATGTTCATGCATATGAGTTAGAACTAGTTAATTGACTGGTTGTAAAAGAGAGTCCTTTTCACAGAGACGATCAGATATCGAATCTAGAGATAACTGACAGATTTTAATAGATCTTGAGTCAGATGGTGAGTGAATAATTAGTTAACTAGACGATAGAAGAATGTGACATAAACAATTAAATATAAATTAAATGTTAATTTAATTCAACATTCAAAAATTGAAATGATTTAATTAAATAAATAAATAATAATTTATTTAATTGACTGTCGAAAAGGTTAATTGAATAATTAAATAATTCGAAAAGAATATTTAATTATAGTCAAAATATGATAAGAGGTAAATTAAATAATAAATTATTTAATTCATAAAGCAAATTAATTAATTAGCGACATAATTAAATAAATAAGATTTATTTAATTAATCAGAGTTGAATAAGGGTCATAATGAATTAATCAAATAATTAAAAGCTTATTTAATTAATAGAAGAAAGATGTGTTTAGGAAATAATTAAATAATTAACATTATTTAATCATGACCATGGACATTCAAAAATTATGTCAAAAGTGGTATTCGTAGGCCTATACCAATTTTTTAGTGTCTACACATCACATTTTGCATTATGATTATAGTTCATTTCACATCACATTGCATAACATTATATTTCATTCATATCACATCATATTCTATCGCATTACATTTCATTCATATTGCATCACATTGCATTACATACACATTACATCACATTAATAATAACATGGCATCTCATATTGAACATCATATTTTGCATTCATATTAGACATTCTCCATCATCACATTTTGTATTATCATATAAGCATTCTAGTACATTAACATTAAATTGCATCTACATATTACATCGCATTCATAACATTAGGTCCTAGATGTCATGATAATATAAACATCCATAATCATAAATGCATCACATCATCATATTATATTGTATTTATCAAATTAGGTCATCCCTACATGTCATAAGGGGCGTACGACATTCATAACATAAATGCATAATCATAAAGCATAATAAACCCTCACACGATCATATATAATACATTGTAAACATCATAAAAACATGAACATCCATAGCATAACATCATCATAAACATAAAGCATAATCATATAACACTACATACATAAACTGCCACCATAAATCATATCATATATATCGATCAATAATGTGTCATAGGTACAATGTCATGATGTATTGTATCCAATAAAAATGGAGCTTGCATGCTTGATAATAAAAAAATGTAAGTGTTCATATAATATAATGCATAAAAAGAGGCCCTAGCCTAAACTACCCTAATCCCCTATTCTCAGGGCATCCCTTTCCTCCCTACACAGTGACTCTCTGGTCTTGTGCTCTGTGGTGGATGGCCTATCATAGGGGGTGGCCCGTCTCACATTTGAAGCCTCACCCTCTGACCTGCTCTATGTATGCATGTTTTGTGTCCTGCTGCAAGACCTACCCTATGAACCACTGTCAATTCCTAAAAATGTGGGCTCCCTCCTCTCTGATGGTACCACTGTCTCATAGAGATCCCTTTAATATTGCATGGCCCTGCTAGCCCAGGCATACTCACGAGTGACATCCACAATGGATCCATTGCATGTGGTGGTAAAATTGAGCATCCTCTGATCCATCTATTGTCAGCTGATGATAGCTAGGTCTCTCTCGATCTGAAAGCATCCCTCTCAAGCTTAAGGCCATCTCTCTTTGTTCTCACAGTCCTCAGCTTTGCCTCTAAGGCCTATAAATGAGCCAATAGTGTGGCTATCCTTTGTTGTGTGGATCCCTCATCTCCTCTGTCCCCCACCTCCTCTAGCTCCTCATCTCCCATCCCCTGAATAATCCTCTCCTGGAGGACTCTCTCAACCTTTTCCATCTCTACCTCCTCCTTGACATGCTCCTCATTTCTCTCCTCAACCTCCATCTCCTCAACCTCTAGGTGTATCACCTCTAACATAGGCATCTCTATGTGCTACTTTGCCTATCCTACCCCCACCTCTATCGCTACCCTCTCCTCGAGCTGGTCCTCCTCCATCTCCTCCTCCTCTCTGATCACTAGTAATTGTCCCACCTCTTGTCATCCTATATCCCTCCTCCTCATATTTAGGTCTCCTCTTCATCCTCCTTGTATGTCTCCCCCATCATCTCCTCATACTCCTCCCTCCCATCGTCCTTTATCTCCTCTCCCTCCACCCCTCTGACCCCTGTCACCTCACTGACCTCTCGAGCCCCTGCCTCGATGCTCTAATAGTGCTCACTACTATGGATCTATCAGTGGTAATGGTTTGTGAATCTACCACTAGGCATCATACTCTGGTGTGTTACTTGCATCCACATCCCCTTCTCTCAACTCCCAATTTAATGCCTGCAAGGCATCAATCTCCTGCTTTGTTATGGTAACAAAAATCTGAGGCACCCATGGATGAACCTCTCAGGAGGACCATACAAACTCTACAATGCCAACTAGAACATCTTGTCTCTCCCCAAATTAACTTTGAACCCTCTCTAGGAGATACATCTCGATAATGTGTTGACTCCGCACTGTGCATTTGATCAGGTACCTAGGTTGTCAGTACCATGGCATGTGATCATCCTCATCAATCCACAAATCACATGTCTTGTATGGAATCCAAATGAAACTGACTAATGTGTCCAACCCATGCCTCTAGTAACCAACATCCCCCACATGTGTTTGTGTAAAGGCTCCCTAATACATATATGAATATGGTGCACTTGCACCCAACTATCATACCATCGAAGGTCGAAACACTGCTATGTGCTCCCAAGCCCATACTATCAGCAACATGACCCCACTGCTTAGACTTTGTCCTCCCCTGTAAGCAATATCATGTAGTTGGAAATAAAGCATAGCCACAAGGCATGGTCCCCATGCATACACTGTACCAAAATGAACCATCGACCTGAGCATCTCTCCCCAGCCTACCAAGAAACCATGACCTCTACAATTAGGGATCATCACCCCTACTATCAATGTGCACAAGAGGCAATCATATTGGTTATACCACTCCACTAGGGTCTCGCATCTTATTTCCTACCCCTATATCCCGAGCTCTGCATCATCATCGCAATCATAGTACTCATAAAGCACCTAAAATCCTCGTTCGGGGTCATAGTGTACCCACTCGCCACAAATCGGTAGTCACAGTATCCTATATACATCCTCAAGGGTGACTGTCGCCTCCCCTATCAACAAGTGAAAATTTCTAGTCATAGAGTTCCATTGCTCCACCAATATTGTCAACATGCCCCTGTTTTCCCTAATAATAGTTATATAAGTGATGTAAAACAAATCAAGGTTCAACAATGCCTTTCTCTCCTCCTCACCCAATTGGTCCCACAATCGAAAAACATCTGGTCTCAATTCCTGCGTATAAATAGGTGGTAGATGCTCCTAAAATCATCAAGAAAACCATCATGTCAATCTGAGACATTCAATTGACCTATTGGACCTAAGTTGACCAAGTCAAAATATCCTAATCTAGGGCAAATATTTAACTAGGAAATTGTGTTGTTGTTTTGTCAAATGCATCACACATATTTTCTACTAGATTGTAACTACGATTGTGTTGCTTGCCTATCACATGCATTATTTTTTATATCACTTGCATTGCAACCTGTCGCTTGAATCACTCCTATCCACATATGTAGCTCAGAAAGTCACTTGTGTCATGCCATTTTATGCATCGTGACGCAAATACCCCTACCCTAACCCTAAGAAAATTCCATCTCATCGAGACGATTGTGGTGGACCGCTTATCATCTACATTGAACATGCATGCAAGTGTATCACAAAATTTTGTGACACAATTTCTTGTTAAATTCTTTCCTTACCTAAATGTGCACAAAATGAAAAAACTAAAAGTCAAGTTTGTAGTACTTACCAGGGTGGGCACTCTCTCAAGTTGGCGGTATCTTCGGATGTGATATGCATGGTGGGAAGCCTCGAGAATAGGTAACATTTTCAATGTAAAATAACTTAGAGCTCCAAGGTTTTCTAAAAATAGAATTCACAAATGACCTTTAAACTCACTCAAATTTCTATTTATAGGTTCAAAATTAGGGTTTCGCCCCTGCCTTTCCTATTGGAGGATCCCATTGATGACTTTGAACTTGACTTTGACCCCCTTACCAACCTCAAAAATCACTTTCATCTTCAGCATTGGATTTTTGGCCATCAAGTTGTCTTATTTGGATAATTTTCCAAAGGTTTTGAAAATTTTCAAAAAATTGTAAAATTTTCTCGAGGGGGCATACTGGTACCCTGACTTCACTAGAGCATCCTTTGACTATATTTCTTTGAAACAACATGATGAAATAAATTATTTCAAAGAGGGGTAAAATGTAGACACTCAAAAATTTCCTAAATCTATGAGTGTCATTTTTCTTGGTCGTCGTCCTCTGATAATTAAATAATTTTAATTATTTAATTATTCTCGACCGCATTCCTCTATTAATTCAATAATTTTTAATTATTTAATTAATTCGCTTCTTATATTTATTCTATCTCGATCAATTAAATAAATTGATTGTGTCACTAATTCCCTCTCTTCTTCAAATAACTAAATAAATTATTATGTATCTAATTGTTTTTATCACCTTTCGTCTATTGCTAAATAATTAAAGCTAATTATTTAACTATTTGCTTATGCTTTAATTCTTCTATGGTTAAATAATTGTCGAAATTATTTAAGTATTCCCCCAACCCTCTCTTTTATTAAATAATTGATTCGAATTAATTATTTGATGTTCTTTCCCATTTTCTCTCATATAAAATCATTTTATAAATTATTTTAATTAAATCTCCATTGCCCTTTTCCTCAAATAAATAATTCAAATGAATTATTTATCCTCCACTTGGCCAAATATTCCTTTCTCATGAATTAATTATTCTTCAATTTTTAATTCATCCATTATCCCTCCACTTTCTCATTAACCTCGTTTGTCTTTGTCATAGTTGTCAGCATCATAGCCATCAATGTCATAGTCATCCCTATCCCACCACTTTCTGGTGCATCAATCCTCCACCATTGATCTTGACATTTTTCTAGAAGATCGATCTCGTTTGTCCATTTGAATGGTTGTCTATAAAAGAAGTCATTCTCTTTTATTTTTGCCTTAACAACCTTTATCTCCAACTTTCTAGCTTGCAATTTGTAGGTATTTGCACAAGTTAGACAACAAATATGAGGACATATTTGCCAAATAAGAAGGAGAGACAAGAGAAGTGATTCAAGTTTGTAGACACTAAAAAATGTCTTAGTCTATGAGTGTCATTTTTCCATCATCTTGGTCTTCTTCCTCGCATAATTAAATAATTTTATTTATTTAAATATTGTTCGTTGATCACATTCCTCTATTAATTAAATAATTTTAATTATTTAGTTAATTCATCTAGTGACCTTTATTCTACTATGATCAATTAAATAAATTTAATTATGTCACTAATCTCCATTTCTTCAATAATTAAATAAATTATTATTTATTTAATTATTTATGTTCCACTATTTGTCTATAGTTAAATCATTGTTATTAATTATTTATCTATTCATTAGTCTTTCAATTCGTCTATAGTTAAATAATTATCAATATTATTTAACTATCCCTTGTTATGTCTCCCTCATTAAATAATTAATCTAAGTTAATTATTTAATGCCTCTTTTCAATTTTTCACTTATTTAATTAAAATGGTTGAATAATCATTTTAATTAAATGCCCATATTCTCCCTCTTCCAAATAAATAATTTAAATGAATTATTTATACTCCACTTGGACAAATATTCATTTCCCATGAATTAATTATTTTTCAATTTTTAATTCATCCATTATCCCTCCACTTGCTCATTAATCTTAGTTGTCTTCATCATAGTTGTCTTTGTCATAGTCATCAACATCATATTCATTGGTGTCATATTTGTCGACGTCATAGCCATCCCTAGTCCACCACTTTCTGGTGCATCAATCCTCCATCGTCGATCTTGGAATATTTCTAGAAGAGCAATCTTGTCTATTCATTTGAATGGTTGTCTATAAAAGAAGCCTTTCTCCTCTATTTTTACCTTAACTATTTTATCTCCAACTTTCTACTTACTACTTGCAAGTTATTGCACAAGTTCTACATCAAATTTGAGGGAAAATTTTACAAAAGGAGAAATAGGAGAGACAAGAGAAGTGAAGCAACTTCAATGGGGAGTGTTTTATTTGAATGTTTTTAGTTTATTCTCCATTTGTGATTGTTTTCTCTTGTTTGGATTGGGGTTTTAGCTTAGATTTGGTTGTCACTTAGTCTTTTCTAATCTAAATTTCCCTAGTCTTACATTGGTGAACCTGGTGTGAATAGAAGTTTTTGTAGAATCTGTATGACCTTTTGTTTGTTTTGCAGATTTTTAGTACAAAATGGTGCAATTGTGAGAAACAGTGTCACAATTGCCAAGAAACGACGCAACTGTTAGGCAATAATCCCAATTCAAAAATGTAACACATCTGTGAGAAGTAGCAACACATTCATGGGTGGAAAAACTTGAATTCAAAATTCTGATGCAACTGCTCTAGTGTGACGCAATGCAACAACACATTTGCAGACCCGGACGATGCAACTGGTTGTCTGGTATAAATTTCCACTTTTCTACTTGCTTTAAATTTTAATTTTTGGTTTTTCAAGTAGATTAGGGTTTTTGGTTGCTAACTTTCTATTTTCAGCGTGTGTCTTTGGTGTTAAGGAGTCCCAAAAAAACTATTTCTTTAGAAACAAGAAAAAAATAGAGCTCTTTTATTAGTTTAGACTTAAGCACCTTTCTTTTTTGTTTGATTTTACACAATAACTACAAATTGCATCAAGATCATAAGGTTAAAAAGAACTTGCATATTTCACTCATAAGGATTTAAAAAGAACAACAATCTGCATATTTCACTCATGGGTATTAAAATGAACATGCATAAAATGTCATTGGTTTAAAATTTTCAAGTGTCTTCAAATCATAAGCAAAGGGTAAAATCAACAAGTGTCTTTTCTGTTTGGTGATTTGCAACTGTCATAAGAGTATGTATTCTCTCCTATTGCACCATTTGGAAATCTTGAGTGATCAATAGTACCTCTTTGGCATTTGTACAATCACACCACACATTTGAATTTTAGGCTTAAAAAGAACACCATGTGAGTGTGAGGCAAAGGCACTAAGTATGCTCTCTCCTTGTGTTTCATGTGATCCGGGATGATAAAAAATAAGTGTACTTCCTTGCCATTTTTTACCTTTTATTAGAGGTTCTACCAGCCCACTTTGAAAGGTGGGAATGACCCAAGCGGTAACAAAGCTAAGGCCAAGCTCTTCCAAGACACTATATAAGAAATATGCTTCTTGATGAAAGTAATTTAGCAATGGGTGTGGATGTGTCATATCGAAAAGTGTTTCCCTCAATAGCCCTGTGAGCTATGTGAAAATCCTTCCTTCGGGAAAGGATTGGGAGGCCTCTTGAATCGTCATAGTCTTGAGCTAATCTTGTTGCATCTATGGTCACTTTGAATGGATTCCCTTACTAAGAACCATTTGTGATTAGTTACCAAAAACCCTTTTATACACTCATTGATCACAGGAGGTTAGACCTTTGAAGGCGCCCCATGCTTCACTAAGCATGTGTAGAGACATGAATTCCACCTTGGGGGAATGAGACTTGGTGAGCCCAAGAATTGAGTGTCGTGGAGGAGAGTCAGTGCCACCAAGCCTCTAGTTGTCCACCTTGTTCAAGTGGCTAGAGAAATCTAATTAGAGATATCAACCAGTGGTTTCCTTGCCAACCATAGGGCTTTTGCATTGTTGTCTATGTGTGTTTTATTTTGAAATCAAACATTTTCACATCCTAAACCAAACCAAAAACAAGTGCTTGATATTGTATTATGTATTTTCTAATCAGATTCTATCAAAAACCAGTCAAAATTCATTCAAAACTAGGTTAAAACCATCAAATGGTCAAAAACAAAATTCTATGAACTGTAACTATCAAGAATAGAGTCGCAACTAATACTTTGCACCACAATTGATAATTGGAAAACCACAATTTCCATACTGAACCACACTTGCATAGAGTAGAATCACAACTGATATTTTGCACCGCAATTGACCTATGGAAAACCATAATTGTCATCCTGAACCGTATTTGCAGAAAAGAGAGCCACAACTTCCTAATAAACAAAAACTATCAAAATCTTTATTCAAATTTAATCAACTCATTTTCTAGTGATTTTGACTACTAAACCTGAGACTTGCAAGCCTTTACCAATCCATTCAAGCATCACCATTTAGGATTCCATTGCATTTTAGGTTGCATCCTTACCTTTGCATAATCAATTTTAGACCTTAGGTTGCATACACCTTTCAAATTTTAGACTTAGTGAGACCATTAAGCTTTTGGACAGTCCTTGGTTCCTTATCCATTTTTTCATTGACCTTAATCCTTCATTTTATTGACCTTTTATCATTATCATCTTTGTCAAAATTTGATTCTTAAGCTTGTGTCCTAGCCTTGACTCAACCTTGGCAAAATTATCCTCTTTATCATCACAAAGGTCAATAACATTTGGGTTGTTATCTTGGACCTACATTAGCTTGATTGTCAGCCTTTGTCTCAAATTCTAGAATTCATATCCTTAGTATTACCATAGTCTCATTTAGATTCATATTATACCCTTTAACCATAGCTTTAATCACCATCCTTTCAATCCTTAGCCTTGCATTTAACTTGCACTTTCACCTTGCATCCATATCCCAAAAATACCAAAAACATAGTTTAAATTTTATCTTAATCTTTAGTTGCATCCTTGCCTTTGATCATCAAACTTAGCATCATTTTAGTCTCTTTATTATTATACTTTGTCATTATTTAATCAAACCTTTAGTAACCTTTGCACCCATAGTTTCATTTAGCTTCATCCTTTGGTCATTATCATCCTTGCACAATATCTTGCATCATTATATTCAACAAAATCCAAAAAACATAGTTTAGCGTCATTTTCACCTTGCATTAACCTCCCAAATTTGCAAGTCTCACATGGTTGAAACAATGTCATGAGGAAAAAGAAAGGACTTGGATTTCTCAAGTGGTCCCATTCATGACACCACCCTTGGGACAAATTCAAATCATTCCACACTTCAAAGAGAGACAACATAAAGAGACCAAACCAACCCATGGGAAGACCTAATCCAGAAGAATTCAACAAGAAATTGACTCCTCAATAAATTGGAAGAGGTTACAAAGACCCAAATTTTTTGATAATGGTTGATCAACTCATTGGTGTTGACCCTAACAGATTCTTCTATGCACTAGCTAAAAATGGTTCCAAACTCCCTCAAGGCTTTGATGTCTCAACCATTCTAGAAGAAGATACCTAAAACCCATTTGCATTTGGCATAACCTCATCACAAAAATGTCAACCATACCACTTGGGAAAAATACACATATGGCAACCACTACCACACATGTCCCTAACATCTCTACATTTGGAAACAAAGTGACCAATACAACCACACAAGGACAAACTTTCACAATTGGAAGTTCATCAAATTCCATGAGTAAGACCTTCACAAATCCTCTTTTTCAAAACACAAATCAAGGTCATACATCACAAGGTACCACTCCTTTATTTCAAAATACAAATCAAGGTCTTCAAAACACAAACCAAGGTCCTTCATTTCAATTTCAAAGCATACACTAATCCAATCAAAACCAACCAAAAAAATCTAAAAGGATTCACATTATCTCATGAAAGGTACCCAACCAAAACATTAATCAAGGATCTACACCATCATTTCAAAATATTAATAAAGGACCTACACCATCATTTCAAAATCCTAATCAGGGACCTACTCCATCATTTCAAGGACCTCCACCATCATTCCTGAACATCAATCAAGGAACCACACCATCTTCCCAAAATGAAAATCAAGGACCAAATTTTCAAATCCAAGGAATAAATCAAGGGCCTACACCTCAATTTCAAAAGACAGTACTGTGAACATAAAAATTCCCAAGCTCCCTTCCGGTGAGTTTATTTTTCCTAAGTAGCGGCCACACTCTCTTTTGAGAAAAGGTAATGTCAAGCTCCCTTTCACCAAAGCCTATGCCAGTACCACCACTTGTCATCTAAGCACTCTTCGCAATATTTTCCTTTATTTTCTTTTCGAAAGCTTGCGACGAGCTTCCACTTGTCAACCATTCACAAAATTGTGAGTCCCTTTGCATTGCTTCTATTTCAGGTCCCAACCATGTGCCATGTAGCATCAGTTCATGCACATTTCTTGGCAAACCCCACCATTTAGCATAGTATGCAGAAGAACCTCCATATGTCTTTGTAGCACAAGTTCTTCATCGCTCAAGGGAAATGATGAGCGTCAGGTCCCGACTGCTTGCCACGTGATCTTCCACGGACTCCATGATGAAGGAAAACTAAGCAGACGACAACTATCACCAACTGCCATGTTCTGTAACTGCCTCAATGAGTGATTCACACGTGTCCAAGTGTTGGTCTGTTGGGATCACTACCATCATTTGCAGGGGATGCATCCATACATTGGATGTCCTTGTTCATGGCCTGAATCTTTTTTGTTATAACGGCCAAGGAAAATCATTGCTAATGCATCATGACTTATGATCAGAGAATATTTCTTGTTGCTTGCTCATCAAGCTGAGTTTTCATTATAAATATTGCTTCTTCCTTAGAAGCAAGGGTTCCAAGAGTTCCAAATTTTGTTCAGATTTTGGTGGAAGAATTGATAGAAGAACCAACCCTTTATTTGATTTATTAGATTATTGTAAAAGAACTCACAGATGGTGCCATTGTTTGGCCTTTCTATTTTCTTCGATATTTGATATTTTTTATTGTTCCATTGTTCTACTGGATGTATCATTCACAGACTTCCATAAATTAATACAAATTGTTGGTTTAGATCATGTCTTGGACTCTTATTTCTAGCAAATGTGTATGAAGCTTATTTTATGCCATATAGTGAATCATTCAGGATTCTATCTTTTTTTGGCCATTCTAGAACACAACAAACTGCCAATGGGCCCTTAAGTCATATCCCCAAGATAGATTTATCGTGCCTAACATCTAAGTCTTAGCGCATCGCCTCAATTGGATCCTTTATTTTACATCTGCTTCATTTTCCCATTCAAAACCCCAATTATAGAAGAAGTCGGCTTCTTTAAAAATTTGGAGGTTACTCAGTTTGGCACAATAGGTCCCCCCTAAAATTGAGTTTCCCACTGAGGGTTGTTACCTTGCCAACTTTTGGCGTCAAAAGTTTTTTTTTTTGGCACACCTGATGGGATAGCTAAAGAATAACCAAATCAAAAGGGTGTGTAAGTCATCAGCCTATTACTAGGTCGCGAACCACAAAATAATTAGGCTTGTTAGTATCCCCGCTAGTAACAGTGCGTACCCAAACTTGCCCAATAGAACCATCGGATCGCAACCATAATGTTAATCGCAAACCAAAATTATGTGGCTTGGGACGTCAGAAGTCCTCTTATTTTCCTAGTAGAACCTATCATATGGGCCTCTATCTCGGTCTCTTCTCTTCAAGCTATTCCAAAGTTTACTGGAGATGGCTTGAGAACACCGTCCAAACATCTGCAAGATTTTGCGAATGTATGTCTGGTGCACAAAGTGACAATTCAGAACATAGTGCTGAGATTGTTTGCAACTTCTTTCAGAGGAAGAGTGCTAGATTGGTATCGCACTCTACTTGCCAATACCATCGGTACTTGGGATGAGCTTAGAGATCCCTTTTATGATATATTTTCTAATGACGAAGATCGATCTTCACTATATCACCAGCTATCTACAATAAAGTGGGCCCCATCTAAAGCCATGAAAAATTTCAATGCTTGATTTCATATGACTTGGCAAAGAATCTAGAATGCCATCCGACCGTCGGTTGAGGTAGCATTCATTTTCTACTTAAAGTCCATCAAATCCAACATATCTATGATGATCTAGTCACTCGGTAGAACCACATTACCAGATGCATACAACATAGCGTTGAAAGCAGAGACCAATCTGATTGACGTTGGGAAGTTGCCACCTCGACCCATTATGCCAATCTTCCCTGAAGTATCAGCTTCTAATCAAGAGATGCCATCTACTAGCACAACCACATCACCATCGTCATCTATGTACACATATCCAAGTGCGCAAAAAAATGTTGGTTCCACGTCTGGTGCTCCGAAGGACAAAATGAACGACAAAAGGGAGATGTTACAGAACCTAATAAATGAAGTAACTACCAGTAAGTGCAACCTGGCTGCTCCTCCTAGACCAACCTATTAGAGTTATCAGGGTAACAAATCCTTATACCAATAGAACCAATATCAAGGGGTCGCACGCACAACTCTGCCGACTCAAACAAATAACCAAATAGTACCAATACCGACCCCACTGGGAACTACTCAAACAAGTACAGGTAGAGAGTTGACCGCCAAGTAGAAAAATCTCATCAAGGATTTCAATCCCTATTGCTATCCTTGCGGCGACGCTCATATGCCTCGAAATTATTCGCGTGGCAATTTATAGTAGAAAATTTCCGAGCAATGCAACCAAAGTGTGGCGACGAGTTCAGGAGGGTATACATATACCTCTTCCGAAATAGATGATGTGGTTCTCACCACATAGATGCAAGGAATGCCCTTGGAGAAAGAAGGTGACATAGCTCATGACCATGCCCTCCTCTCATGGATGGAAGGGGACAAAGCAGTATTCACTTATGAAGCATCCACATTGGCGACCCCGAAGGTGCAATCCAAATACAACACCCAATCAAAGAGAAGATTCATAGAAGATTCGGTCACTCCTTATCCAAGGAATATTCTAAGCCAACTCCCTGGCCCTTCTACAATTGCTCCAGAGCCTCAAGTACGAAAATAAATTGTTATCACCAAGGCCAAAGAACAAAAGCCTCCAATCCATCACCTATCAATGTGGTGTAACAATTGAAGAAATATTCCACTAAGGTATCCCTCTAGGATATCTTAGCCATTCCAAAATAGAAATCATTGCTACGAGAAGTCATTCAGAAAGATGAAGTTGCACAACCAATGGAATGAGCTTCTGAAAAGATCATCGACACATCACTTCAAGCCAAAGTTCTTGCAAACACTGCAGAGGAGACTTCGATAGAGGAAAAGAGGGAGAAGCCGAAGCCTAAACCCTTCTTTCTAACTCTCATTGTGGGAAAGAAACTGTTGCACAACTCTATGATTGACTCTGATGCCAATACCACAGTCATGCCCAAGAAGATAGTTGAAGCCTTAGGACTTAGCTATGAACCCCTAAAGAGAGGAGTTATGCAACTAGATGGGAACAAGGTCAAAACATTAGGTCTCATTAAAGACCTCCCCTTAACATTTTTTTCCTTTCCTAGCATCACAGTACCGCAAGATACTGTGATCATTGACGTTCCCCCCATGTTTAGCCTTTGGCTATCACAGGAGTTCACGACAAAGATAGGTGCATAATTTTCTTTGGATTGGTCCCACCTAATTCTCAGGGCTAAACACAGAGCCAAAATGAAGATTGTATCAGAATCCCTACATTCAGAGCATGTGGCCGATGAAGCCATGATCAACTATGAGGCTACCCATACTCCTCCTACAAAAGAAGAAACCAAAATTGCTCAAACCTCTTATACCAAAGAAGACAAAGCTGATTCCAAAGAAGTATTTTTGAGTGATTACTCAGAAGCCAACCCTTTTGGAAATTATCATGCTACCGGAATGGGAACCTACGTCATCTATGATGAATATCAAGAGTTGTCGAAGATAGAAAAGAACTCCGTAGTCAAGCAAACCTCAGAACTATAAACATTGCACTTTGACCTTGCAAGATGCAAAGTTGGCACTGGTGTCGGGATATGCCTAACATCTCCAAATAATGCATAGATTCTCATATCCTTCCACTTTCAGTTTTCCTGCTCAAACAATGAGGCCTAATACGAGAGTCTTGTACAAGGACTAAGCCTTGCAAAGCGCATGGGTATCAAGCAAATAAAAGTGTTTGGAGACTCTAAACATATAATCAATCAAGTCAAAAATATATTTGTTGTGAAAAATGTTCACATGTGATCTTATAGACATAGATTTTGGGATCTCATTGAAGTTTTTTAAGCTTTCAACATTCTTTATGCGGTACCAAGGGAGTAGAATTCATCTGTGGATCACATGGCAATGATCTGATCTCAATTTGATCCTATTTATGACTTGATGGAGAATGTACACTCAGTACGAGTAATCATCCGACCATCCATTCCAATTAACAACTAGAGTTGGCAAGTGTTCAAAAGTGACAAACACATCACCTCGTTCATTTAGCAGTTGGGTGAGTTTGTCGATCAGCTCCAGCCAAAGATTGAAGAAACATACGAAAGGAAGATCATTCTATTAAGATCAAACAAACTTTCAAAATAGTTGGTCAAGCTCAAAAATATTTTTGACTGTGATGACGCAAGAAACAATAAGAGGAGATTTGTGGCAAACCAAGCTGATTATACTGACCTTGAGGTCGGAGGCGGAAGAAAACTAAAGGTCGGAAAAGAATTCCTACAGTATGACAAAGATAGGTTGATACACTTTTGTGAAGCATATAGAGTCATAGCCCGGTCTTATGATGATCTTAGTCCTAGATATGATCCTCATATCATTTAGCATACCATTCCACTCAGGGAAGGTGCTAAATATGTCCAGAAAAAGTAGAGGCCTGTCAATCCAAAGATTGAAGCCCTGATGGCTCAAGATCTAGGGAAGTTGATCCAGTCAAGGGTCATGTTTCCAATCAAGCATAGAACCTGGGTATCTAACCTTGTGCGAGTTTGAAAAAAGAACGGAGACATTCATCTTTGTGCTAACTTTTGTGACCTAAACAAAGCATCATTAAAAGATCATTATCCATTGCCTTCCATGGAATTCATTTTGTAAAATGTGGTAGGTTCAAAACTGTTTTCTCTACTGGATGGCTTCTTGAGCTATAATCAGGTCTGGGTAAAAGAAGAAGACTAATACAAAACCATGTTCACCACCAAATGGGGGACATTCGCATATGCAAAAATTCCTTTCGACCTATCAAATGAGGGAGCTACCTTCCAACAGGAAATGGATATCGCCTTCAACAAACTCATCAATAAAATCATTCTCGTCTATTTAGATGACCATTTCAATCATCTGGAATTGGTTTTCAAGAAATGCCAAGAGTTTGAGGTATCCTTGAACCCCAAAAAGTGTGTTTTCGGTGTACTGTAAGGTAAGCTACTAGGGCATGTAGTGTCTAAAGACGGGATTGCTATTGATCCTAAAAGGGTAAAAGCGGTCAGAAAACTCCCTCTTCTAGTCAACAAAAACAAAGTTCAGTCCTTTTTGGGAAAGGTAAATTTCATAAGCAAATTCATCTTTGATTTTGCAGGAATAATTCAGCCAATCACTCTAATGCTAAAGAAGGACCAATTATTCAAATGGACAAAGGAAGCAAAAGAAGCCTCCAAGAAGGTAAAAGATGCTATTTCCTCAACCCCTGTGCTGGTAAATCTGGACTTGTTCAAAGACTTCATGATGTATGTTTTTAGTAGTGAGACAAGCATTATCACTGTCCTGACCCAGAAAGACAATGAAGGAAAGGGAGAACACCCAATAGAATTTCACTCTTGGACCTTGAAGGAATATGAGGCGAACTATAACTTTATCAAAAGACAAGCATTTGCAATTGTAAAGGGACTTAAAAAGTTTTGACATCTGATATGTTGTAACAAGGTGATTGTCTATGTTGCACACTCTAGTGTGCACGAATATATTATGGAAGGAGAGATCACCGAAAAAAGAACCAACTGGATCACTAAGATCCTAGAATATGACATCGAGGTCAAGCCCACAAAGACTATCAAAGGGAGAGGGTTGTGTGAATATTTGGCACACAACGAAGAAGCAAAAATAGAAGTAGAGCAAGCAGAGCCAATCCTGATAAATGAATCCAAACCCGAAGGACATTGGCTAACGGATAAGACAAGATTTATGTACATTGGAAAATATACATTAGGCCTTCCTTCATAGGAAAATAAGGTTATATCGATTACAAAATAGTGGGTATGCACTCATTGAAGGGTTTCTCTTCAGGAGAAATTTCAACGACATCCTGTTACGATGCGTCACTATGGAACAAGCAAGGAAAATCCTTGACACATTCCACAGTAGCTCCAAAAAAGGACACTTCTCTGTAAAAAACAACGCCATCAAAATCTTGCACGCTGGGTACTTCTAGCCCATGTTGTTCAATGATTCCTACAAAATGATAAAGGCTTGTAAGGAATGCCAATTCTATGAAGGGAGGAGGAATTTTTTTGCTATGCCTCTCAATCCGATAGTGTCAAATGAACCATTCACGCAATGGGGGCTAGACTTCATAGGAATGATCAACCCAACATCAAGCGCTGACCATAAATGGATTCTTACATCTACAAACTACTTTATGAGGTGGATTGAAGCCATACCCCTGAAGAATGCAACAAAAACAAAAATTGTGGATTTTCTCGAGGAGCTAGTGACAAGATTTGGCCCACCAAATACCATCATCTCAAATAATGCCAAAGCATTCCTAGGCTCTAAGGTATGTCGATTCACACTTAGGCATGGCATATTCCTAAAAACCTCATCAAACTATTACTCGCAAGGGAATGACCTGGTCGAGTCGACTAATAATAATTTAGTCTGACTCATCAAAAGGATCGGGTCTGATCATGAGAAGGAATGGCATAAGCATATCCGAACAACATTATGGGTGGACCGCATAACTCCTAAACAAGCCCTGAAGACCTCGTCATATGAGCTAGCATATGCAAAAGAAGCATTGATGCCTATCTCTATAGAGATACTTGCACTACATCTACTTAAGTCTTTAGATATTGAAGAGAATGGTGCTATGGAAGTTTGGTCAACCGAATTATTGGAGCTACAAGAGAAAAGGGAGAAATCCCTAATAGCCAAGACTAATCACCAGCAGGTGGTTAAGAAATGGTTTGACAAGAAGGCTTCAGACCAAGGTCTAAAATGTGGAGACTTGGTACTAAAGTTCAATGAAAGAGCTACAAAGCCTAGACAACGTGGAAACTTTGACAAGATATGGGAAGGCCCTTTCAAAATAATTCAGTGCAAACAAAACAATGCATTTGAATTAGAAAATATAGAACAACAGCCACTTGGAATTCTAGTCAACAAAATTCACTTAAAATTGTTCAATTGGGCTACAGTTTCTATATGCAGATGTAAATTATAAAAATTTAATTAGTTTTATGTTTGTGTTTTGTCAACTGGTTCTTTTATCACATTTTTCAAGGTTAGAAGGAGCGGAGAAAATTTCATTGGAACCCATTATTACAAGAACAGAGAAAAACTATGCTACTCAGGTTGTAGAAATTAAATTCAAATGCAAAGGATTCAACTCATGTTGTGAAAACAAAGGATGAAGACAAATAAGTTTAACATAAAGCAAGTGTATCCGTTATATATATATACTATGATAAAATATTGTCAAAAATGGCTTTGTGGCCAAGCATTCAAAAATATAGCCATATATATGGCTTCATTACATACATATATGTGATCCTTCTTTCAAGCGTATATATATACAAAATAAAAAAATCGTATCAGATTTCATATCTCAGCATTACGGGTATTTTATTCATCAACTGGGACATTGTCAGGAGCAACAAGAAGATTATCATTAGCAGTAGGAACAGACATAGGGATGGATTCCTTATGCTGCAAGAACAATATAAGACTGAGTTTGTGGTGAAACTTCCTAAAATGAAATTCTAACTGATAAACAACAAGAAATAAACAACTAACTACAGATACTTACTAAGTGGGCCCCCTTAGCAAGCATCAACCAATTTATGCAAGAATTGAACTCAAAACTTCATCAGCTTTTATTCATAAACTTGGAATCATATACATGGTTGTTCTGATTGTAAGAAAACTAACTCAAAACTTTGTTCATCATTATAATACTAACTCGAACATACTATATTTTGTTCTCTTATTTCTAATCTAGTCTTTTTCTCTTCTCTACTTGCTCACTCACGCAGGAGGAACATTTATTTATAGAAAAGCAACTAACTAACTAACTTAACAAAGAAAGATGCGGATATAAATGCTTCCTAAGGCCGAGGAACAGACTTCTCATAAATGAGAGTATATCTATTCAACTGATTCAAAGAGAATCTAGCATTCCACTCTTTCTAGATTGATGACCATTTAGATCTCCTCCTAATGACCCAGACAGAGAGTCCTCGCTGAAACAACTTCCTTGATGCCATGCTGGAAATGGACTTCACTGTAGGACCGAGATCTGTTGCACATTGACTCGTTCATGCTAACTTCAACAACCTATGAAACACATGGCGACAGAGGTGAAAGAAAGCATGCATATAATAGCATGATACTCATCATTAATCACACACATTAAATTCATCTCATTTATCCAAAAACCACATGCATCGTATCAGTCAATTGGGAGGTCAAACAGGGTGATGAATATAGACATATGAAGATATAAAGCTGCAGGAATATAGGAATGCATTGCTATAGGATACGACCCGTTTTTAGATAAAAGTTTATAATCAAAGAGTTTAAAACAACCATTAACAAAAGAGTAAATGTTTTTAAAATTACATCATGACATTCAAATTATGAGAATATTTTGGGCTCATCATTTGCCCCCTACTTATGCTAATGTTGGTCCTCTAGCATTAATCTTCCTAGTTGTTTCCCTAAAATCAGTTGGAGTAGCATGGCCTTGCATTGAAGTTCCAAACTTGTAGTAGAAGCCTCTATAATTCTGCCACCTTTCATACCTACGAGCTTTTGTGTCTTCATTAACATTTGTGGCCAAATAAGGGTACAAGGGCCACATCAAAATAGGAGGTCAAAATTTCAATGGTAACCATAATTCAAATCTTTCCTAGAGACCCAGCTGTATATACCTTTCTGATCTTCTAATTTTCTTAGACCAATAGTCAGTCTCTCCCATCTTGTTTTATTTCTACAATTTGAAAGCTTCCAAAACAAATATGGTTGCTTTTTAAATTCATCATATACCTGTTTTCTAAGATCAAATATTTTTATTCTTGTTGCAGGATCATAAAATCCATATGCAACAGTGAACCAAGTTCTTAGAACTATTTGAGGATCTGAGCTTTCTAGTCACAGGGGAATTGGTTCTTTCCTTTCAGCTTCCTCATAATCCTCTAATTGCTTCCCATAATTAATCTCATTAGCCACCCAAGACATAAGTGACCTCAAATGAATGTCACCGATGTAAAGAAATGGATTCCACTCTGTTTCAAAAGGTATTAACAAACCATACAAATAAAATTCACACAAAGAATTTCTTAACCAATTAGGTGTTGTCTGATAGGCATCATAAAACTCTTTAGCAGAATGAATGATAGGGTCCATATTTTTGGAAATTCTAATTAATTGGAACCACAAAAACTGCTCCTTAAGGCACATTGCATACACCCTTGGAGGTGGTCTACATTCCATGATTTTCCTAGCTACTTTCATTATTTCATTCATTTTCTCCTTTATTTCTTGGATTTCTTGTCTTTGGTTTTCAATTTCCTTCTTTAATTTATTCTTCTCCTTCTCCCACAGATTTTGTTGCATTTCAGTTTTAGCTAGATGGTGAAAACTCAAAGTTTGAAGTGTCATAGGCCTCCAGGAAATTTTAAGATATTCTAAATACTCAATCAGTAATGTTCTTTCTTACACAACCAATGCACGACAAAGTTTAAAGGGTAATGGTGTTTCGTTGAATATCTTAGTTTGTTCATGTTTTTCTTCTTGCTATTCAAGAGGGGATTATGCTTCTCCTGAAATTTTCTCAACTGCATCAGCCAAATCATTAAGGCTTGGCATCCTCCTTTCATCACTACAACCTTGTTGTACTTCCCCAAATTCCTATATTTCAATTTGAAACTCCCCAGGAATAACAGAGGAGCTGTGTGGATCATTTCAGATACACTCTGAGAATCCTCATGAATAAGCTCCTCAGATTCCTCTGAAATAAGTACAATTTTTGGTTGGACAAAGGTTGAGGTAGTTTTACCCTGTTTTCTTGTTGAAGCTCTTCTAGGTAATGTAGTAGACATAGGAGGTTCTTTTGCAGATTTCCTCTTTCTAACTTGCCTAGGGGATTCAGACTCAGCAAGAGAGGATGATGATGAAACTGTTGTGACAACAAGTGTTGCTGTAGGGAAAAGCTAGGTAGCAAATTTTCGCTTTTGTGTTTGAGGGTTTGCTTCTAGGGTATGCTCAGCACTGGATGGTTTGCCTACTTTCATTTTCCCGTTTTCTTTTCTTGTAGCAGACCTAGTTTTTATCTGGGTAAAAGGCTTAGGTGTGGAGGCTGCAGGACTAGGTGCTACAAAAGTAGATGATTTCTGCTCAGCTTCCCTACTCGTAGACTCTACTCTCTTTCTCTTTTTCTTTTTCTTGGGCTGAGCAAGGAGTGTTCTGGGAAGTTCTGGAGGTCGCAATCCTTTCTGGGCAGAAAATTATTGCCAAGAAAGGGGTGATACATCCCTCAAAGAATGCTCAATCAATAATTTAATAAGGGAATTATGGGTGATGGAATTATCTTTACCCTTCTGAGTTTGATAGGCTCTATGCTACAAAATATTTAACAAGAAATTTGGGACGTTGACAGCTAACCCATGCCTCATATGACTTAACAGTTTAAAATGGTAAAAATGAAAATAAGAAAAACGTCCTTCACAAGTCAAATACCTGATTATGAAGGAGACATATTCTGTATATGGATAAGGCAGTGAGACCCGTTTGCATCCTTGCTTTGAAACTTCTAAGGGTCCATCCGTTGGTAATGTAAATTTTGCCCTGGAAGAGACAACATCCCTTTCTAAAGGGAAGTTATCTCCTACTATTGGAAGCCCAGTCACTTCAGCAATCTGTTCCTCTGTTACGACTACTATTAAACCCCATACTGTAGCCTCTCCCTCCAAAAGAGTTCTTAAAAATTCACTTGCAACTTCCTCATTAAAGGAATCTATCCTTAGAAAATAGTTTAGCTATCCACAAATACTGAATGCCTGAACCACCTGAGGATCTTGCATTAAGGCTTTATGAGCTGTTGGCTCATGTCTTACTAGCTGACCACCCATACTCAAAAACTGACTCTGCTAAAATCCCTAAAACTTAACCTCTTCTTGAGAATTTGAAAAACACTTTTTCTTTGCTCTGTTTCTTTTCTTTTCGGCCTGTTTACCTTTCTTTCCTTTTCAAAAATGATATAAAATACAATTGCATGCAATGATTTTTAGAAACTACTTAATTAAGCAGTTAACTTGTTGATCAGGGAAAAAGCACGCATTCATTCTTGGGAAGTACAATTAAAAAAATTAATAGATGTGGCATTGGCAAAAAAAAGAAATTTGAAACAAATTATCCCCACCCCCTACTTAAGATTTGACATGTGTCCTCACATGTGCGAAAGGATAGGTGAAGAATGAGCAGTAATGACTGATAAACACTTGTAATAAATGAATAAATGAAATAAATGAATGATGTGACAAATTAAAAAAATATCGTGTACCTTGTATTGAATGCTCACAGATGTTGGGAGATATCACAGCACAGCCTGAAATGACTACTTGAAAAACAAATCATAAATGGAGGTAGTACGGTAGGATGGGTGACGTGGATGGGTGATGTGCAAAAGAAAGATGAAATGAATGATGGTGATGGATGGTGATGGATGGTGATGGAGAAAGTGGTTTCCATTAAAAATAAAACCTTTATTATGGACGTACAACATAGGTTTTAATGAGATGTTGCAGAAAGAAGACTGAAGCCTTTCACTGCATGAAGATCAGTGGTTGCATCTGAAACAAACTGCTTCATAAATTGGTCTTTTGATGCAGGCTTATGATACAACTGAAGTCGAGGTCCATTAAATGGCAGTTTGAAGCAGACTGGATCTATTGTAGCCAATTGAACTGAACCATTATCAAATACATTTTCTATTTCATACAGACCAAGCCATCTTGTTGTAAGTTTACCTTGATTCTCTTTATACCTGGAGTCATAGAGTAGTGCCCAATCACCAACGGAGAAATGCTTAGTTTGGATATTGTGGTCATGCCATTTCTTCTTTTGTTGTTGGATGGCTTCAGTGTGATGCAGGGTAGCTTTCCTTATCTCATCCAATGCATTCAGGTGTAGGAGGCATTCCTTTTGGGCTTCTGAAAGATCGATTTTAAGTTGAAGAGCAATCCTTAAGGTCCTATGCTCAAACTCTATTGGCAACATGGCATTTTTTCCATAAAGTAACTCAAAATGGGTAAACCCTATAGTTGTTTTCCATGTTGTCCTATAGGCCTAGACTGCTTCTGGAAGATGACTGCTCTAATCTTTCTTGTGTAACTGTATAGTTTTTGTAAGGATTGCCTCAAATTCTCTACTAGTAACCTTTGCCTAACCATTGGCTTGAGGGTGATATGGGCTTGACTTCTTGTGCCTAATTTTGTAGTCATTCATCAATACAGTGATCAGGTTTGATGTAAACTGAGCTCCTTGATTAGTAACAAGTTCTCTTGGGACTCCAAACCGGGTAAAAATTTGGTCATAGAGGAACTCCGCAACTTTATTGTCATGGGCATGTGTCATTGCTTTCACTTCCACCCACTTAGTTACATAATCAGTGCAAACCAGAATGTAGGATTTTCTATTGGATGGAGGATCAATAGGCACAAAAAAATCCATTCCCCACTTATCAAAGGGACTAACTACCACTTGTGGATACAGGGGCATTTCATCAGACCTTGTTGGTCTCCCCATTCATTGACATCTGTCACATTTTCTGGTGTAGGTGACAACATCCTTGTGTAGTGTGGGCCAATAGTACCCTATGTTAAGAACTTTCATTGATGTTCTTTTGAATGCAAAGTGCCCATCACATGGATCATCATGAAAAGCATGCAAAATTTCATAGGTCTCATCTTCTCTAACACACTGTTGCATGACTTGGTCAAGTCCTGTGTAAAAAAAATAGTCTGCAATCCATGAAAAGTTAAAACTTTCCTCAATCAACAGCTTCATGTCCTTTGGTGAGAAGTGAGTTGGAATTTTGTCGGCTCCTAAATAATTTGCAATATCTACATACCATGGAGTTTGAGCAGCAATAGAAAATAAATGTTCATCAGGAAAGCTATCATCAATTACCTCAGATGTGGTAGGTGTAGTTGTTTGAAGTCTTGATAAGAAATCAGCCACCACATTTGCCCTGCTTGGCTTGTCAATAACTGTGATATCAAATTCCTGCAACAATAGAAGCCACCTTGCTAATCTACCAGATATGGAAGGCTTATTCATGAGGTACCTTATTTTTGCATGATCTGTATGAATATTTGGTAACCAGTGACATAATGTTGAAACTTGTTTAGAGCATACACAACTACTAACAATTCTTTCTCTGTGAAAATATAGTTTAATTATGGGCCTTGAAGTTTTTTGCTAATGAAATAGATGGCATGTTCTATGGAATTCTCCTTATGTCCTAACACTACCCCTATAGCATAATCATAAGCATCTGTGTGTATATGAAAGGGAAGACTCCACTTGGGTCCTTGAAGAACAGGGGCTTTAGTAAGTAACTTCTTAAGCTGCAGGGAAGATTTGTCACAGGCCTCAGTCTAGTTAAATTCACAATCCTTAGTTAGTAAGGCATACAAGGGACTGGCTATTTTGTTGAAATCTTTAATAATTTTTCTATAATATTCAGCATGTCCTAAGCAGCTTCTAACATCTTTTTCTTTCATAGGTGTTTGCAAAGTTAGAATGACTTCTATTTTTGCAGGATCAACTTGAATTCCTGCTGGAGAGATATGATGGCCTAAAACAATTCCTTCTTGCATCATCATAAAACACTTCTCACTATTTAAAGACAAATTATGCTCCTGGCATCTTTTCAACACTTTCTCCAAATTTTCTAATGCTTCTTCATAATTAACTCCATAAGTGGTGAAGTCGTCCATATAGATCTCCATAGAATCATGAGAAATGTCAGCAAAAATACTAGTTACTGTCCTTTGAAATGTTGTAGGTGCATTACACAGGCCAAAAGGTAGGACAGAGTAAGCAAAAGTCCCCCATGGACAGGTAAAGGTTGTTTTTTCTTGATCCCTAAGGGCAATTTTAATTTGATTATACCCACTATATCCATCCAAAAATGAGAAATATTTTTTTCCAGACAATGAGTCTAGTACTTGATCAACAAATGGTAATGGAAAGTGATCCTTTTTAGTTGTAGTATTCAGCTCTCTGTAGTCTACACAAACTCTCCATTTTCCACCTTTTTTAGGAATGATCACCAGTGGAGATACCCATTGACTGTCTGAAATGGGGTAGATGAAACCAGCATCAAGCAATTTTTGGAGCTCATTTTTAACTATTTCCCTGAGTGCTGGGTTTATCCTTCTTTGAGGCTACCTAACAGGTGAACAATCTTCCTTAATGTAGATCCTATGGGTACAGAGTTGATCTTGTAGCATTGTGACTAGGGTAGTTTTTTGAGATTGAGGCAACTTATTATTGATATTCAGATAGTGTGTTGGAGACAGCTCAATTTGCTTGGTAAGATCATTCATGGATTCTACTGATAAAGGTGGTGTCTATATTTCTTATGGAAGCAAATGTTGATAGATTGCAAGAATTTTAAATGGCAGACTCTCAGGATTTAATTGTTGCAGGAAGCACTACTAAGGACAATTATTAAAAATAGATGGGCTACTCATATCAAAGTTGGACTGCAAAATTTGTAACAAGTCATCCTCACTCTGAAGTTGGAAAAACAGATTAGTTTGCAGCATCATTAAGTGAGCCAATGAACTGACTTCTTTATTTTCCTCACCTAAATCTAGACAAATTGGTTGAGACAAGTTTGGCTGAGGCTGGGCAGGTGGGTATAAGGCCAATTTCTTTGTTGACTGACCATCAAAAATTGTCATGTCTCCTGAACGGCATCCTATAAAAGCATCAGTTGTGGCTAACCATGGTCTACCTAGGATGATAGGATATCCTCCCAAAGTTGCCTTTGTGGACAGTATGGTGAAATCTGTTGGGTATTCCTAAGACTCAAGGTTGACAATTATATCTTCTACCATACCATCAGGTGTTACTGTGGAACTATCAGCAAGTTGTAGGATGGTAGGTGTAGACCTAATGGTTAGGATATTCAAATACTCCATAGTATGCTTGGTCATTACATTAATGGCTACACCAAGGTTAACCAAAACATTCTTTACCATCTGACCATTAATATTTATTTGTACCACAGGACTCCCAAGGTCAGCATATTTTGGCATGACTACCTTCCCTAACATAATATCTGCCAAATATCCTAGAACATGGATAGTTTGGGGATCCTTTTTTTTCCTTCGAGGTTTCTTCAAACAAGCCTCCTTAATGGCTTTCCCATAGATTGGAACATCTTTAATGGCTTGAAAGAGAGGGATTTGAATGTGCACATTTTTTAGTTGATCCAAAATATCAAAGGTAGGCCCTTCTATAAACTTGGGTGTATTGACTTGCAATCTCTAAGGAAAAGGTGGTTTTGCTTGATGCTGTAGGACAAGCTCCTTAGAGACAGTATCTAATTTAGGTATCTATTCTACAGGACCAGTCAGTTGTTTAGAGGAAGGGTCTGGAATCTCAGTAATTACTGGTGGTTGTGGAGTAGGTAGAGTGGTTCCAGACCTAAGATGAATATCATTAATATTCAGGGCATAGGTTGGATACTGGTTGGATTCTATAAAATACATAGGTTGTTGTTGTTGCTGCTTATTATTAGGATTTGGCAATGGTTGAGTAGGCATAGGTGTTTGTTTTGGAGGGCCGGTATTTGCTACAAGTGCCATAGGAGGTGGCATGAGGACTGGAGTTTGTGGTTACTGAAGCTGCAAAAAGCCAGGGGATTGGCTTTGCCATTGTTGAGAACCTCTCCGTTGAGGATTCTGCTACCAGTTACCTTAGGGTGGAGTCTATTGTCCTTGTGGCTGCTGCCAACCTCCTTGAGGAGATTGCCATTTTGGACTTTGATAGTTAGGCCATTTTGGTTGAGAGGTATTCCATGGTGGTGATGGGCCATATGTAGGTTACCATTGGTTACTATAATTAGAGTAAGGATTACCAAAATTCAAAGGGTCTTGAGGCATACCTTATCTTTGAGCCCATGGGCACCTTTGTGCAACGTAGAATACTTGGTCATCATCACTTTCTACTACCTTAAAGTCAGTAGGTAATTGCTTATCCTCCAGGTTAGCCACCATCTTACATCTGCAATCACACTTCTTCTGTCGGTAATATGGACAAAACTCAGCCAAGATTGCTTCAGCTTCCTCATGCTTCTTTCGAGCTTGCATAGTATCCAACTGTGTAGCCATATTGTTTATGATATCTTGTTTGAAATCGGACAGCAAATTTGAAATTTCCATTCATAAACTCCATTAATAGAAGACTTTCCCACTGTGGCCTGATGACCTCTTCCCTTCTTGACATTTGCTCGAGAGTAGTTGCGACATATGGACTTAATATCATCCCAAGGCACTTGGGTTATATTTTCTCCTCCCATTAGATCCAGAGCATCAATACAGGAATCATTGATTCCTCTCAGAAAAAGTAATTTATGAGATTCTTCATTGAGAGTATAGTCTGAGTTCTTTTTCAAGGAAAAAAAAACCTTGAGATATAGTCTTCCAGGCTTTTGTCCTCCTGCTGTTGAATTTAGAATATATCATCACCCTTACTACCACTCTTGCAATATTCCTTATATTTCTCAAGAAACTTTTTTTGCATGACTACCTAACTATCGACAACATTCCTCCCTAAACTCATGAACCATCTTAGAGCTCCCTCCTTCAAAGTAGCAGGAAACAACTTCAGCTTGTGAGCATCTGTGGTGTAATCATAGCTTCGACAAAGGATGTCGAACTCAAACAAGAAATTTTCTAGGTCCTCTGTAACTAGTGCATAGAACTTGGGAAGTAATGAAGAAGGAATTTTTTTGAGATTATCATTATCTTGTTGGGGTATGATAGGGAATTCAAAAGTAGGAGGTTGATTAGGTGGATTTTGTGCCATATTTTCTTGATGAAGTATCAAAGCAAATGGATTTTCCTGAGGTTCTTCATCAGCTACGTCAAAGGGAAATTCAGCAAGTGAGTCTTCAGCAAATCGATTGATATCTTGGTTTCCTCCTTCCTCAAATAGATTATATGTTGGTTCAAAATCATTATCAGTGAAGGAAGGGTTTGGGAGGTATCTTCCTAGAGCATCTCTTCTTCTATGCATGTAACGAACTTAACTGAAAATTGAAGGATTTGAAAATTCTTAAATAATCGCACTAAACTACTGCTAACAATTACTATGACAGGTTCTTAGCTTGACACCATCCCCGGCAATGGCGCCAAAAATGCTTGTCGTCCACAAAAGGATATAAAAGTCACAGCAAATCTTAACCTACGAATTAGACATTCCAGTAGGTGACTAACATCTTCTTATGGTCGTTCATTTACTTTGTCAAACCAGGGAACGTATACTTGAAATGGAGTGGCACTGTATGTGCACTAAGAACCATTTTTAGCCACAACCTACTAGAAATAAATGCGTGAAAGGAATTCTACTTCTGATGCAGGAAAGTAAGGAAAAGTCTTATCAACTTAAGCATGACTTAATTAAAGCAGAAATCGTAACAACTATTACTGAGAAACATACCATGAATTGGTCTTATGCTGCAGGAACAGACACAAGGATGGATTCCTTATGCTGCAGGAACAATATAAGACTGATTTTGTGCTGAAACTTCCTAGAATGAAATTCTAACTGATAAACAACATGAAATAAACAACTAACTATAGATACTTACTAAGTGGGCCCCCTTAGCAAGCATCAACCAATTTATGCAAGAATTGAACTCAAAACTTCATCAGCTTTTATTCATAAACTTGGAATCATATACATGGTTGTTTTGCTTGTAAGAAAACTAACTCAAAACTCTATTCATCATTATAATACTAACTCGAACATACTTTGTTCTGTTCTCTTATTTCTAATCTAGTATTTTTCTCTTCTCTACTTGCTCACTCATGCAGGAGGAACATTTATTTATAGAAAGGCAACTAACTAACTAACTTAACAGAGAAAGATGCGGATATAAATGCTTCCTGAGGCCGAGGAAGAGACTTCTCATAAATAAGATTATATCTATTCAACTGATTCAGAGAAAATCTAGCATTCCACTCTTCCTAGATTGATGACCATTTAGATCTCCTCCTAATGACCCGGATAGAGAGTCTTCACTGAAAGAACTTCCTTGATGTCATGTTGGAAATGGACTTCATTGCAGGATCAAGATCCGTTGCACATTGACTCGTTCATGCTAACTTCAATAACCTGCAAAACACATGGTGACAAAGGTGAAAGAAAGCATGCATATAATAGCACGATACTCATCATTAATCACACACATTAAATGCATCTCATTTATCCAAAAACCACATGCATCGTATCAGTCAATTGGGAGGTCAAACAGGGCAATGAATATAGACATACAAAGATATAAAGTTGCAGGAATATAGGAATGCATTGCCATAGGATACTACCCATTTTTAGATAAAATTTTATAATCAAAGAGTTTAAAACAACCATTAACAAAAGAGTAAAGGTTTTTAAAAGTACATCATGACATTCAAATTATGAGCATATTTTGGGCTCATCGAGCATCAAGCAATGAAGCAACAAAGTATGATCTGATATCAATTTTTACTCAATATTTGTCCTCATATTCAATATAGTCCCTACCCAAGACCCACTTGATGGCTATAATAGCCAGTGAATGCCTATTCTTTGTCATACATTTCAGATGCCTGCTTGAGATCTCTCCCAAGAAATTTGTTTGAGCCTTTTTACACACTAACTTGATTGGAGTATTCATTATGTCAGCCTCTGCTCAAAACACCCAAGACTAGCGCTATGCAAATTTTAAACCTATCCAATCACCGAAGGCTATTTTTCTAAGTATGTTTTTGTTGTTGTATTAGGGCTCATTTATAGAAATATCTGAGGTAGGGATCATATAAAGCATGATGGTAATCAAGCGCTTACTCAAAAATCCCACAAAAAGGCTAGCTCAATATTCTAGCCCTGTTGCGTCCGAAGGTACGAACTGTTGCATGCAAGCTTAAGGAATGGTAATTAATTAACACAAATTGGTGGCAGTCCCAGGTGACAGCTCATACGGACAAAGGCTAGGTGGCACAACACAAGGAATTTTCAAGCTCCAAGGGTGAACTCAAATCTTTTCAAATTACTTATTCTAATTTCAGCTTGATCATGCTTTGAGGGATATTAATTGCTAACGCAGATGAGGAAATGA
Organism: Sequoiadendron giganteum; assembly: GCA_007115665.2. NCBI lineage: Eukaryota > Viridiplantae > Streptophyta > Pinopsida > Cupressales > Cupressaceae > Sequoiadendron > Sequoiadendron giganteum. The sequence continues at coordinate 420,334,630 of CM021108.1, forward strand.
AAGGCATTGCACTAGTGGCTCAATTTCCCATGAAAATCACACCGAAAGGACGTTATTACCAATACAATTATGAATCCTTTCCTTTTCAAAAGAGGCAAGTAGCTTATCTTGTATGAGCAAGGGAGTTGGCAATACATGCTAAATTAAATGCAAAAGGAAGCTATTACCTACCCATTTGAATGCAATAAATCAAAGAAAGACCAAGTATAGTGCAATTTGCAACAAAAAGAGCTAAAGCCAGATAGTTGTAGAGAATTCACTACCCCGGTGTGAATTAAACCTAAATAGAAAGGTTGCCTGGTGTTGAAATTCAGAGCCTCACATTGTGTTTTAGGTTCCATTTATACCGCTCTAGTGTACTTTATGGGTGAAGAATTTGTAAGAAATGGTGACCGCTCAAGGTTCTTAAGAAGAATTGCAAGGAGGAACACAAATCTTATTTAATGTCATGCGGGCAACACCAAGTGCCTACATCTTCAAGGACATCTCTTATGCCTCGCCTGGAATACCGAAAAATCTAACTAGGTAAATACCCAAGTTTTAGAGAAGAAGAGCCCTCGCAAAACTAAGAAATAGATTCAAGAAGAGTGCGAGAAAATTCATGACCCCATTCTTGCAAGGAATCCCAAGTCACTAAGGGAGGCGGCCTGGGAAATGATGAAAAAGAATAGTGACCTAGATTCTTTGGTGTAAAAATGTCGGTACTATGGGCTTCCTCAATATATGGTTTCTTTAGTGAACCACTACCCTGAACTAGTTGATGAAGCCATCAAACACTTCAACCCAAAGACCAAAACCATTTAAGGATGAGAAGTAACTATGAACATATGTAAATAAGCTATCTAGAATATGCTTTGCATCCCGGAGCGAAGCTTCAAAGTGCAAAAAATGGAGCCATTCACTCCAACAAAAGGAGAGTCCTATTGGAGAAGCAAAGACCTCACAATGAACTTCTACAACAAAGAGACTTAGAATAGGCCAATGAAGATCCTAGTCATGCTTAAGAGATTTTATGATGATATGAAAGATGCATTCTCAATGATGGTGTTCATTTGTGGATTGGACTCTGACAAGGAGGTCTAGGAGTTTCAGCTATGATTGGGCTTTCAATTGTGAAAGCAACATTCTTTCTTCTGGTAAGATTTCACCAAAAAAATTGAGCAAGAGATGCTCCACTAGATAGTTGAATACAAGCTTCAACGGAGGTTCAGGTTCCCATCTTTCCTCGCACATATGTTCTTGCACTAGAATCTTGACTTCTTCCAGAGGCATTTTGAGCTCTCTATCTTTGATGAAAACCAAAATAGGAAGTCGGTTTCTGTATGGACTCCACTCCTCTCAGCAACATTTGACTATTATGCATTTTCAGATTATTTCTTCTATCCGATTTTGTAGGATTTAAGAGGAGACAACACCATCTTGTGATTCAGCCCAAACCAACTTGAGTTCATGCATAACATTGTTATTAGGTGCGACTAGTTTCTAGGCAAAGACTTCACGTTCGTTTGATTGCCTGGTTTTGCCGAAGAGCCCTTCTGACTCCCATCATGTCTTACAGACCGGATACTTGCACTAGAGGTTTTCCGCTAGGTTTCAATAATTGTTGACACATTTTACAGCGGGAAGGCACATAAGAAGGTATTTTTCAATCCTTCAATAAGCTTCAAGACTATATTCATGGCTAAGAGGAAGACTCACAACATATTGGAGGCAAATTTTGTTCATCTTGGGTTGGTATGGATCTGCGACAAATGGAACTACAACCCCGACAATGACCTGTCGAACAAATATGTCAAGGTAACGCACTACCCCCAGCCTTACTCGGAAGAGCATCAGAATCTAGTTTCAGATGTAGATGAATGTATTATTGACTTAGCCTACATTCCCGTCAAAGATGGTCGGCCACCCTAGCTAAGGTTCTACTTCCCAACTGGGCCATATGATAAAACAAGAAAGATGGGAACTACCTTAAACAATGATTTGTTGAACAATTATGACTGGAAGGAGGAGAAGATCAATAACTTCTGGATATACTGCCAAGAAACCTGGTAGACTGAGGCTCCCTATAATAGCCTAGAGATGGATGATAGGCTCGAAAAATTGTGGAACAACGAGCATCCAGATTCTGATGAGAGCAATGAAAGGAATTCCAGTTCCAATGAAGCCGAGTCGCAGTCAGATGAAGGAGCTCAATCGGAAGCAAAAATATAGAACACCTCGGCACAACAAAGGGGAAAGGCATTGAAACAACCTATTAAGGTTTGCTCCAATGTATGGATCAGTATATTGGGTGCAAGGTCTTCACTGACTCACACCTGGACAGCAAGGAGAACCCTATCAACCTCGCCAAAACAAGTTGAAACTGTAGCGGTTGATAGCTCACGACCAGTAAAGCAATAGCGAAATGAGGCACTTTTTGGAGAATTTTCATAAGGACCAGATGTGAGCAAAGAGCCAAAAACATATCAATAACCACAATCATCTGTATCGTAGGTATCTTTGATCCCTCTTCTCTAGTTTCACAAACCTTGGTCAACCTTGTAGTCTCTGTGACACCTCTTGTTTTGTGCGCCGACCAATGCATTTTGGCCTCTTCTCAACGATCGCGGGAGGTTTCGCATAGTTCAATCATGTGGCTCCATTCTCCCTTACTCCTCCATGGAACCTCACACCATTCTGCATCCCAAAGCGTCATGCACTCTGCCCTCACTACCTTCATCGATACAACCCTTGTCGTAGAAATGTTGGAGCCAATTCACTCTTCCCAACAAATGGATACCATCATGACTCCACTCTCCTCGAGCCCTTCAGGTTATCAATTTGATTATTGGAGTATCCCTCTTTTCTCACCTCATACCATTAAGATTCCAAAGAAGAAGTCATTTGGGACTTATGTCCTCTCATTTCCTTTCTCCCATCCTCTTGGTGCACCTTTTGCAGGTAGACTCATCAGATCACCTGCTGAATTCTTGTTGGAAGGTAATAAAACCAAGCAAAAAAGAGTGATCAGAACCCAAAAGAGAAAAGTTAAAGATGCCAAGAAACTAGTAGAGCCAAAGATACACACTATTTTCCATGAGGCTCAATAGTCGCTACACTTTACGACTATTTTCCCGACTGTCAGCAAACCACAAGAAGAGATGCAGCCAAATGATTATAACATGTATTGTAGGGCTTGAATTGAGCATAGCCCAACTACATGATAAGGTGGAGCTCATGGAGGAAATGCAATGGGTAGTAACCACCGGATTTCTTAAATCTGGTCACCAGCTTAGGAAAAGGGAAGAGGAGCTAAAAAACCTGAAGGATAGAGTTGATGCCTTGCTCTCCAACGAAAAGGCTATGGAGGTTGACTTTAAGCATCGATCGCAGCAAAGGGAGGCAGAAGAATAAAGGCTCTAAGAAGAACTTGCAAGACTCCAGTCACTCGATCCTAATGTGATCACTGAGTTGTAGCAAAAGAACCAAGAGTATCAAGACCAATTGGAAAAATTAGGGCTGGACATACAACAAAAAGATCAAGAATCTCATCAATTAAAGCGGCAGATGGAACAAAAAGATGTGGAGTTCTAGTTTTTCCATGCTCAAATAGAAAATGAAATTGCAAAACTTAAATCTATAGTAGAGCAAGAAGCGAAAAACAAAGAGTGAGTTGAAGTTAGTTGGCTCATAGAGTCACGAAAGCTACAGGGGCAACTCACTACAGCAAACCAAAAGGTTGTGAAGCTCGCAAGTGATATCAAATGAAGGGATGAGGAGATCACCCGATTGAAGGACACGGCCTTACCCTCGGCCGATCAAACAGACCTACAAATAGCCCAATAGTTACACATCTCATATTGGGAAAGAGTGAAGGCATTATGCCTAACTCTACAACCAACACTCTATTTTGTGGCAGAGGCAACAAGTTTTAACAGAGGGGTTTGTGAGGTGATCAAGAAAATTATTTAGTCCATCATGGAGAGAGTTCTAGAGGCCGAGGGATTATTAAACAAGTTATATCAGGTTTCGAACAAGGTATTGGAAAATACAAAGATTGAAGACTGAAGGGTCGCTACTAAAATAGCCAACAAGGTGATCCACTACCACAAAGTTATCCTTCATGTCGATGAATGTGTCATCGAGTTGGATTAGGCCATGAATAGCATAAGGGCCAATTTCCCCCATCTAACTCAAATGGGTGTACCTTCTCTATTCCTTGAGGATGAGTCAATAGCCACAATGGAGCATATTGCAACAAAGATCGAGGAAAAGCAATGGGATGTGACTACCTTGCACAATTTCAGCCAACCCCTTGTCGCGGAATATTTTGAGAACATCACTCAACTGATCGCACATCTCCTTTTTCAATTCGATTCATGGGTTGATATTTCATCAGCACTGCCTTACTAGGAAGTGATCGAGCTATAGGGAGCGCAGGAAGGTCTACCTGACTTATTGTCCCCATCTGAAGATGAATGGCTACCTTTGTATACCACCCTCTCAAATCTCTAACCATACCGCCTGATGGATGGGTCTCTAGTCTACAAACTAGAAAAAAATTGGTTCCTCATTTTGCAAGTGAAATGCCCTTAATGAGTTGCCAGAAGCTGTGAACATAAAAATTCCAAAGCTCCCTTCAGGTGAGTTTATTTTGCCTAAGTATCGGCCATGCTCTCTTTTGATAAAAGGTAATGTTGGGCTCCCTTTCGCCAAATCATCTGCCAATACCGCCACTTGTCAGCCGAGCGCTCTTCACAAGATTTTCCTTTATTTAATTTTCAAAAGCTTGCGATAGGCTTCCACGTGTCAGTCGTTTGCAAAATTTTGAGTCCCTTTGCATCACTTCCCTTTCGAGTCCCAACCGCGTACCACATAGCATCAGTTCACATACATTTCTTGGTGGACCCCACCATTTAGCATAGTATGTAGAATAACCTCCATGTTTCTTCGTAGCACAAGTTCTTCATTGCTCAAGGGAAATGATGAGCGTCAGGTCTCGACCGCTTGCCACGTGATCTTCCAAGGACTCCATTGTGAAGGAAAACCAAGCAGGCGACAACTATCACCAGCTTCCATGTTTTGTAATTGTTGCCATGAGTGATTCACATGTGTCCAAGTGTTGGTCTGTTGGGATCACTACCATCATTCGCAGGGGATGCATTCGGACTTTAGACGTCCTTGTTCATGGCATAAACATTTTTTATTGTAACGGCTAGGGAAAATCATTGCTAATGCATCATGGTTCATGGTCAGAGAATATTTCTTGTTGCTTTCTCATCAAGCCAAGTTTTCATTATAAATAATGCTTCTTCCTTAGAAGCAGGGGTTCCAAGAGTTCCAACTTTTATTCAGATTTTGATGGAAGAATTGATAGAAGAACCAGGCCTTTATTTTCTTTATTAGATTATTGTAAAATAACTCATAGACTATGCCATTGTTCGGCCTTTCTATTTTCTTTTATATTTGATAATTTTTACCGTGCCATTGTTCTACTAGATGTATCATTCGCAGACTTCTATAAATTAATACAAATTGCTGGTTTAGATCATGTCTTGGACTCTTCTTTCTAGCAAATGTGTATGAAATTATTTTATGTCATACAGTGAATCATTCAGGATTCTATCTTTGTTTTTCCATTCTTGAACACAACGGACTACCAACAAGCCCTTAAGTCGTATCCCCAAGATAGACTTATCATTCCTAACATCTAAGTCTCGATGCATCGCCTCAGTTAGATCCTTTATTTTATATTTGCTTCATTTTCCCATTCAAAACCTCGGTTATAGAAGAAGTCGGCTTCTTTAAAAATCTGGAGGTTACTTAGTTTGGCACAATAGGTCCCCTCTAAAATTGAGTTTCCCACAGAGGGTTGTTACCTTGCCAACTTTTGGCATCAATAAATACCAAATGAAAACATGACCTTTGGGAAAAACCTAAATGCCAATTTCATCCCAAACCAAAACAACACACATCCATATGGTAACCAAGGTCCCATGTCTCAAAAGACCAATCCCAATTTAAATTTGACATGTGACCTCAAATCTCATAACATGACATCGAATCAAACTAATGCAACACCATTTCTTATAGATACTTTGATGCACCAAATCTAGGCCCTTTAATAACAAATGGAAAATATAAAATTGGGGACCAACAAGAAGACATATTCCATGGAGGCATTGTGCCCCTTTCCATTTGATAGAAATCTCTACATGCCACACTTTCCCCCTCATTACACAACACCACCTTTACCTCAATATAAGGGGACATGGGATCCAATAGAGCACATTCAAGAATTTAACACATCATTTATGGAAGTATCATATGATCCTACTTATTTGATGAGACTATTCATTCAAAGCCTCATAGGGATAGCTCTAGATTGGTTTTTGTATCTTCCTCTAGGGATTAGAACATGGAGTAAACTAGCTAACAAGTTCATTAATCACTTTTCCTTCAACATTAAAAATTATGTCACCCTTGCAACATTAAGCACAACCAAACAAGAAGAAGGCGAATCACTTACCTCATTTTACCAGAGCTGGTGGGGTTTGGTTAGCAAGTTCCCTTGTCACATTCCTGAGAAACAATTGGTCACCATGTTTGTTGAGAAACTTGACAAAGAAATTATGAGTAGTCTACAAATCCTGTTGAGAATAAAGAGTTTGGTCTGTCATCAAGATAGGCATCTAAGACAACAGTGCCTTAGTGATTTCAATTCAAAATCACATCAAAGACACAAACAATTGTACCATAAAGTGGAAGTAGGCACAAAGTATCCCCCATTGATCCTTTGAGAGAAGTAAATGCAAAACAATTAATAGATTCAACACAAGAAAACAACCATGAAAGACAAACATGATGACACACAAATATACAAGAGGAAAACCCTTTCGAGTAAAAACCCCACAATCCAAAATATCGAGCCATTGTATTGTTCAGCAACAAAAATAGTTACAATATAATCTCAGGCTCATAGCCAATACAGGAGTCATATCTTGTTCATCTGGAGTAGGCAGGCAACACAATACAAAAAATAGCACATGGTTACAATGACTCCAAATTCATACCATGTAGATTCCCTTCAGCTCCTCAATTTACTATCTCAGCCAGCCTCAAGGTATAACCTGGTTCACATCTCAGCACAACGGTGACACCAAGTGTTAACTGTTACAATGCCTTAGCATATGGCTCTAACACTTTTCCACCTTACCAAACTCATTCTAATGTATTCGAATTCTTTAAGTCATACATCACCATCAATGACTCCACTGAACGCTAGCCACAATTCACACTTCCCTGACCATTCAAGCAAGCAACCGATCTACACAACATTGCATCGAGTCGCCCAGGCATTCAATCCATTCCTTAATCAGGTTCCAATTCCAGCTAGAAATCATCCTACAATAACTACCATTACTCTTTCGGTCTTCAACCAACCACGTGCTACCATCCTGCCACGTGTCACCCTGTCATTCGCCTACCACTTTGACATTGAGTCCAACTTGGTCAAACTCTACCCTGAGCCCATCCGAGCTCCTACCGCATTACCATTGATTCCAACTCACCCAATCACGGTACAGCGGTGAGCTTAACCAAGCTCACCCTTCGCTTCACCGCACTACTGCTACCCGATCTGGCCCACCTCATGATATGGCAATAACTGCCTCGTAGACCATCAGTGGTTAAACCACATCACCGTGGCTTAAGGAACAAGCCTTCATGGTAAGGTAGCAGGCACCACCACTGACCATCATGGCTCCACTGCGCTACCGCACCCAGACCACTAGACCTTTGCGGTGAGGCGGTGACATCGCTAGCCCAGACCGCTAACGGTCAACTATGCTACCGCGAGGGCCGACAGGCGACCCCGCGGTAGGGCGATGACCACCAATGATCATACCACACCGCGGTGAGTCTCCTCATCACCCACGGTAAGACAATAACTGCCAGCACTGACCGATAACTATCCACCGCAACCACCGTGGCTTCCTTGAGCACCGACCGTGGTATAGCGGTTCCCATTACACTGCTAGTCCGCCACCCCCTATGCCGCTCACCACATTACCTTGCCACCAACCGGACCACCCAACAATAAGGCAATAAGCCAAACCTTCATCGGCTCACCGCCACTTCACCACGGCACCACCATTCTAGAACAAGACCACCGCGGTAAGGTGATAACACCACCCAACCGCCGAATAGGGTGGCCCGCGGTATGGCGGTAAAGACCTGAAAAAGGAGAGAAAACGCCTAAGTCTTCAAATGGGTCAACCAGAAAGTTGAGGTAGATTTCCCAAAACTCTCCCACTTGCTGAAGACTTTCAGGCTTCCTCCAAGGACTCGAACAAGGACCAAACCAAGCTCTCACACTCCAACCAAAACCTTTGCAATTGACATTCAAAATGTCCACCATCTCAGGCAACTGCTCCAAAACATCCAACGCAGGAATAAGAACAAGCCAAGGCGTAAATGCACCATTCTCAAGAATGAAAGCAATTGATCCTTCTGGTGGAAAAATCACTACAATAACAAACAATAAGGAACCAACGTGAGCATAGGTAACAAGACACATACCACAATTCTCCAGAACAAGAACACGAATCAACCAGAAAAACAATCTGTGACCTAACTATCCTCATCCAACTGACCAAACCCAACTGGTTGGACATAGCACCCATAGCTCATGCTAATTCGTCCAACCACCCATACCTCAAAGGTATGAAAACCAGTAGAAGACTCATGCCATCATAAAACCACCCATCTCAGCAGCAAACAAGCACCCTATGTCAACTCGTCAATAGTCTAAAACATGAATAGGTACTCCCACTACAAGGGCATTGTCCATATGAGAGAAAACAAAGCATCATCACACATGATTTAGGCATACCAAGTCCACCAGTCCCTGCATATATAAGAAATTAATCATGTAGTTCCAAGGAACAACCACTCTGATCTACACAACTTGTAACCTCCTGCTGCAAGAAAAATTTTCTCTCATCAATCATCCATTGTTCTTCCAAGGTTCCATATTTGACTGAAGAAGGAAAACCCCCCTGTGTCATCACCCGGGTGATAAACATATGACCATAGAAAATGGTGACCATTATGGCTCCACAAACATCTAAAGTCATATGAAATAAACAAGAAGAACAAGACCAGATTAGAGAGAAACATCAAATCAAAACATGCCCTTCTACAAACCCTTCTAAATGCAAGTTGTGGCAAGATTGATCTTCTTCACATCCCAAAGGGAAATCCTTAACAACACCATGGATGTAAGCATCAATAATATCAGACTAACCCATACTCCATGTCCAATTAGTCCTCAAAAGCACAAGGAGATACACAATGCTATCCATCTTCCATTATGAATCCTCTAGAATCTTAAAACAACAACTCAAGATTCATACCAATGAAAGATAAAGCATAACACACCTGAAAAGTATAATGGGAAAATACCTTTCACAGGAACACTACCGAGTAGATCAAGGAGAAAAAAAAACATGCTCCTCCAAGATATACAAGTCACCGTGACTTACCCAAGAGCATTCTCCTTCAAAGTCTCTTTTGAATTTGCATTCAACCAAGGTGCAGGCTACTTGGACTTTCAATTGTAACAGCAACATTCTTATAATAATTCTAGCCTCACCTTATTCTCCATGCATCCATGAGTATCAACAACCTATCATCTCATGCTAACTCCAATCTGCAATACTGCAGCAACCATGAAGTTCACCAGCATGTGACCAATGCACTCAAAACATAGAGAAACCCCAGACCATTGTCAAAGCTCCACAACCTAGGAATGGGAACTTATCATGACACCATGATCTACTCATCTCCATTAGGAGATACCATGCTTCAAGTGAACTAACTATGATCTCAAGAGAAAAGAAAAATTCCAAAACTCTAAGAAAGAGTAACCATGACATAAAGCAAACAACTCTAAACCAAAACCAACATCACCTATCAAGCACCACCAGCAACTTAGCCAAAACTAACAATATCTTCCATGGCTCCAAGATGTTGCACACCTTCAAACAGTGAACATGCAGATGCAAAAGAACACAACAACTGCAACACCAAAGAAGGACACTAGTCACTGCTAAAGCTCCCACTGCAATGTGACACTGAGCTTTCCAAGCATCATGACCAACCACCTACTAATCCAAACAACCTTTAGGTACAACAGATAGCATGCCCATCGAACAACAACGTCGAACAACACCAAGATCACCAAATAACGTAAACCACACCATCACTGTCAAAAGCTTACACAAGCTCTCTGTGACATCATGATCTTCATGTTGCAGGTCCCCATAATTGACTATTTGGGTACTCAAAATGGTATTCACCTTCTTATCTCAAAATAGCTACGCCAATGCACAAGTGACCATAGACAAGGTCAACTAACAGATCTGCAATATCACAAAAGCAATTGTGTAGATATTGACAGTCCACTCCCGAGTTGTCTCACAACAATCAATAGGTAGCTAACCTATCATCCATGCAACTCAAAGATCCACTTCAAAGGATAACCCTGCAAATCTATTATCACACTGGAAAAATTGCAAAATTGAGATCTCAAAGAGAACAACCATGTAGACCACCATGACTCAAACACCAGATCAACAACAAATCTGACTTGCCAAAATATCCACAACACAAGCACCATAGTCTAGGAAGCCCGCAAGAAGCACCACAAGAAATGTTGAATGAATGAACAAATACCAAAATTCTAATGTAAAGAAGACACCCTCCTCAAGACTAGTCGAAACTATAGCTATCTCATCCAATCACACCCCAAAAGCGAGGATCTAGAAAATAGCAAACAACAACTCCACATAACGCAAGTTTTTCCTCTTGATCATGTAAAACCTGCAAAACCACGATGTTTATAAAACACCCACGCATCTCCATCTCCATTGCTCATCTGGATGACTCGGGAGTCTGCACACAACCATCATGGTTAACCAGAACAATGAAAGAACATGAAAATACAACATAATTTTTTTAGGAAAATCTACAGAAAACCTTCAGAGCCAAAGACATAAATCTAAACCATGCAAGTGCAAGAAATAGGCACACAGGAACAACAGGTCCATTTCAGACCAGTTCCAACACCACAGTCATGCACAAGAAAATGGGAGAACCAAGCTATCCAGAAGCTGCAGACCACCAAGGTCACTTCATAGTCTTGGTGCAATTAGAGCACTAGAGAAACTACCTTCAGTGCCAAGTCAAAAACACCCAGCACAAGCACAACTCTCCAAACTTGATAAAAAACACAAGCAATTCCATACCACCAAGGAGCCTCTCACACAAAAACCCAATATGAACACTAGGCTTCGCTACAACTCAGTCATGAATATACCTCACACCCTTTGCATCAGGAACTTTGTTACCAGCCAGGAGCTTCAGATCACATTGCCACAATATGATCTGCCCCAATCATCTCTAGCATCATTCAAACTATGTGTTGAATCAAAGAATAACACACTTCCACTCATCGAAGGATCAATCACCAACCGATTTCTCTAGAATTCCTCAAGCTTGTCAGACTAAGAAATCAACATAGGAGAAAACCCAGAACTTCAACAACCATGAGAAGACTTTGATACCATTGGTTAGCATCATCAAGCCTCGACCTCATTTAAACCAGCTCTGATACCACTTGCTGGGGATAAGGAGTTTGGTCTGTCATCAAGATAGGCATCTGAGACAATAGTGCCTTAGTGATTTCAATTCAAAATCACATCAAAGAAAAAAACAACTATACCATAAAGAGGAAGCAGGCACAGAGTATCCCCCATTGATCCTCTGAGAGAAGTAAATGCAAAAAAATTAATAGATTCAACACAAGGAAACAACCATGAAAGACAAACATGATGACACATAGATATATGTGGGGAAAACCCTTTCGCATAAAAACCCCACACTCCAAAAGATTGAGCCATTGTATTATCTAGCAATAGAAACAGTTACAATACAATCTCAAGCTCATAGCCAATACAGGAGTCACATCTTATTCATTTGGAGCAGGCAGGCAACACAATACAAAAAACATCACATGGTTACAATGACTCCAAATTCATACCATGTAGATTCCCTTTAGCTCCTTAGTTTACTATCTCAACTAGCCTCACGGCTAGCCCAACCTCAAGGTATAACCCAGTTCACATCTCGGCACAATGGTGACACCAAGTGTTAACCGTTACAATGCCTTAGCATATGGCTCTAACACTTCGCCACCTTACCAAACACATTCCAATGTATTCGACTTCTTTAAGTCATACATCACCATCAATGACTCCATTGAATGTTGGCCATAATTCATGTTGCCCTGACCATTCGAGCAAGCAACCGATATGTACAACATTGCATCGAGTTGCCCAGGCATTCAATCCATGCCTTAATTGGGTTCCAATTCCAGCTAGAAATCAACCTACAATAACTGCCATTACTCTTTCGGTCTTTGGCCAACCAAGCACTACCATCCTACCACGTGTCACCCTATCATTCACCTACCACTCTAAAACTAAGTCAGACTCACTCAATCTTTGCCTCGAGCCCATCTCAGCTCCTATTGCATTATTGTTGAGTCCAAGTCACCCAGCCACGGTAAAGCGGTGAGCTCAACCGAGCTCACCCTTCGCTTCACCGCACTATCGCTACCCGGTCTAGCCCACCTCATGATATGGTGGTAACCATCTCACAAACCATTAGTGGTCAAACTGCATCACCGCAGCTTAAGGAACAAGCCTTCGCGGTAAGGCGGTAGGCACCACCACTAACCATCACAGCTCCACCATGCTACCGCACCCAAACCGCCAGACCTCCACAATGAGGTGGTGACACTGCCAGCCCAAACCACTAATAGTCAACCGTGCTATCATGGGGGCTAACAAGCCACCCCACAGTAGGGTGATGACTGCCAACGGTCATACCATGGCACCACGGTGAGTCTCCTCACCACCCACGGTAATGCGGTAACCACCAATGCTGACCATTAGCCATCCACCGCAGCTTCCCTAAGCACTGACCATAGTATAGCGGTAACCCTTACACTGCCAGTCCACCACCCCCTACGCCACTCACCATGTTACCTTACCACCGACCAGAACACCCAACGATAAGGCGGTAAGCCAAACCTTCGCCAACTCGCCACCAATCGCACTGCCTCATCGCCATCAAGCCACCTCCACGGTAAGGAGGTAACAGTCATACAGGTTGCCACCACTTCACCATGCCACCGCCAGTCCAGAACAAGACCGCCACAATAAGACAGTAACACCACCTAACCGCAGAACAAGGTGGCCCATGGAATGGCAGTAAAGGCCCAAAAAAGGAGAGAAAACACCTAAGTCTTCAAATGGGTCAACCAGAAAGTTGAGGCAGATTTCCCAACAAATCCAATGTTGCACAAGCTTTGATGGAATCCTTGAGAAAGGTGTCCTTATTGAAAAAGGTCCTATCACAAAAGGACTAGTCTAGATAAGCATGGAGACTCCAAAACCCAACAATGAAAAAAGAAAATACTGGTCCCGAAACAAGAGTGTCACAAACAATAAAGTTTTTGATGCCAAAATGATAACTAAAGGTCCAACCATTCATCTCAAAGGTCCTTCTTCATCAAATACACCAAACGTGACAAACACCCAAACACAATGTCATAACTAAACACTGAAAGTTGTCCAAAATAATCAACAACACAAAGGTCCTCCCCACGCCAAGAGAACATAAACCCCATTGGGTGAACCCATTAAATTATTCCTTAAACAACTTTTTCAATCTAATATCATCACACTACCAGACATCAAAATTATGAACCATCATTAATAAAACCTGATTGGTGGAAAGAAGATGAATATTGTGGATATCACCACAGAAAAGGACACAAAACAACTAGATGTTGGACACTCAAGAACATCATCCAAGATGTTATTGTAAATGGAACTATATTAATTGGATATTCACAAGGAAAAACCAATGTGCATCACACAATATTCAAAACTCCCTTGCAAGACCACGACAAAGTAAAAGCCTCCAGTTCAAGGAATGATAATAAAGCTAATTATGCAGTAGTTAAACATGATTACAACACTATTATCCTTAACATTAGACCCTTTGATGATCACATTTCCACCATTACCATAAACAATCCAAGTTCAAAATGTGTCATTACCACCCGCTGAACCAAGATAAATATTCTAGGACCTCCTTCCAATCGATAGCCAAAAAGCCAATATAATCTCCTAGATTAGCTTGGAAAAACCCCCGCATAGATCTATATCTTGGAACTCCTTTGCATATCACCATAGCACAAAGATATCCTTGATAAAGCATTGCAAGAAGCATCTATACCTGCTAATCTAGGTGTCAATGAATTTTAGGCCATGGTTGGATACCTAGCTATGTCACACCATGTCACCTTCTCTGAGCAAGACTTTTCCACACAAAATTCTAATCACAATGATCCCCTACACCTAGAAGTTTGTGTTAATAAACACAAGATAAAACAAGTCCTAGTAGATGGTGGAGAAAATTTGAACATTTTCTCACTAAAATTGTTGAAATCATTGGGATAATCTAAGAATTGCATAGACCAAACCAATAAAATTGTGATCAAAGCTTATGATGATGTTAAGTGTTCATCCAAAGGTGTAATTTCACTTCCTGTAAGAGTTGGTCTAGTGATACAGAACATAATATTTCATGTCTTGGATCTAGATTTGCGTTACAATATTCTCCTTGGCCTCCCATGGATCCATGCCATGAGGGCTATCCCATCCACCTACCACCAATGCCTCAATTTTATGTATAATGGCACTGAAATTACTATTATTGGCAACCTAGATGCTTTTTTGTATTTCTCAAACCTAAAAGGAATTGTTGAACGCCAAGTGCTAATAAATCGAGAGGCTTCATCATCCACTTCATCTGCTACTATGTCTCATTACATTGACCCATCTATCCTTGTCAGATGATCCACTCCATTTACCATACCATCAAACCCCAAGGTCCAGGTCCATGATATGAGATGTGGAGAATATTCTATGGATAATTTACTGGCAAAAGACAATGCTAATACTATTTGGAAAGATCAAAATTCCAAAAATTATGTCAAGTCAACTATAGAAGAAATGAAAAAATATGGACGTGCTTGGATTAATGAAACCTTTTGGGACCCTAATGATACACCAACCTTTGCCATATATGTGTCCGCTCAAACTTTCCATATCCATGACAACCCCATGTTTGACCAGGATATCTATGATAATCCAATTTTTTATCATGACCTCGCTAAGGATATCCAATCATAATCCTTCCATCCCACCTACCCTAGGCTATGATATGCATCTTCTATTGTCGCCTCTACTAAGCCACCTTGTCAAGTCATTAAGGATGTGCAAGATTCCTTTGATGTTAGCAGTACCAAAAAGGATGGTCCCAAAGACTTTATTGATGACATTGCCACTCCTGTTTGTCTACTAAACATTCCTATCACTTCACCTATTTCATCCATCTCACTCACGTCCACTTGCATCATAGATATGGATCAACAAGTTATATCTCAAGAAAAGAATAAAAGAAAAATGAACGAGCTATCTTTAGAAGAATATTAAAAATCAAAATACATAATGCAAAGAAAAGAAGATCAAGAAAAGTCCTCTAACCAAAATAAAAAGCTATTGGACAAATCAAAAACAAAAGAAGATCAAGACAAGTCCCCTAGCCAAAATAAAAAGCTATTAGATGAATCAAAAATAAAATTCAAAACTGAAAGCAAGAAAAATTTGATCTCCAAGTATGTATGTCCATCAAAAATCACTAGGGGCATCTATCACGAAAAAAGTACAAAAAAAACACTTGTTGATCCAAGGTCTCCATCCATGTCACTCTCACTCATACCATATACTTCCTTCCATCCATCCATGTTCACATATCTGTCATATCACCCCATTGGTGATGTCTTTCAATGGACCTTTGACAATGACCCCTTCACATACTCTAGCTCATTGGTCGCCCAAGCTCCTTTTTCGTCTAAAGCCTCATGTCCCACATAGTGTGCACATTAGGAATCCTACACTAGCCTCTTTTTTCTACCATATATATCATCCATCATATTTGCCACTTGCATCGTCATCTAGATCAGGTCCTTTCATCCAGAATGTTCATTCATGCACAATCAAGGCATCGTCCCAGTAGTCTATGGATCTAGGCATATCAATTCTACATCTAGCTTAATAGAGATATTATCAAAAAGTCTTGAAAAAATATTAAAAAATGAGAAAAAGTCCTAAAAAAATATTAAAAAATGGGAAAAAGTCCTAAAAAATACACAAAAAATCAAAAATCAAAAAAATAATCACCTTGATGAAAACCTGGCAAATAGGCATCTTGGTGACAACAAAAAAGTTAAAAAAATAGTAAAGAGAAATAATTCATCCAAAAGTGAAAACCACTTCAGTGGAGCTTTGGATAAGTACTATGGTGAAAACATGGCCAACATGTGCCATGTGTATCCAGTCTACGCTCCTCCATCTACTATCACTCTACCTAGTCTTCCATCCATCATGTATCCATCTACCCATATCACCCATAATAAAGCATTGACATCCTTCTCATGGCTTGAGAATCACCGACATTTAGTCTCATTTGCCTTCACGATCATCATTTGCTTCCATCTGTTGCTTCCCATTGCACATAATAAATTGGTCTTGTACCTAACTGGGGACAATTCCTTGGCTTGCGTCTTCATAGGAAAATAACATATGGTATCAGCCATCATAAAACTATCAAAAATCCAAAAAATTATAAAATCATCAAAATCTAAAAAAATCATAAAATTATCAAAATCTAAAAAAATTATAAAATCATCAAAATACAAAAAAATCATAAAACCTTCAAAAATCCAAAACAATCATAAAATATCAAAATCCCAGAAACATCAAAAAAACTTCAAAAAAACTTCAAAAAATAGAGTCAGAATCCGAGTCTGAGTCAATTTGTGTTAGAATGGTCGAACTGCATTGTCTCTGCACATTTGCTACATAGGCAAGGCTCATCTTAAATGGACCCCTAAGACATTAGGTCAGTCCTTTTAGGTTGTCCAAATAATATCATGACTTAGTCTTTTGTCAAATAAAACAAATTCAAGTCATGTCGAACTATGAGGTGTCAATGTGTATAACATAGGCAAGGCCATCAATTGATGAGCCCCCGAAGCCACCTAGATTATTACTTTAGGGTTTGTCAATTCTAGTTGTGTCCTTGGTCTGTGAGCAATCATTATTCAAATCAAATCATAAATTAACAAACAAACATAACCAACAAATTTTCGATCTTCAATCAATATTCAAATCAATCAATCATCTTATCATCAATCAATTGATCAGCCTATTGGTCTTGTATTGGAATGGGGCATATGTCGTTTGTCTCATTCGGTCCTATCTCTTGTCTTTTATTAGGATGTGTCCTTCCTAATATTAGACCTCATCTTTGAACAATCTTGTCATTCACCTTAAGTAGGGTATGTCTTTCTTGTCATTAGGTGCCTTGTCAACACTTGTCACTTAGTCAACTTTATCAAATGCACTCCTTGCCTTAAAACAATGTCCTTCCTAAACCTAGGCATCATCACATCGATCAATCATCAAATCAATCAATATCGTCATCTTGGTCAATTAATCTTGCCTTAATCAGGATGTGTCCTTCTTGAAACCAAGTGCAATCAATCAATTCAATTGGTCAACCTTTGTCAACCTATCATCAATCCTTGTCAAACTTATCAATCAATCCTTGTCAACTTATCAATAAAACTATGTCATATTGGTCAACCTAATCAATCATTCCAAACAATCTTATCAATATTATTGGAAAACACTATATCTTTGGCAAACACTTTTTTGGTCTAGGTTTGTCTTATCTTTTTGATTGGTTTTGGGTCATGTTACTAGTTACCTCGAGGATGTCCTATTAATGGATTTAGAGGGATGATGATGAATCATAGCCTCTTTTATTTTCTTGTTGTTTGCAATTTGTCTTGGAAAAAATACTAGGATAATTGGATCCTTAGTATGAGTTGGGGCATTCCTTGTCTTTTGACTACTTGTCTCTCACAAATGGTCACCTTGCACACATTGGTTTATTTCATGCCATGGTGTTTGTGCTCCATTTGCGATAATTTTGATGCTCAATGATGATAAATATAAACGCATGAAATTTGGTCCCTTGCCATTTTTCGTCTAACAATTCATCTCCTTTGTACCTTTCCACGCTAATATTTATCTTCTTTGTAATAACATCCATCTTATTCACACTAACATCTTCCATCCACAATCATCTTGATGGCCCGCAAGCTAAATTATTTTCTTGTCAGTGCATCAAAGTGGCTTTTCGAAATAATTTTTAAATTTTTTTGAAAATTTGAAAAAAAATATGAGGGGCATAGGTCTATCTCACCTTCACCAAGGCACATCGAGGCATGATCTAAACCTGATTTTCTTCTAACACTCAAATCACATTATGTCAAAGAGGGGCAAAATGTAGACACTGAAAAATGTCTAGGTCTGCAATTTTTCCATCATCTTGGTCTTTTTCCTTGCATAATTAAATAATTTTAATTATTTAATTATTGTTTGTTGATACCTTTCCTCTATTAATTAAATAATTTTAATTATTTAATTAATTCATCTATTAACCTTTATTCTACTATGATCAATTAAATAAATTGAATTGTGTTGCTAATATCCTTTTCTTCAATAATTAAATAAAAATTTATTTATTTAATTATTTATGTTCCACTATTCGTCTATAGTTAAATAATTATTATTAATTATTTATCTATTCATTAGTCTTTCAATTCGTCTATAGTTAAATAATTATCAAGAATATTTAACTATCCCTTGTCATGTCTCCCCCATTAAATAATTGATCTAAGTTAATTATTTAATGCCTCTTTTCCATTTTTTCCTATTTAATTAAAATGGTTAAATAATCATTTTTCATTAAATGACCATATTCTCCCTCTTCCAAATAAATAATTTAAATGAATTATTTATCCTCCACTTGGCCAAATATTCCTTTCTCTTGAATTAATTATTTTTCAATTTTTAATTCATCCATTATCCCTCCACTTGCTCATTAATCTTAGTCGTCTTTGGAATAGTCATCGACGTCATAGCCGTCCCTATACCACCACTTTTTGGTGCATCACTCCTCCACCACCAATCTTGGAATATTTCTAGAAGATCGATCTCGTCCGTCTGTTCAAATGGTTGTTTATAGAAGAAGTCTTTCTCCTCTAGTTTTATCTTAACAACCATTTTATCTCCAACTTTCTACTTACTATTTGTAGGTTGTTGCACTAGTTCTGCTTCAAATATGAGGGAAAAGTTTGCAAAAGGAAAAATAGGAGAGACAAGATAAGTGAAGCAACTTCAATGGGGAGTGTTTTATTTAAATTATTTTAGTTTATTCTCCATTTGTGATTGTTTTCTCTTCTTTGGATTGGGGTTTTAGCTTAGATTTGTGTTGTGGTTGTCACTTAGTCTTTGCTAACCCAAATTTTCCCAGTCTTAGAAAGTTCAATGGGGAGTGTTTTATTTCTTTGTTTTCATTTTTCTTTCTCCATATGATTGTATTATCTTGTTTGGATTGGGGTTTTAGATTGGATTTGTGTTGTGGTTGTCACTTAGTCTTTACTAACCTTGTTTACCCTCGTCTTACATAAAGAATGCAAAAGCTATAAATTTTTCTCCACAAGAAGAATGGAAAAATATTGGGATAGATTAACTTACAACTTAAAGAATGTAAAATCTATAAAAAAAAAAATCCAAAAGAGCATTTTAAGCATGAAGAATGACAAAATATTGGGATAGATAACTACCAAACTATTATATTAATTACCCCAACTTTAGGACAACTAAGATAATTATTCTACACATTCTTGTCCACTTCATCATGATCACTATCAATATCGACAACCATGTTGAGATCATGAAGGCATTTTTGTTTTCCTATTGCTTTGATAAAATTGCTTTGCATGTGGTTTAACCATCATGCAAAAAACTATACAAAGCATTCAATAGTCAAGTAAAGAATGCAAGCTATAAATTTGTCCAAAAGAACATTTTCTAGATCACTCCAATAATAAAGAAACTGGGTTGGATTCTCCCATGCTCATATTTCAATAATCTACATATTACGAGGCATTTGTATACAAAATTTCCAAACAAGAAGAAATGAGATTAATAGAGCCTCTTACCTCATCCGAATCCATGGATTTATGCTCATTCCATGCAAAAAATATAGGGTTAACAGAGGCAACCAACTATGAAACTTGTCGAGTGAGACTAAATATGCAACTCATTGTCTTTTGGTACCCTAGTTCATTTGATTTGACATGATCTACAGAAGCTCCTACTAGGCATTGAACAGATGGCTATGAAATATATGTTGACGAACTAGATTTCCACTTTATCCTACTCTTATATTTACTAGGATCTAGTGCTTCCATATAATTGACAATATCTTCTGCAACCGCTTCTCTATTTTTGTTTTCCACCTAAAATACAATGTCAATTTCAACATATGGTCAGCTCAATAAAAAATCAAAATAAATAACTCAATGTAAATTGAACCAAAAATCCATACACTTACTGCAATTTTTTCTATTTTGGCGTGCAACCCACCTTGGCCAAATGTATATCCAACCCTCTCATTATCTCTTTCTCTCTTGCCTCTGTTACTCTTTACAAAATATTTTTCGGAATGCATACTTTGCCTAGTTCTATCATCACAATGAACCTTGAGCTTCATGACCTGAGCCTCAACCCTTATATTCCTTTTTTAATGGATCCTCCCCACTGTAAAAACCATATAAATTTTTTAGGTTTAACTGACATTGAAAGACCTATACAAATCCAAAAATTCATCATATATACTTAAGAAAAAAAATTCTAGCTATTTTACATCCATAAAAGTCCTTTACCGCAATCTCGCAACATCAATTTGAACCCTTAGCAGGCTGGTGATATATAATAGAGAACATAAAAATATTCACCTTCACTGCAATACCACAAGGGTATTATAATAAAGGTGCAGTTGGGCAGTATAAAATAAATTAATCACATTATAACTGCACTATCGTGACAAGGAAAAGTGAACAATGTGGGATAGTGGGGAACAACCCACCACCCCACAAGGAAGGAGATAATAAAGAGTGGTAGCGCGGTAAGAGTCTCATTGGCTCATGACGAAGCATAAGGAAGATTTTGGTATAGTGGTATATACCTCACTATCCCATGATAGAGAATTATAAAAACAACAATACAATGGTAAGTTTGATAAATAAAAATATTCATGACCCCACTATCCTGTACTAGTTAAAGAAAGAGGCAGTGGTGTTGTGGTATAGACTATCAGGGTATTATTACTAGTTGTGGTATTAAATGCATAACTCTTAATAACCCTCAGATCTTGTGAGAATCAATGGTGCACATTCAAAATCAAAATAGGAGTTGATCACAAAATATTTAGCATAAGTTTGGTATTAATGACGACATTACTGAACTCATAAGCCATTAAAATTGAGAACTCAACATTGTTTTGGTATTCATTTGCAAGGATTTTTTGTGTGAGAAGCTAGGAGCTCAACAGGGCAAAGTTCTGCAACTATCACATACCAGGTAAGTACACTGAACTTACTGAAACAACTTTACAAGCATAGAATTGTTTGAAATCTTACATTTAAACACTTAGAAAGCTCGAGTAGGGGTTGACATTAGATATCATGCTGCCTAAAAAGAAAGAACTTGAGACTAAGAAGGAAGATACTAAGGGTAAAAAGAGATCAACATTAAGTATCATTCCCCCTAAAAATAAAGAACCTAAGACTAAGAAGGAAGAGCCTAAGATTAAAAAGAGATCCTTGCAAAAATCTATCTTAGATAACTTGCCTAACTCAACTGAGAAAGGATACAAGAAGGTTTTCAATGATAAATCTCATGGTTGTAGGGATGCCCTTATTCTTATTTCAAGATGGGAATTATTTTTGTATTTCTATGAAAAGAGGGAAGGGAGAATTCCAATATCAAATCCATCGACATTAGACTTAACTAAGCTAATTTTCCCGAATGTCTTCATAGATGTGGAGTTCATTAGAGTTCTAGCCCAAAATTACCACCCTACTACTAGGTCTGTGAGGATAATAGATGGGTCACTGTTGCTAATATTAATAAAAGCTGCAATTATTGAATGCTTCAATCTAAACAAACATGCCCTCACTAAGGTTGACTTGAAAAATAGTGAGGAAGAATAAACTAGGTTAAGGAGAAAACACAAAAGTGATGAACTCACCATATAAATAAAAAGGGGTGTTAAGAATAAGTTGATACCTATCTCCCCCTCTACCATCAAACTGTTTGATGTGCAAGATTTTCATATTTATTTCAAGTAAACCTACTTTGCTTTCTATCAAGTACTTGGGATAGATGCACAAGAACAAATGCTCGTTAGTTTGATGATGATGGCTATGAGAATTCAGAACCCTGAGAAAAACATTGAATATGAATTTGCCTCATATCTTAAGAAGGCATTGCATGAAGGCTTATAGCAAGTCAGAGAGAACAGGGCCCCTATAACATTTAAGTAGTATTATTTACTGTGTCACTTGATATTGTACCAGAACAAAGATAGATGGACCAAAAGGATGTGTTTGGGTAAGGTTGATCAACAAGGGAACTTGCTACCTGTGCAACAATGGTATTATACATGGGATAGCAGATGCCAAAACTCTGATTATGTAGTGTTCCATGATGACTTTGTGTACAAAGTTATGAGACTTCTTGGTCACTCATCACTATGATTACACACACCTATACTACAACTATTGAGGCCCTTGGCTTTGAAACCAAAACAAGTTCATACTCATAACTTAGGTGATTTGTTTTTACTGTAAGATGTCACAATAATCAGGATTTATGGGTGCCTACAGGCCCCACATATATTTTCAAAATTTGTTCCTCTTCGGCTAGCCTTTTTAGAATTTATGTGGCAGATGTTGTGGATGGAAAAGGATTTCATGCAAAAACAAAATAAGGGTAAATTTCTACCTAACTTGACAACATGTGAATAATTATTTGTTGGATATGACACCCTTGAAGAATTACAACATTACCTTAAGACAAGATATTCTCTGAGGCCTAGAAGTGAAAGGGTTTTTGACCCTGAGGGTCATATGAATTTTATAATACAAAACCTCCTCACAAAGGCCACAATCACTCATCAAGTGGAATATGAAGAGGATGTGATTAGAAACTGCTTCACTCCCCAAGAGTTATATTAGAGGAAAATAAAATGGGAGACCATGATGAAGTTGCAAGAAGAAATGAAGAAGAAGAATAGTGACTTCTTGAGGTATTTTGTAGAAGAAATTAATCCTCTTAAGAGGATAAATTTGGTATTTGATAAGTTTAATGAATTGTATGTAGCTAAGTTTGTAGTAGAGGAGCAAAGGCCCACAAAATTATCTCCCAAAAGGCCAATGGTATTGTAATTTTAGAGCCGTCTCCTAACACTATTTCAGTATGTCATGTTCCTCAAGAATCACCTCTTGAATAGCCACTTCCTAAGAAATAAAAGACAAGGGAGCCACATAGATTGGTCTCCTATGCAATGAGCGAAGAAGTGGGAGATATAGAAAAAGTGGCCAGTGTACTAAGGAATTTGAAGGATGATGTTGAGGTAGCTGATCAACCAACCCATGAAATTGAAGCTCATAAACTAGAGCCTAGAATTGATATCCATATGTAGGGAGAAAGGGAAATGTAGGATGATGAGAGGGAAATTACAACTCAAAAATTTATTAAAGATGATGATTTCATTAAGTCCCTTCAATTTAAGGATTTATGGGTTAAAATAAAAATGAGAGAGTTTGAAGAAAGGGTAAAGACAAACAATATGGGTGTTGAAAAGTCTCAGCATGATCATATTGTAGCCCAAAATTTCAATGAATTGAGAACTGATAATGTTGATATTAGCCAACAAGAAGCTAGGGATATGGTTTTGAAGAGTAATATACTCATTATCCTAGGTATGGAACTAAAGAATATATTCTTACTTGACCAAGTAAGAACACAAGAAGACCCAATGATGATAGTTGAATTTGATTCTGGTGAGGGGATAAGTGGTACAAGGTACAGCCCTAAGATTGAGATCTTGGAATTTTGGGCCAAGCAAAGAAATACACAAAAACCAAGGTTGGTAGATGTGGTACAAGAGATGAGAGGAATGACTATGGTAAAAGAATTGGACACATCTCCTTTAGAAGTTGCAACCATGACAATGCACTTGACCATGTTCACTTGAGTTTTTGTTAAGGAAATGGAAAACAAAATGATGGAATATGAAAAGGAATATAAATTATTAAATGGTGAGGTAAATAAATTGTTCATAGAAAATGTAAGACTGAAAGAGAAATTGAAAGGAGCAGAGCCCTCACAAAGTAAAGAAATAGTGTTGTACCAACCTCCTACTACCCAATCAACTTATATAGACAGTGCATCCTCTAAATAAATGAATGTACTAAGAAAGGAGTTCAAAGAGTCAAAAAAATCCAATAATGAAACCAAGGAGGGAATGAGGGACTACATCACCATCAATGACTTGCAAAAAATCTTGGATCATAGGATCAAACTAATTGAGGACAAAATGGAAAGTGTGTATGATTTCTACACTTCATTATCCCAAGCAATTGACCAGATGAAATCCCATGCACTTATATTGGATCCTCTTTTCAATAAGTGGTAGCCAATTCATCATACCTTGGTGACTTTATGTAGGGTATTACAGAGAAGTGTGGAAGCTCCTTTAGCTTTGAAGCCAACTAATCAAATGGTTAACATAGTTATAAATGAATCTCAATATATAAATGGAGAAGATCATAAGATAAAAATGAGGATGGAATTATTTCATAGATTGAAGAAGTGGTTTGTTCCAAGGATATTAAAGGATGATGACCAATTGAAAAATCTCAGTGAATGGAGAAAGGAATTGGGAAAAATTATTTCTGATTGCATTGCTCATGTACAAAAGGATGGTGAATTTAATGCCCACAACCTCAACTTGATCATGGATGGAATAATATCCTTGGATATTAGATATTCTAAATTCATTAGAGATGCCAGAGGGTTACTTGACAACAGATGGAGGAATCACCTAACAAATATATCAAAGATTCAAGAATACAAATGGCCTCATGACTACACAATATACCAATGGGAGAAAAATTATTTGGCTCCTAGAGAAGAATAGAGCCTTGAAGATGTTGTAGTGGAAGAACTGAGCCTTCAAACACTCTATCAAGGAGAGGGGGACTTTTCCAGATCGGGATGATCACGGGTCTCCAATGTTGATTAACGGACTACAAGTGTATTGCGAGTGTTGTAGGCTTCCAATCAATATTGTCTACTTTTTTTGTTTTGTCTTAATTATATTTTAAGAAAAAATAATGTTTAGTTTATACGAAGAGGCATGAATTTTGAAAAAATTCTATATTTTGTAATGATTTGAAGCTTGTTTCTTCTCCTATAAAGGAGAAACCAAGACCGGATTTTGATATCATCATCATAGGTATTTATAAAAACATATATGAGGAGACTTGTGATTTATTGTAATATCTATTTGAAGCAATCAATGGAGAAGAATATTTAATCCGATGCCCGAATTATGGTCTCAATTAGTTGTTGATAATACTTTTAATGATTGTATGGTTGTCTCCAGTTTAATATTTCCTTTTTATTCAAATTAATTATATCAAGTACATGTTTAATTTGTCAATACACACTTGTTGTCATTGTGTGATTTCTTTTAATTGGTTCCTTCAAGTAAGGATTAAATCCCTTTAAAATAAATGGAAATAATCTAGAAGTCTTATTTAGATCAATAAGAAGAACCATATAATTGCATCATTGCACATCTATGCAAGCCATAGACTCTCATTATGTCAAATAATTAGAGTTGCAGCTAGAAGTAAGACACATATATCACCACATCTTGACTCCATTTCCCAAGAGGAATAGGCATTGATCGATTTAACTCTAAATATTATTTCACAACACCTCATTCACATATTTCTAGTTTTTTGCGTCAGTCAAACCTAAGAGATCATTTCTTTGTTTGTAATGAGGAGGCTTAGTTCATCTAATGTTAAGATATCTATATGTATTATTGAATCGCATATGTTCATTATTGATATTCAAATTACTAATTACATTGCATTACACATCTTTTAAACTCAAAGCATTACTTCACATTACATAACTAATAACTAGATACTGATATATGACCAAATGTTAAAAAAAATAGAGTAAGAGACAAAAACTATTTTTTTTAATTGATGGGCATTTCCATAGCAATAGAGTTATAGAGAGAAAATAAAACAGAGAGTTTAACTAATGAATTGTAAGAAATATATTTTTATATTTTATATTAAATTTTTTTATTATATTGCATTGCTCATATTTCAAACTCAAAGCATTACTTCACATTACATAACTAATAACTAGATGTTGATAGATGACAAAATTTCAATTACAATATAGTTTTTATAAAGTTAGCCTAAGTAGTTATTCAGTTACTTCACATTGCATAACTAATAACTAGGAGCAGCTACCAATTGCATTTGCTTGTCATAGCATTCTATGAGACCACATTTCTTTGAGGCATTTTTTCAAATAGTTCACTGCCTTGTCTATGCTACCACATTTTTCATACATGTCTACCAAATCATTTTATCAAACAGTTCACTACCTTGTTGCTATGGCTAAAATCCTAAAATAAGTGCTTTCAAACAAGCTATGGATGCTTGGAAAAAATCTATCAAAGCATAATAGTAAACAATAACATAGACAAGGAAGTGAACTAATTGAAAAAATGCCTCAAAGAAATGTGGTATCATGGTGATGGGATTCCAAGACAATCAATCCATAACAATTCGCTTGTCATGTCATTTATCATGAAATTCCATCACCATGAGACCACATTTCTTTGAGGATTTTTTTCTAAATTTCATTGTCTTGTCTATGCTGCCACATTTTTCATACATGTCTACCAAATCATTTTATCAAACAATTCACTGCCTTGCTACTATGGCTAAAATCCTAAAATATGTGATTTCAAACAAGTTATGGATGGTTGGAAAAAATCTATCAAATCATAATAGTAAGAAATAATCTATGGTCTCATGGTTTTTTTTGGCATGAAAATAAGCATGATTTTATTTGTATTTTTTTGCAGGTTTTAAACCCATTATTTTGGCAATTTTATTGTTTGAAATGCGAAAAAATCTTTGTAATCAATTTTGTGCATTTCTTAATTGTAGGATTCTCACATTTAGTGAAAAAGTTAGTGTTCATGAAGGAATGTAAAATATGCATAGAGCCTTTAAATTATACATGTACTGTGCAATGGTATTGAATCATTTAGCAAACCATTTTTTCTTCACAGGGCAACATTTTCTTGTGGAATGGTTGACTGAGACAACTCTTGTTTCAACTAACCACCCTCTTGTGAAATATCATTCATATTATAATCTTGCATGATCTTATCATACTAAAGGTTATTATGAAACCATTGGCCGCTACTACATGGCATTAGTCAAGGAAATCTAGATGCCATGGGATTTTGTAGATAGGTTCAATTGAAGCTAGGAGATCTTAACAATTCTCTCTCAAATTTTGAAAAGGTTTTGGAGGTCCACCCTGACAACTATGAGAGCTTAAAATTTGCAGGCCATATATATGCTCATCATGGGAAAGACGAGAAGGCTTTGTAATTTTTATGAAAGGAAACTCACATAGATCCACATGATGCCCATGCATTTATCAATATGGGTGAGTTATTAATATTATTAGACCCCACTGTAGCCTTAGATTGTCTTAAGATGCCAAAGTCTCTTCTAAAGAAGAGAAGAGAAGAAGTACTCATTGAATTATTAAACAACATTGGGGTTCTTCATTTTGAGCGTGATGAACTAGAGTTGGCTCAACAAAAATTTATGGAGGCATTAGGAAATGATGTTTTGCCTCTACATAAATCTTTGTGGTCAATTTTGTGCATTTTTTACTTGTAGGATTCTCACAATTAGTGAAAAATGTAGTGTTCATGAAGGAATGGAAAATATGCGTAGAGTCTTTGAATTATACCCATCTTTGAACTATAACCATACTATGCAATGGCATTGAATCATTTAGAAAACCAGTTTTTCTTCATAGGGAAACATTTTCTTGCGGAACAATTGAATGAGATAGCTCTTGTTTCATATTATAATCTTGCACGATCATATCATAGTAAAGGTGATTATGACACCACTAGCCACTACTACATGGCATCAGTCAAGGAAAGCTAGAGGCCACAAGATATTTTGGATAGGTTCAATTGAAGTTGGGATATCTTAAGAGTTCTCTCTCAAATTTTGAAAAGGTTCTAGAGGTCCACCCTGAGAATTGTGAGAGTTTAAAAGTTGTAGGCCATATATATGCTCAGCAAGGGTAGGCAAAGAAGGCTTTGAAAAATTTAAGAAAGGAAACTCACATAGATCCACGTGATGCCCATCCATTTATCAAGATGGGTGAGTTATTAATATCATTAGACCCCAGTGCAGCCTTAGATTATCTTAATACAACAAAGTTTCTTCTGAAGAAGAGTAGAGAAGTACCCATTCAATTATTAAACAACATTGGGATTCTTCATTTTGAGAATGATGAACTAGAGTTTGCTCAAAAAACTTTTATGGAGGTATTAGGAAATGAAATTTGGGTTGAATTCATAAATAAAAGCCTCGATGCCAATTTTGCAGTTTTTCATATGCTCTTTAAGGATATGGAATTCTTCCATCAACTAGAAGAAGGTGGTGTTTCACTTGAGTTACCATGGGATAAATTCATTGTTGGAAGAATGAAGAAGATCATATCTCTTGACATAGTTTTTGTTGTCATTGATGTCACCATGATATATGAGTTGCAACTGCAAGACTCAAAGCCACATTAATCTGGTATTCTGGACCAATAATGCAAGATTATCCTCTGGTATTTTGCTTTGGAATCCCCTCCAGTAAATAACTACCACTTCAGTTTTTGGGAAATGGTTTGTGCTTGATAAATACATGCATGGACAGGAACTCTTTCATACAAATTCTAGTGGTTATCACTAGTATGATTTTTATTATTACAATTTTGCTAGTAGGTCTATTGTTGGCCGACCTATCAAGCAGTTGAAGATGTAATCTATTAAATTTTGTTTGAGTAATCCATGCTAACATACTATTGTGTGCCACACATTTGAATTATAGTTGAGAATATTTGTGAGGCTGACCTGATTGTTATCTATGGATAATCAAATATATTTACAAGATGTTTTTTGAAGATATGGCATAAGAGTTGGCGTATGCAAATATTAGTAGATTATGTGTGGAAGCAAAAAGAGCAAAGAGTGATCTGCTGGCATGCAATTTTTTTGAGCTATAAAGGAACTAAATCTGCACTTGAGGTGTACTTTCATCAGTTCAATTCTAGCAGTGAGCCTCCCATTTTGGACAATGAGTACTAGCAATGAGCCACCCCTTTTTCTAATATCTTATAACTGGTTATACTATATTGTGGGTTAATCCTCACTCTAGTTTTTCCCATTTTGGGTTTTCCATATGCTTTGGTTTAATTGGATGGTATTTGTTCAATAAGTTTAAGAATATACTAATTCACCCCCCCTGCCCCTCCCCCCCACCTCTCAGTATATTGGATATTTAATAGTCACAACACTATTTAATCTTGCTAGGTTGTTTGAACAACTACATGATATTGAAAAAGAAAATCTTTTATACAGGATAATATTGTTAAAGTTTCCTGATTATGTGGATGCATATCTACATCTTGCATCCATGGCCTAGGCTCGGAATGAGGTCCAACTAAGCTTAGAATTGATTGGGGATGCACTTAATATGGATAAAAACTCATCAAATTCTTTATCTATACTTGGAAAAATGGAACTGAAAATAGATGACTGGCTTAAAGCAAAAGAAACAATTAAAGTTGCACAAAATGAATCAGATGCAAATAATTCTTATATTGAGATTTCACTTGGAAATTGGAATTATTTTGCAGCTTTTCACAATGAGAGGAGGGATCCAAAGGTGGAGGCACAACATCTTGAGAAGCTTAGAGAACTGTATTGTAAAGTGTTTGCACAAAGACTAGAAAATGTTTATGTTGCAAATGGGGCAGTCATTATGCTAGCTGAAAGGGGTCAATTTGATATTACAAAGGAAATTTTTACATAGGTACAAGAAGTTGCAGTAGGAAACATCTTTGTTCAAATGCCTGATGTATGGGTAAATCTAGTAAATGTTTACTTTTCACAAGGATAGCTTGTGCTTGTAGTGAAAATGCATCAAAATTATTTGAGAAAATTTTGTTTTGGCACTAACACCCTAATTTTATTATATTTAGCTCGAACACATTATGAAGTAGAATAGTGGCAAGATTGTAAATGAACGTTATTAAGAGCAGTAGATTGTAACTACTGTAAGTTTCCAATCAAAAAGCTATAGATTTTGTGTTTAATGTAATGAGGGTTTCACATTACCTTTGAATTTTCTACAGAGGGCATCCCCAAATTTGACTTCGCTACAAAGGGCCTCGTCGAATTCAAATACTTTGTAGCAAACACCAAAGTCCTTGCCCACATTTTCAGAATTCTCTAGGTCCTCACCAAACAATCTTTATTACCCATGCAAGTAGTTTTTGTAACTCAAAACTCCTCAGTGTAGTTGTCAAGTGCTAGACTAAATGAGTAATAAATCACATGCCCATGCAAGTAGCCTCAATGTATTTGTCAAGTGCCAAATTCTAAAAGTGAATAATGAATCATGTGCAATACACTCCAGCCAATCATTTCCCCAAATATTTTTTAAAATTTTGTCTAATTTGTATTCGCGTGACTAACTGTTTAGTCATTTTTATTTGTGTGACTAAATAATTTTTTACCCAATGACCAAATTAGTCATTTATTTACTCATTTATAGCTATGTTGCAAAAAATTAGTATAATTTAGTCATTTTTAGTTGTTGTGACTAAAAATTTTAGTCACCTAGTCATTTATTTTCCAAATTCTACTAGTGAATGATGAATCAAATTCGAATGACCTTGATGAAATAGAAGCAAATTTTGTTAGACGATTGGACAAGGGCACTAGAAAATACAAAGGTAAGTTAACTCTCAAATTTTTTAACTATGGAAAGATAGGTCATTATGTTGGAAGAATAAGGAGTTTTGAATTGATATGTTTATTGGCAAGATGAGCATGGTGTATGAGTATAAAGTTGTGTAGTAAGCAGGACAGTTTTGTCACTGATATCAACTTTGTGATCCAATATGAAGACCATTGTGCAGAATATTTTGTATAGCTTGAGAATTTTTGAAAATGGTTATCCAATAGATATTTGTAAGAAGGTTTGATCCAGTGAAGGTAGATAGAAGAGAAAATTGGCTAAGTATTTTTCAGTGTACAAGACATCTGATATTTTGGTCTGCATTGGTCCACTGTGTAGAACCTCACTCTAAATCTAGAGTTTCACAGTTTTTTCATCTTTGGTGTTGAAGATATGAATGACAAAAGCTATGATCTAGCAATTAAAGTGTTACCATTACAATATGTATATTTTGGAGGATCTACACTTCTTCGTAGATTGGTATTTGGCTTTGTGGATTGGTGGATATGTTGGCAGGTGTCAGTGGCATCTATATTCCAAGTGGCATGAAGTTTTGAGGTTCATGTATTGGTTTGAGGTTGAACAATTGATGAATTTTGATGTTAGGTCATTATCAGTGCCAACCTAATAATTTAAATGGATATTGTGGAGTTTGAATAAGTATTGATTCATTATGTGGGAGCTATTATAGGTCTATGCTTGCCTATTTGGATGTGTTAGAAGTTTTGATTTATGGCACCAAGCATGTATGTTTATGTTGATCTGACAAGTTATATTTTTTATGATATATCCAATCAGGTTGACCTAATTGATGTTGGGATGAAATTGGTATGAGTTCATTTTGGTGTTGGATATGATATGTTAGTAAATATGAAAGTGTAGTGGATGTGAATTGTATGAAAGTGATGCAAGTGTAAAGCAGGGAAAATTCTTAAAGTAGATTAATGAAATGTGTTGACTTTGTGTGTTGAGATTTAGTGGAACTATACTCCAACATATTGTTGATGCATTTGTAACAGTTCAAAACTTGGTTGTGTGCCACCACTCTCTTCTATATTTTCTTCTTTCTATGGAAAGTGAGTCCACATGCAATGAGCAAGTTTGTAATATCTTATAATTAGTTATAATATATTATGAGCTAATCCTCACCATGGTTTTTTCCCATTTTTGGTTTTCCACATAAAATTTTGGTGTTCTTATATTATGAGATGTTGATGGTTGTTTTCATACTTTCCTTTCCTACTACAAGTTGAATATGTTATGTGGACTGAATGCTTAAATGTTTAGGTGGTCTCAAAGAATACTAATTCACCCCCCAGTATTCTAGGTGTTCAACATATTATGCTTCAAGATGTCCAACCAAAGTTTCAAATGACAAATATAAGGATACTAAAGGTAAATCTGTCAAAAGAAGTTAAAATGCTAAAGAAGATGCAAGCATATCTGATGATGAATCTGACTACTTGGATGATTAAAATGATGAATGTGTGTTCATGGCTCTGAATGTTGGAACTAATTCTACCGACTCTAAAACATGTATGAATAAAATTATCTCAAAAATAGGTCACAACATCAAAGGAACCATGGTGACTGCTTTTCATGCTACATAGGAGACAAATCACCGGATAATTGGCAACATATGCTCAAAACATATGACATGTGATAAGAGTAATTTTTTTAAACTTGAGAAGTTTGAAGGTGGTCTTGTTAAGTTTGGTGATGATTCATATACTAAGATATGTGGAAAATTTTCAATTAGTTTTGATGGAAATCATAATACAAATGTTGTTATTTATGTCAAGGGTCTTTGAGATAATCTTCTGAGTGTAAGACATATGTGTAGCAAAGAATATAATATTGTATTTCAAGATGGTGGTTGTGAAATCATAAAAAGAAGCTTCAAATCTCTGGTTGTTGTAGGAACAAGAATAGATGGGAATGTTTATCAGTTCAAAGGTGCTAATGGTAAGTGCTTTATGAATCAAATCAATGAAAGTTGGCTATGGAATAAAAAAGTGTGTTATATTTGTATATGCTTGAAATTGGTTTGGAGAAATTAATTAAATACAAGTTATTTAATTAATAAATCTTAAATTATCCCACTTATGAATAAATCAACAAATTTATTTATATAGTTCACTTTCTTAAGTTCTTATCTTAAATCACTTTCTTCATGTTTTAGTTAAATGAACAACTTTAATTAGTTTTTTTATTTAATTAACTCCCTTTTATTAAATTCAAATTCTAAATTTGAATTTAGTCACATTTCTACTAACTTCTCATCTTCCACCTCATCATGTGTCTCATGAAAGTAAATATTTTTAATATTTAATTGGAATTTATCTTCAAAAAATTCTAAGAAAATTTGAGACACTTGGCTTTCACCTCCCTTTTATTCCTCTTCACACTTGGAAGTTTGTTCTTCTAAAGGGAACACACTCCTTGATTCTCTCTAACCTCTTCATCCTCAACCGTCCATCTCTCTAGATTGAATCCAGACCGTTGAATCCTACCACATAGGTTGATACCTTGGAAAAATCTATAAATGAAACCTCATTTACAACATTTGAGGGGGAGAGTTGAGCATAATTAAACTCTGCAAAATTTTAGAGAGAAATTATCATCTTAGAATTATAGCATTAGCATTCTAGTATTGGCATCTTAGCATCATTTAGATTAATCATAGAATTACCATTAGCTACATCTTAATCACTATAATTTCATTGTATCATTTCCATTATCAACATCATAACATCATCTTAATCTTAGCATATCATTTAGCAATCAATCATGTAGGAAATATTTCTTGCATTTCTAGCATCTCATTCTTTAATTTTTCATTTGAAAAGTCATGTGGACAAACAATCTGAGAGCAAGATGACTTGAAAAATCCTTGGAGATAGAGGACAATGAGACGCCATTGGAGAGTTTGTTTGTTTCAATTCGATTAGATTGTTATTTGAATTCTCTAATATAATGTTTCATTAGTGTGTTGTATTATTTTCTTATGCAATCACATTATTTATACACGCATAAATTGGTGCCCACCATGGGGCCTAGCCTCATTTTTAACATTTTCTAGAAAAAAAATTGATCACAAGTTTGATCGTGAATTTTAATCTTCCAGCGCATCTGTCTTCTTTTTTGATGCATTATAAGATTTGGTTTTTCATTTGTTTCTTTCTAGAATAGTGCATTTAGGGTGTTTTCTAGCGCATGTACTATATTTTGTAGTGCATATGGTCTTTGTTTTAGCGCATTTATCTCTATTTGTATAAACTTAAAATTCTAGAAACTTATTGGTGTCTTTATATTTTGTGGGTGATTTAAACGTTTCCAAAGACATTATCTAAAACTACTAATGGTGTTTGCAAGGGTTGGAATTATTTTCCTTTGATTAAATTAGGCATCTAGTTTAATAACAAGGTTAATGAACACCATGTATGTTGTGTTTGTAAAGTGATAGGCCTATGCTCTCCCCTTTACTGGGTGACCAAAATGCTAGAATTACTATTTTATTTTATTGCAATAGCACCTTTACAAGGCCTATCATAGTGAGAAAAAGTACTCACCCTACAGGAACGACCTAAGTGGGAACAGCTAAAGCCAAGCATTCCAACCCACTATAATCAAAAATGATTGTGATGAAAGTCACATTCAACGGTAGTTTGCATTGATAACCATCCCTAAAACCTTTGTTCTAAAGGTTGGGAGGTCTCTTGAGGGATTTTATCATTTGTCACACTAAACAGAAGCCCTTACTAAAAAATTTAAGTGTAGTAGCCAGTTGAGTCAGTTCCTGAACATTATAATATTCATAGTGCAAGGGGAGCGAAGAATCTACCCCCAAGATACTCACCATGTAACTATCAGGGATTTTTGGCCAAAAGTGAAGTAATTGACTTTTGATTAAGACCCGAAAAAGGCAAAAACATAGGAACCCTCAAGGGGGTGACACAGTTATGTGAACTGACGTAGTTCTAAGATGTGGGTTGTTACGTTATAATGACCCTTGGCATTAGAAGAGTGATTGACCTATTTTCTATTGTTTAATATCAATGGAAATCAAAGGGATCGGACTAGATCCTTGAACATACACTTAATGTTTATATCATAAGGTGAAACAACTATTTTACTACTTTTTGTTGTGTTTCATTATTAAGTTTTATAGTTTCATCATCGATGGGTGTTTTTTCGATTCAAAATCATATCTCTATGGCTTTTTCAAAGAAATCCAAGAATTTGAGGCGAAGTTCCTTTCCAATTTCTTTTGTTCAATTTTTGAAAAAAGAGGTCAACCAATTCTTGATTAAGAATGTCATAAGGCAATCATTTTGTTAAATGTCTCCATCTTTGGAAACATGACACAAACGATTCACCTTATTTTTGTTTGGTGTTGAAATTTTTTGTCATGGTTACTTTAAAGTCACAATTGAAACTATAATTAGAGACAAATTTATCGGCCAATTCTTGAAAGGATTTGATGGTTGGGGGTAATCGTGAAAACCATTCCATAGCTTCTCCTCCTAGACTACGGGGAATAATCTCATAAGGTACATTTTTTCAACTACAAATTCCATGGTCATAGCACAAAATTGTCTTAAGTGGTTTTTATGATCTCCTTTTCCATTGTATTTGTCAAGTTTTGGTATGTCCTAGTTGTTAGGAAAAGGTGGAATTGGTATGCTCGGGTCAAAGGGATAAGGACATATATCTTCAATGGAAAACTTGTGTGATGATGTTTTGTTGTTCCTAAGAGTATCCAATTATTGTCTCAATGTTCTAAGCTCATCCAAAATAGGATCGTTTGTAGGTGCAGGTTTTTATGTCTTTGAAGATCTCTTGTAACCAGGTTGTAGATAAAAGATTCTACGATATGTGATCCTACCATCGTTGTTTATTTTGGGATGCTTAGATTCACTAGACTTGGGTTAATCATTCATCATGAGTAGTGACATGTCAAAATCAGGGGACATTTTTATTCCTTCGTCAGCAAGGGCCTTGAAGTATTGTTGTGGGTTACGTTTGACTACCTCCGTAAGAATTTTAGTGAATCTATTATCATTAAGAGATTTTTTTATAGTGGATTGGGTTATTTATTCATCCTCAATTTCACTTGTTTCACTAGTTGCAACACTAATGTGATCTTCCCCATCAAAGTCCTTTCCCCTAAGGGTTCCCTTCTTCTTGAAACATTTTTGCTCTTGTTCTAGGGGTCATAGGTGACTGTTCTGATTTTCAATCCAAGGTGATGTATGAGACCTAAGACTGGGATGCAATGAAAAGGATATTATTCTAAAATGGGATATGAAAATGGTATGGTATGATATGACAAACTAAGAATGCAAGAGCTCAAAGGCAACTCTAGGTGGAGGATGGAAGGCAAACAGTCACGGGGAAGAAAGAAAAGAAGGAAAAGAAGAAAGCATTTGCAATGGTTCTCTAGTCTCAAACCAAAGGAAGATCAAACAAAGTTTCAAATTCTAAACCTGTTAATAGGTTCTAGGGACTGTGTCTGGTCTTAATTTCGTCTATTTTTTGTAATGAATTGAGGAATTATGTTCAGCAGGAAGTGGGGGCAGGTCTATGGGTGTTAAGTTACGAATTGGTGGGGTTTGGAAGGAAATATATCTGAAGTTTCTCTAGATTTAGCTTTGTAATTTTTATCTTTTACAATCAATAAAATAAATTATATTATCGATTAAAAAAAAATGCATAAAACATCATTTTATTAAAACACTTACAGTAATGATCTGTTATGATATAGACCAAACTTGGGGAACACTTATCCATACTTTCACATGGCCAATAATACCTCATGTACATAGTGATATAGTTCATTATATAAAATCTCTAAATTCTATATCTCTCAAATGAGAGATAACCTCCTTAAATATACAAGGAAGGGTGATATAATACCTGGAAGAGTATTAGTCACACCTATTCAACAACCACCATTCATAAATAATTAATAATCTAATTATTAGACTACAATTATTTCAAATGGGATATGTTTAATAAGCATATAATATATAAGTTTTTATAACCTTATATTAGAACAATATGTAAATATTATAAGGGTTGACCCCTAATAATATTATGTTCTAACACTCCCCATTAATGTTAATAGGGGGCATCACATGTCAATTTCTATAAAATAAAAAATGAAGTACCCTAGTAATGTAGGTCTTCTTTGATAGTGATAAACAGGACACACTATATGCCAAAATGAAAATCATGTATTCAGGACTACATGAAAGTCATCTTATCATAATTTATAATCCCAGTATTTTAAAAAAAGATATTATATATGAGGTCTTATAAATATTTTTATTGGAGCACGGATCTATTCAAATCAACCTCACCCCAGGTTCATTGCATAGTGCATGTAGGACTTAATACAATATTCACATAGGACTTAATGCAATGCTTTTATAAGTGAAAGATTTAAAGAGAGAACTTTAATATATGTTCGTAGGACTTGTACATCTAGGATTTAGCCACTAAGTGGTGCATTGACATGCACACTACCCATCAATGTCATCACCTAATTTCAAGCATTTATTTGAATTTAGAGCATATAATTCCTAGAGGTCTTATATTATGCCTCTTAGGCCTTACATCTAAGATTTATACATGAGGCATTGTTATGCACACTCCCCCTCAATGACATCACCTAAGGCCAATCGCTGCACAAAGGTTTTGATAGGTGATGGCTAATATTTCAATATTTTTCTTCTTGCTCATAGAATACATTTTCTTGAATAGAATTGGAGATAATTTTTATGATAAAATACTTTTTCTTGAATATAACATGAGAGGGTTTTTAAGATAAAATACTTTCACTTGAGTAGAAATTTTTGATGAAATAATTTCATTTGAGTGAGGTTCCTATGATCATCAATATACTTTTCTCTCTTTGAAAGTGGGATTCTTTAGTAAGAGTAATTTTGATGGTGAAAATGACACAAACAACATAAAACAAAATATTTCTAATCTATTTCTCCTGAAAAAGAAAGACAACATATAGTAGCCTAATTCCCAAGGTCCTGGTAGTTGGTTCTCAACTATCTAATGTCACTCAATTGGCCAATGCAACTATAATATTCAAGGGGCCTTTCCTAGTGATAAGGAATACAAACAACAACGGATTCATCAATCTATGTTTAATGGGTGGGGGGTTTAATAAATAGAAAAAAAGATAGATCAAGGCATGGATCAGTAAAATATGAACAAAATTCTCTAACATCCAAATATATATTCTTAACAATGAATGTTCCTTAACAAATCAAGAAAACCATAACATGATGCAATTTATAGAACAATCCATACCATTGCACACATTTGCAGTGCTTAGTTTAACCATCACAATCATTCATCACAATAAACTTAAGATTTAAAATAAAAAACTCTTCATTTGTTGTCAATAACATAGATCAACAGACATGTAACAATTCCATCCATAGACAATCTAATGAAATAATCTTTGAAATTTGGTTTCTTCTATTGATTCTCATCAAATAAGAAACATTTATGCACAACAAACTCACTGGCATACAGACCAATTATGGTTCATTAACCTCATCCAGAAAACTCAATTCCAACATAACATTGTATAAAAGTGTATCTCAATTCAACTAAACTTAAAAACAAAGTATCTTTACTTAAAGCTAAAAATCCTTATCTACTACATCAAGTGGCTAATTCTACTTTCATCATCCAACCTTTACAATATGGAGTTCAAAAATACATATAGGCGTGCTTAGAACAAATCCCTCTCAATCAAAATTGAGATCCACTAATCAAGGGATTGGAACCTCCTCAAAAACTTAGACTGGCTGATTTCCAATTTCCAATGTTGATTGTCCTATGAAAAAGGAGAGGAAAATGGGGGGGGGGGAAGTCATGTGCCCAAAATATACTGCCAGCTCATTCTTGTGTATTTTTCTCCAAAAGTTATTCGTCATAACTAGAGAAGACTTGTTGAATAATATCTACATTTGGTCCATCAATTTAGTTGTCCTCAAATTTAATTCTCTTCAATTCTGCAAAGGCAAACCCCTTCATTTCTTTTAGTTTAGTCAACTCTTTTCTCACAGATTTCACTCCTTCCTTAACATCCATTAATCTATCTAATAATAAATTCTCTTTGTCATCCTCTTTTTGCATAACCTCATGAAACCTATTATCCCATTTCTCTTTTAATTGATTCAGAGGCATTCCCTCTTTAACTAGTATATCCATATTAACTAGAATGGCTATAATAGCTTCTAGTTCATCAAGTTTCTCATTCAAATCCTTACTAGCATCTTGGATTTCATTCCTATGCTTGTATATAAAATTAGATCTAAACCGGATTATGTTAGAGGCTTTTTTCCAAGAAATCTACATTGTCTTCCTCGAGGATTGACTGCTCAAGAAGAGTTGATTTTGGAAATTTATTTATATCCTTTATTTTTTGTACATACCCCATATTCCTCCTCCTGCTTTTCCAAAGCCTCAGTGTGGTGACTCATTTCCTCTATCAATTCCAGTGTTGTCTTATGAATCTCAAAACTGCTTACTAACACCTCACCCACTTCCTAGTTAAGTTTATCTATCCACCTATCCATCATCCCAGACTTATTCTTCATTTGTACCAGATCATCAACCTATCTTTTGCTGAGAAAAATTGGTGTTTCCAAGGCAGCAATTTGTTGTGAATTAGGAGTGGAAACATCCCTTAAGAAATTATGCAGCTGATCCAACTAAGCTTTGAGCTCATCCTTTCTTTGCTTGTCTTTTATCATTCTAGACTTGGTGGATGAAGCTACAACATCAATCAGATTCATTTGTTGGTTCCTTGTAGGCTTCCCTAAATTGACAGTGCCCAGTTGGTAATCAGTGACCTGCATGTCTCCCATATCCTTATCCACTAGTGGAATTGCACATTCTGCAATAATCTCCCCTACCTTGGTGAGTCTTGTGGAATGAAGAATTTTGGCCTTCTTCTTGGGTCTCTTCTTTTCAATATCCTTCATCATCTCTTCCCAATTAAGAGGTTTTGATGGAGTTATTTGTTTCTTTTCCAAATCAATCTTCAACCAAGTAGGAGCACTAGGAGTGGTAGCCATTACTGTAGAAGAAGAGGCAACAGTTGTGGAAGATAGTGGCTATAATAAATTAACTTTAGGTTGAGAATCAACCCTCTGCACACTTTGTTGTTCTTTTTCTGCATTCTCTTGTGCAGGTTTCTCAACCTCTTCCCTATCCTTCTACTCCTGTAAATTTTTATCTTCTTGCTCCTTTTTCAATCGTTCTTCCTCCAATTTCTTCTCTTTCAGCAATTTGTCTCTCTCTCTTTCCAATTCCTTGATCTTGTCCCACACTCCTTCTCCTTCTATTGCTTCTTAGGAAGCTCCTCAACATCATTTTCCTTTTGTAGGCATTTTCCTTCCTCCCTTTTCTTGTAGGCCTCTTCAATCATTTTAAGCATAGCCTCAAGGGCCTCCCTTTCTCTTCTTTGTTTGGCCTTTTCTTCTTTCAACTCGTGTATCTTTTGCACCATCTCCAATCTTTCATTTTCCTCCTTTGTCTTAAACTCATGCTCCTTTTTTTGTTGTTGCTTGATCAATTCATCAGTTTTTTGCTTGGCCTCCAACTGTTGTTGCTAGAGTACTACATCAGCTTGTGCCTTCGCATCGATTTATTTTTGTTTTTCCATAGCTTCAACATGTGCCTTCACATCTGAGGCCTTCTTAGCTTCTTCAAATAATGCCCACTAATCTTCTTTTGTCAAAACATGTTCAGTTTCATCAAGGGGCATCTCCTCTAACATCTCCTTATCTGACAAAGTATCATTAGAGTTTGTTTCTATATCATGAACTTCCAACTCCACTTCCTTTCCCTTTAAGGTCGTAGCCTCTTCATGGAGAGTCCCCTTAGGTATTTCCCCATTGTGTTGCTCTATAGGAGGGAGTTGAGATGGCGACTCACCCACAACTGACTCCGAAGCCATAGGTCATGTTGGGACTTCCTCCTCATGTGTTTCAGGAAAATCTTGAGTCAGGGTTTCAAGTTCAAATTCCTCTATGTCTGGAGGGAAGAATTCCAAGGGATCCTTTAGAGGAATTTTCCTTTTCATTATTTTGTACCCTTGTGTGGTACTTGCACCTTTTCTTTTCTTGGAGGTTTGACCCCTAGGCTCCTTGGTTCTTAGTACACCCCATTGGATACTTCTATCCAACACTAGTCTAGCTATTTTCTTAATACCAATTGTCTCCTTTGCATCCCAATCCACAAGATCTAAATTCTTGGTACCTACATCATGTGCTTCATATAAAGGATCCAAAACTACACCATCATCTGACAGTGTTTCAGGAATATCCACCTTAACCCCACATTCCACCATAAGTGGGATAGGCAATCTTTCATAGTTCCTCTTCCTCAAATCATATTCATCTTGAAGATCACTCCAGAAGTCCTCCAACAAATTGAAATGTCTATCAAAAATAGAAGCAAGCAAGGCATTCATCTTCTTCTTTGGATCAAAATACTTCCTAGTGGTATATAGGCCCAATTTCAGATGCATTAACTCATTACAAACAACCTTAGCTCCCACAAGGTGTGGGCAACTGTATTCACCCAATTGCATGGGGAACTTGTGACAACCGGTCTTATGCTTTATACCAAATTTATCATTGACCCCAAAGGCTTGGACTCCATTAAGACCATTCGGTTGTTGCAGCATCTAGGGAGTAAGTGAGGATGGCCATCAAACCCAGCCAACTTGAAATAGGTAAACTTGGGGTATTGAATAAACCAATATCCCGACTCTATAATGAACGCCATGGCCTCCTGGCTTCACCTATACCCTGCATCTCCATTAAGTTGGTTAATAATAACATAAAAAAATGCATCATTAACTCTTCTATAATGTAATTCAGAGATCTACAAGGATAGTTGGTCATAATGGTTCCATACTTTCTTCTACCCATCAGCTTCTTCCAACACTCCCACTTTGTTTAACCCTGGAAAAATGCCTCTCCTTGTTGTTGCATAAATGACATAAGAGGTCATAAAAAAGCTCTTAGTTTCCCTGACTCTCACCATTTGATTATGTATGCTCTCTGACACAATCATGGGCCAATCAAATGGTTGCCTGCCATCCAAGATTGTTTGAATAAATGGAAACATCCATTCCTTAAAGTGAAAAGCATCTCTCTTCCCAAAGACTCTGGATAACATCATTATTATATCCCCAACCTCTTTGTAGAACTCTACCCTTTTTGGCTGATCTGGAAGCTTTATTAGAGACTTCTTCTCAGTTCTTAACCATTTCTTATTCAAATGAGCCTTGTTAGTCTCCTTATGATTTCTATATATGTCCAAAGCCTATGCCTCATTGAGCTGCCTAGGATTCTTTGGGTTAGGGACATTGAACATAAACTGAAACATTTGGGGGGTTAAATCTATGATAATGTTGCCTTGTGAATCCACACATTGTCTAGTAGTCGGATCATAAGCTCCACTTGTTGTCAGTATTAGCTCAGGACATTGGATTGATAGAGGAAAAATAGTGATATGATCCAAGCCAGACTCAACTATCCTTTGAGTTCTCCCTATCACCTCCTTAGCAAATGTCTCAAAGTACAACTCCTCATAATTGAACGAACCTAAATTTGTGTCAATTATGTTTGCCCAATCAGACTCCACCTTGCTATCAATGACAACAGGACCCCGATGATTATACCTCAAGGTATAAGGGAGTTGTTCAAGTTTAACCTTTTTAGGCTTAGTTGTTGCTTTTAAAGTTTTTGCAGGCTGAATCCTCTGAAAATCCTCACCTAATGCTCCTGATATCCTTTATTTTCCTGCAATAAAACCCCAGATTAGATACACAAGAAGTATAATAAAGAAAACCCGATTTAGAGGTCTTACCTTTCATATACACCGGAGGCAGGACCAGACAAAAGATATCCCAAAAATTGCCTTTAAAACACTATCAGGGGCGGGACCGGAATGGACATTGATTTCTCCATAAACTATATGATGAGATCAGAGACAGAGTCAGAATAGAAATCGGGATCGGAATTGGAATGGAAACCGATTTGGTACAACAAATAAATTTCAAACTTATGTCCTATTCTGGTTTCGGTTCCGACTGTGTCAAACTATCCTTTGATAAAACATCACTCATCGGAAGCGGGACCAAAGATGGAGTCGATAATTTATTATAAACCATGTTCTGAGAAGGAAATCAATCCCGACTCTAACCCCGATTTAAACAACCATGACATCATTTTAGGAATTTCAATAGAATAACACATGATGACATAACTTGAAAATGAGGTAACCCGACAAAAATATAGGGGCTCAAAAACGATAGCCCGAAACCATCCCAATATGACCAAGAGAGGAAATATATAGTAACTAGGGCATCATTTTCTAATTTAAACAGAGACGCGCAAAAAAAAAACCCTAGCTTATAAACCCTTCGACTCAAATCAATTAGGGCACAAACTTAACCCTATTCAAAATTAATCAAACCGATACATAAAAGAACCAGCAAGCAAAACCGTAAATCAAAGAACCCTAAAAACATAATGTAGCAGACAATCCATACCTTCAAAAACCTAGGGCATCATAGTACGGTCATGACTAAAACATGAAGATGACCATGGAAAAACAAACAAACGAAGAACACACCAAAGATAAAAAGAATAAAAGACAAAACAAAAACAATAAACGAAACAGAACAAAAGAGAAGACGGGCAAACCAAACAATAGGGATTTGAAAGAAAACCAAGAGCCACGAACCCATGCGAAAAACAAGCGACCGAACAGAACATGATGAATAACAAAAAAAACGGAGAAAAGAAACCCTACCTCCAAATGTAA
Source organism: Sequoiadendron giganteum (assembly GCA_007115665.2). Taxonomy (NCBI): domain Eukaryota; kingdom Viridiplantae; phylum Streptophyta; class Pinopsida; order Cupressales; family Cupressaceae; genus Sequoiadendron; species Sequoiadendron giganteum. The sequence continues at coordinate 420,378,761 of CM021108.1, forward strand.
TCCAATAGGCTAGTCCTTTGATGCGAATCCGCACGAAAATATCTCACTTTCGATTGAATAACGCTCTAAAATGCTCCACCGTAGCTCAAGTTCGTCCTTAATCTTTAAACAATGATGATAACACCGAGCTAACCTTAATTAAGGTTAAAAAACCAACTTCATATGTGTAAGGTACCCGTAATTAATGCCATAAATGCAGCCGATCAAAGTCAGAACCATGGAGGGAACTGGCACAAGACCGTTGGCGACCGAAGTAAATTCAGACAACAAAACAAAAACGGCGGGACCGAAAATGGTATGGAAGTTGATTTAGAAACCTTGTCCAAGTTTTGATTTTGGTTCTGGTTCCGATTCTGGTTCCGCCAACAAAGAAGAAAAGGAAAGAAAGAACCAAAATAAAAACACGAAGACCAAAACAAGAAAACCCATCACCGATCTCAAGTCCAAATGAACAAACCAAAAGGCAAAGGCAGAGACAGAATGGAAACAAGTTTGGAACTATATATAAATCTCGGACTTAATATCCACTCCGACTCCGACTCCAGCAAAGACATACCAAAAATACTTAACGAAAAGAGAAACGGGACCAAGATTGGAATGGAATCCTCAAAACAAGTTTCAATCCTGATTTCATTCCGATTCCAGTTCTGATAGAACAACAAAAAGAAAAACAAAGTGTTGGAAGAAAGAATAACTCCAAACTTTGTTGAAAAACAACCAAGGACACAAAACACAAAAGGGGAGGCCATTTTGACCAAGGAAAAAGATGGGGTGGTTATGCAAGGCATAACAAGTAAAATAATTCCAGTTATCATAAAGTAAGGTGGTACTTTTACAAGTATCCAATTGAAGCTCTTCCATAAATCTATAAAGCCACATTGATTCTTCAGGAGCTACTTTTGTAGTTTGGGCTTTGATTAAAGAAATCTATAACTTTCTTAGAATTATTACACCATCCATGTAAGAGCACTTGCACCATTTATTTTTGAAGACATAATCTATGGTATATTTCTTATAAATGGAATCACCAACATAGTCAATAACACAATAATCAAATAAATTTGATTCTTGGTGTAAAAAAAGTATTTTTAATGGGTAAAAGTACAAAGTTGTGCTACACTTTTGGCCAACTTATCAACACAAGTGAATTTAAGTATTTCTAACTAAAAATAAATTTTGGTTAACTTTCTTAGAATTATTACACCATCCATGTAAGAGCACTTGCACCATTTATTTTTGAAGACATAATCTATAGTATATTTTTTATAAATGGAATCACCAACATTGTCAGTAACACAATAATCAAATAAATTTGATTCTTGGTGTAAAAAAAGTATTTTTAATAGGTAAAAGTACAAAGTTGTGCCACACTTTTGGCCAACTTATCAACACAAGTGAATTTAAGTATTTCTAACTAAAAATAAATTTTGGTTGAACATATGATCTAGTAAGGTTCATTATATGTAAGTTAGATATGTCCACAACTTTTCCAACTTAAATTGTTGTCTAAATACATATGTAGCACCACTTTGAGGCCAATTTACCAAAAAAAAAATTATTTGAAAAACTTGGTATTTTCAACAACTCCTACTCATGTAAATAACATTTTTTTTAAAATATATACCCTTTTGTAGATCTATGTGTAGTTTTCAAAAATGTATATACTTTAATAGTTTAATCAGCATTTATATTTTATTTTTATGAAAAGTATGTTATCAGTAGAAAATATTAGGTTGATTACCATATAAGGAAAAATACTAAAACTTATTAAGAAATTTAAAAAATACTGATGCACTAGATAAAAGAATTTATATCAAGATGGTATACTTTTTTCTACTTTAGATAAATAGTTAATATGAAAGTTGACGTCAAATAGAAATAGTTGTGTTTTAATACACATATTTTTATTTATTTATTTAAAAATATATATTTATCAAACTTGAAAAAAAACCATGCATTAAAGTTTCAAGTTATAATTACACAAAAAATTTGAAGGAAAAAATTAAAGTTTACTATATAAAGATTGACATCTCATGTAACATCATTTTTCAGTATTTTATCAACAATTAAATTATGGTGTCAATTTATAAAACACTATATTCAAATAATTTTGTATTTTGTATTTTTTAAATAAAAACATAAAATATACTAAAAAGTGCACATTTTATTATTTTACATCATTTCAAAATTCAAAACATATATGTCACTCCTTAGTGATTCAAGTTTAAAAGTTGGATCAGTATTAGTCGTTCCATTTATAAAATTGTAAAAAAAAATTGTACTTGTACCCTTATATGTATTTGTCAATTGTTAATGAGCCTAAAATATTACATATAAATCTAGAAAATAGTATAATGATCATCTTATAATTTTCATGAACTTATAAGTATAAACAATCTATCATTTTTCTTTCAAAAAAAATAATAATGCTACTAATCATATATTAATTATCCATAAAAAATAAATAGTGGGTGAGCTATCCTTTCTAGGCTTGCTCCTCAAATAGTTTATTAGGGTGATAGCCACCCATTATAAGTATGTGCTTTTACACTTAATAGATTTAGAGGATACTTGAAGCTCAAAAAAATGCTAGATAAAGTAGCTTCAATAGAAGTAAAAATATAATTTTCAAAAATGCTTTGAAATTTTATGCAATCTCATATTGTTATGGAAGTAAGACTTTAAAACTTTTTATTGTTACCTTTTTTATTCACCTTTCCATCTTTGTCTTAGCAAAAGGAGAATGAATTTTTCTATTTCAATATAACAAGAATGAGAATTATTTGAGATAAATAATGACTTCCATAGGTGGTTGTGAAAAAAACCTATGTATTCTATCTATATGTCATCTTCTTGGATCAATTTATCTATTTTGATACACCATTTTTACTAGAATATCTTATGCTTCTAGATTATGTTAGTTGTAAACTAACAATATTTAAATAATTAGTATCATTTTTTATCAATACCCCAATCACTTTGTCTAAGGCTCCTTTTAAATTATTCACATACAAGGTAGTCATTTAGAACCTTTTTCATGAATCAATTAAGATACAACTATAATAATATTTTTTTGATTTTAGGGTCCAAGTTGTTCCATAGTAACATACCAAAGGGAACTTCATATGTATGATATATGAGAAATAAATGTAGGATAAGAAGTGTAGTGTAGAAAATTGTATACCTTAACAATTTCACATTATGTTTTGTCCCCCTAATTAATTGGACTTAATTAAACTTTGAATTTTCCAAATTATGCATTTCAAAGCCTAATTTTTATTGTTTTTCGAAGGAGGACAAGCATTGAATAAATACATCCAATCATTAAATTTTCCCTAACTTTGAGTGTCTTAGAAATCTAGGCCAAGACCCATTCGACCATGGACGAATGGGTCCCCCTCCTTAGTCAGGACCCAAATTCAAATATGTTGTTGGTGGCATTTTAACATCCAAAATTCAAATATGAAGTGTCAGTTTTGGAATCTAATTTTTGGGAAATAGGATAAACATCTATAAATACCTAGTTATTTTACCATTTGAGATCTAACAAGCACTAAGTAAAATTACATTGGAAAAATTATGATCACGAGAATTATTGAGCAAGTCAAGACAACATTTTAGAGTATTATTACAACAATTCAAGATCCAAAATCATGTCATGTTTATGTGTGTTTATGTTGTTATTGTTTTGTGAAGGCTAGCATCGTTTTGTAGGCCTCCAAAGAATTCAAGTATTCAAGCAAGCAAGATCCAAACTCTTGAAGAGATGTGTATGATTTTAGTCCTTCAAGGCATCCATTGAAGGGTGGTGAGTTACAAAGCATTATGATTTCATCATTCCTTCCTTTCTATTATCATTTATTATTGATATTTTTCCATTGTGGAAGTGGGAACACTTACATGGGGTTTGATTGAGGCAAGCCCCTATATGGCACAACGTTTTCTTCCTCTTTGATTGTGTAGGTTGCAGGTTTGGAAAGGATCAATGGAATATTGAAGGAAAATTGGCAATTGTTGTATTTGTTGTCACCAAACTTGTTAAGACATGAAAATTTACCTACATTATTTATTGATGACATTTCGATAAGTTTACAATTGAGAATCAGGAGCTTAGATCCACTACCAGAGGATTGCAAAAACTATTTCAGGATCCCCTATCAAAGACTCATTTTCCCCTAGGTGATTGAGTCCCTCTGCACATGTTGAATCTAAATTTTGATGATAGGTACACATCAGTCTGCACTTTCCAAATCCACTTTCAAATCATTATTTATGTTTTTTTATCTTCAGGATTTTAGATTTATCATATTAGGTCATATAATATAATTAGGGCAATCACTCCAAATCATTTCCAATCCATTCTTGAGACTAAAAAGAATCAAATCCAGATTTGATTGACTCACCATGGAGGTTGAAAGTCAATCTATGCACCTTGTTGATTTACATCCTAATGAAACCCTATAAATGTTGGAACATACCTTATATTTTGGAAATTAAACTTAAGGCCTCCCCATATTTTTTTATATTTTATTTTAGTGAGCCCAACATTTGACATCATAGCTTTTTGATTTGGTAGTTTTCCAAACCCTAGATCTAGGTTTTGCATATTTCATTTAGGGTTCATATTTATATCATAAAAATTCATAAAAATCCAAAAAATATTGCATTCATATTGCATCATAACTTGAATTAGGGTGTGTTTTAGTCATTTAGATCATATTTTCATTTCAAAATTGCATTGAAAAATCATTTTGTTCCAAAATTATCATACATTTGCATTTCATTTACATTGAAAAATTCTAGAAAAATAATAACTGTCAAACCTATTTATAGATAGGAATAGTAACCTTAAATAGAAACTCAAGCATTCAACTTTCCAATTTTTAGAGCCTTGAACAAGGACAACATTGTTGGGAAACTTTGTCCTTGTATAGGTACATCAACAAAAAAAATCATTGTTTGTCTTTGTTTGCTTAGTTTGCTTGAAATTGTAAATATTTGTTTGAATTTCATAATTGCATATTCTAAAGCATTTTTGTATTTAGTTCATTTTGTGAAAAAAAGTGCATTGTTTAGGGTTAAAATTTGCATTCAAAAAATAAAATTTTCAAGTCTTTGCATCTTACAATTAGTCAATTATTACATTTCAGATCTAAAATTTACATTTAACTTTGTTTAAACATTTTCAACGTTGCTACATACTTCCATTGTGCTTTAAATTGGAATACATTAAGTAAATTCTGAAAAATTATTTACCTTTACAATTTTCTACAAGTAGAATTAATATTCTTACACATTGCAGTATACAGTCAAAATTTAAACTTTCAGAACCCCTGACCAGGACCCAAACACCCTTGGGTGACCCTATCTTGTTATCTGGGCATCGGTCAACTTTTTGAGACAAAAACTCTCAAGAAACTTTGTTCGGGGTGGCTATCTGAGTTCCCTTCAACTATTGTTTAATACTTTGAACCTTATTACAAAATTTCATCATGGATATGTGTTTTGACAAAATTTGGATGTCTTTAAAATCTTTCGTTGATGTTTCAAGTTCTGTGTTTGGTGAGGATAATATTTCTGATATTCATGATACACCTCCTATTATAAGTCTTCTTGATGTCACGGATCAAGATGAATAGAGCATGCATGAGTTTATACAAAAAAATTTGCATAACCTTGAAAATAATGCAACCTTTTATCCCTTAATACAATAGCTTATTACCCCATACCAACAACATGCTACCATACCACCACTTGAACCATTCACTTTGTTACCTCTTGAATTGAACCACAAGACATACCTAAAACAACATGCATGGAAAAACCTAACAATTAAAAGAAATTACATGAACCAACCCTTCATCATATGAGCACTAAGTCAAAAATACATCATGTTGATAAGTGTTTCAGCACTACACAACACAAATAAAACATGAATGTTCTATCTCTCTTGAAAGGTGACTCTCTTTAGATAAACTTCAGAAAATAACCCCAAGGTTTATAAAGTCAGGTTTTGACAATACAAAAATAGCTCAATAGTGATGTGATTTATCAGTAATCATAAAGGGAATTTATGGTTAACAAGGATGGAAGATTATGGGATTGTAATGAGGCTTTAAGAAATTTTGGGACTGGTTAAATCCTTTGCTGCAATTTTAGAATAGTAATCTAAAAACAACCATTTATCATCAAATATAGCAATGTCATGATGTTGAAATCCTATACTAACACAGATTTATAAAGAAATATCAAAAGTTGAGGGTTCAAGAGAAATCCTAAATCTTAAAACTAAGTACAGTTGCAAAAATGGTTGATGTTTTAGATAGATAAACTCCCAAAACTAAGCTCTACTTAACCAAGATTAACCTATAGTATCACATAACAAGTGCATTCTTCAAAGGTGATCTTCAGATTTCTAGACTATAACATTCGTACACAAGTGCATAAACATTCACAGTTGAACTTGAGTGCATGAAATTAGCTCAAACTAGCATTGCAAAGTAACTAACAATAAGAAAATTACAAAAGGTATGAGCAGGAAGTTCATCAAATATCTTAACACTTTGCCATTAATGAAACTGAACAAAAACTGATAATGCTGAAATTAAAATTGAAAGATGGAATCATGCATACATCCAAAGAATACAAGGAATTCACCAACACTTCAATTCCTTCTCTTGTATTACTTCAAAATGCCTTATACAACAATTCATCTCTCTCTTTGCAAATGAGAGGAGGCTGATATTTATAAATTTTACAATGCAAACCAATGGCTAGGATTAAATCCTATTCAATGACCAAGATTTAATCCCCCTTAGAGTTTTAGATACATTAAATGCATTTATAATATTCTCCTATAAAATTTGTTCACATGTGAACCTAGGAGAATGTAAAATATCTCTATCTTATTTTATATTCAAGAAATATCCTACAAAATCCCCAAAAGCTAGGTGCACACACTTTGATGTAACAATTTTTGTCTTATAGCTAGAAATTACAGATATTTGTCTTCTATCAAAACATTTCTAGCTTTCTTCTCTTTTACAACATATTTAACAAAATTAATTAAAGCCTTCAAAATTTGTTGTTGAGGAGGTAGCTAAGTTCTGCTAATTTTGAAGGTTATTCACTTGTACTCCTCCATTAACTCTGAGTGCAAGTCCGCACATGAATGTCTTCTTTGAACCATTTGTTCTGACCTTGTAAATGCACAAGTGACAAAATCCAAAAATTATCTATCTAAATTATCTACAACTCCTTTTTGTATCTTATTTCTCCATGCCTTGTTAATAATTCTAGCATCTAGTTTTGTTGCAAACATTCATTCTCGGGTCAAAAGTGCCAAAATTGCATCACATTCTGACATTAAGTCAGAGATCCTTTCATCAATAAACTGTGACTCTGGCAACACCTTAGCAAGGACTTCCCTTCGAAAATCAATGGAAAATAGCCATACTTCAAGCTCATTCAGCTCATCCTTGGTTAATATATGATCCTACACCAAAAATTCTGCAGTCAAGCCTTTGATTACATGCAACTTTGGGAAATTCATATCATAGTATCTGGGGAATGCTTTACACTCTTTGATTTCCTTTTCTACTTTTGTTCTCAAAATTTGGAAGTGGTTATGTATTTCCTCTTCAAAAACTACAATCTTATCCCCAATAGAAGCTACACAATTAATCCAATAAGAAGTGGACTTAGTCCAACTTCTCATCCGCTCTACTTTACTAACCTCCTTTGAAAAAATTATCAGGTCGGATGTCTCAATAGGAATTTCCTCATTAGAAGCAATAATCTACTGAATAAAAGCAGTTTACTCTACCATTTGTACCTTTAGCTCCTTTTTAGTGGTTGGGTCCTTATCCATCTTATTCAAAATGTTGGACATTGACCCCTAAAATTCGTCAATCTTTTGTTCTCTACTTTTTGGGCCAATGTTGATGGAAGTGACTTGATATTCAGAAGCTTGAATGGTGGAAACATCTTTGTCAACTATCAGAGTAGCCACATGCACCGTACAAGAACCCAAAGCATCAATCATGATATGTGACCGTACCTTTGTTTTCTTTCTTTCCTTAGAGTTTTGTCCCACACAAGCCATAATTGCTTCAAAATGATCCCTTGGATCTTGTACTATTGGGGCTTTGTCTTTCAAGTGCCACTCCAACCATGATGGAGCATGTGTTTTCTCTGCAGAAGATGCCTTATCTTTCCATTCTTCTTGCTTCACTTTATCTTTATCCTTGGGAGCATCCTCTACTATATTTTCTTCCTCTCCCATGTTCTCTTCTTCTATTACTTTCTCGGTTTTAGCAGATTCAATATTTACTTTTTTTTCCTTTTCCTCTTTATTTTCTTCTTCTTCTTCTTCTTCATGGAGCTTTTCCTCTTCCTATCCCTCGAAGACCTCTTTTTGCAGCTTCTCTATGGAATCCTTTCTTAGCTCACCTCATTTTGGAGTTTTCTCTTCCTCATCATCAGGCCTCCTCATCAGCTTCCACAATCTTAAGCCCCTCCTTTGGCTCCTCGAAGTATTCTTCATGTTTTGGATCAACCAAATCATCACCAACACCAACTACCTCTTCGAGATTTTCCTTTCCTTTCTATTGCATATCCTCCCAAATATTCTCTAAATTATTTATTTTTGGTGGCTCCAAGGGAGGAGGAGTAGGTAGAGTGACAACGAGTTGAGACATGAGGAGTCTTGCATCTAGAGATCGAAAAGTTTTTGACAAAAATTGTGGCATATTTTGCAAATAATCTATAAAGGATTGTGGAAAAGTGGTTGGAAAAGGTGGAATAGGAGAGATAGTAGGTGGTAATGTGGAAAATGTGGGTTGAGAGGGAGGAATTGAGGAGGAATATGGAGATGAAGACATCGATGAAGAGGACTCAACCATAATCAAAAGTGGTTGGTGCTAGAACTATAAAATTTTGATTTTTTTACAGTCTATTGCATTCAAGAGTTTCCAGCATTAAGTCCTTATCATAAGCATAAAATCCCCTCTTTGCATTGTCTTGCTTATTTTTCATCATGTGACCCATTTGAATCTATCTACCTCTTCATATTTCATTGAAAGTCCCATATCGGCAAGACATAGTAAAAGTCTCCCCGACCTATATTTTTAACTAACATGTATTTGTTGCAGACACTCGGCAAGACTTTTCTTTTGTTTCGGTGACTAAAAAGATTCATATCGACAAAATAGGTATTTTGGGGTAACGTTATAGCGAATTATTTTTTCTTGCCAACCAGCATATAGAAAAAATATATCGGCATATGCTGGGGCATCATTATAATGTCATGGTGAATTCAATTTGTCTTACCGACTAGCATGTGGAAGGGTCATTTCGGCCAAACCGATTGGTATCAGCAGGAAGTCATAACGAAACCATTTCGTTTTACTGATTGGCTTGCAAGCAAATGTCTCGGTAAGTCTTATGTGCATCGGGGAAGGTCTTGGCGAAGTGACTCTTGTCTTGCCGAACTAAATACAAGGGGATTTGAAAAGCTATTGGAGAGAGTATTGGGGTCTTGCTGATTTAAAAGATATGCTGATAGAGATATGCATCACCAGGAGAAGAACTTTTCGATATAAGTCTTCCCGAAGGTTTACTGTCTTACCGAAGGTATTATTTCATTGGTGGGGTTTATTTCTTCGCTGAGAAAACTTGGTGGACACGCCGAAATGAGAGTTCATCGGTGAAAGTGTGATTTTATCTCGGCGACTATGACTTGAAGAATTCATATCGATATGACACAATGAAGTCTATGTAACATCTCCCCGACTCGGAATTGTTATAGCGACATAAAAAACAAGAGTGACAGTCATCATTTTTTGGATCCCAAGTGTCGATAAGACCACATTATGTCTTGGCGAGAGGTGTAATAGACATTGCAAAAGACTTCACCCCAGATTTGAAAGTCTCTCATCGAAAGGACATTTGATGCGACAATGCCAATTTCAAATGGGTTTTCATTTGTGCTTCATTAATGGCACGACAGGATATAACAGTAAAGTTTGTATCAATTCTTCAGTTTTGAATTGATTGCAGGTGAATTGGCATGTTGAATAGAGAACCAGGACATTTTTCAATCTGAGGAGCTCAAGCAGAATACTGTAAGTGATTGTTTCTTGGTTTTTTACATTTTGATTCTGTAAGCTTGAGAATGGAGTCTTCTGGTTCTAGAAAGGGTAAGGGTAGAAATCTTGGTGAGAGTAGTCTGTCAAAAGGAAAGAAACAAAAGGTTGATACAGAGCATGAGGGCACTGAAAGGAGGTTGAACCAAGACCTTATTGATCAACTACCTGGCTTGGGGCCTAAAGCTAGAAGGTCCGCACAACTTAGGGCAAAAGTTGATAAACTAGATGACAAGTGCAAGTTCATAGGTGATGTTTGGACTGTCATAAGAGGGTATGAGCTATTCAATTTCCATTACCATGGAAGAAATCGTTTTGAACCAGTTTGTAACCCCTGGAGGTTGAATGTAGGGAAACTAGTGTGCCCTAATATTTTTGTAAATGTAGAATTAGTAAAATTGCTTGCAGATAATTATGATCCAAAACATAAGGCTATATGTGACCCATCTAGAGAACCACAGATATATGTGTCTAAAGAAGCAATAGGTGAGGTTTTCAAATTGGAAGGGTTTTGCAATAAGGAGATCAATTGTGAAGAGTTGGAAAAGGAATTTTCAAGAATGGATACAATCTATAAGGGTTGGAGGTTGCCTATCCATAGAATTAAACAGGGTAACAAGTCAGAACCTCTGCAAGATAGTGAGGGGCCTCCTTATCATGTAGATTTGTTTGAGCCTTATATGAAGTACACATATTTCTCAGTGTGTCAAGTATTGGGGATGGATGCCCCAGAACTCATGTCAATTGTGCCAATGATTATCACAGCAGATATTCAGTATCACAACTCCAAGCCATTCGACTATGCTTCATATATTTCTAGGGAGCTTGATTTAGGATTGGTGGCTATAAAGGGTGGAGCTTCTATTGTTCATCTCAGACATTATTCATTGTTAATGCACTTGGTGCTGTATTTTGGACAGGAGTTGGGAGTATGGCCTCCAGAAATGAGAGTTTCTCAAATTGGTAAGGAGGGTGAAGCATTGCCTATTCAACTGTGGACTGCTATTTGGGACAACAGGTTTGCTAATTCTAGTTTCATCCACTTTGAAGAGTATTTTGTGAAAAATTTGTACAAATTGTATAAGTATCCTTGTAACTATTCATTGACTGATGAGATTAAAAGGTTTCTTCGGCCAAAAGATTTCAATGGGCCAATTGATCATAACTGGGGTGACTGGTATTGTTTGGAAGGAGCTACAATGATCAGAGTGTATGGATTTGAAGATACCCCTTTCATTCTGCCAAGGACAGTTCCAAACAAAGTTGCATATTTGGAAATTGTCAGACAAATGGATTACAGTAGTGTGATGCTTTTCAGTTCTTATGGGAAGCAGGCTTGTATGCCTAGTACATTGTGTTTTGGTGATTTCACTATGTTGGCTAAGGAGGGAGATAATTCAATCCTTGATAGATTGTTGCATTATAATATGAAAAGGGGACCACCCAGGAAAAACTTTGACCCTAAAGGATATATCAATTCAGCCAAAGAAAGGATTAACTTTGGAAGGTATCAGCATGTACCTTATCCTTTTGATGATATGATCAGGGATTTGGATGAAGAGGAAGCAAAGGTGGTGGTTGAAAGCTATAACCAAGGGTTACAGGATATGGAGATATTGTCTTCTGGAGATGAGGAAACCCCAATGGATAAAGTGCCATAGAGCATAACAGAGAAAATATCTAGGTTAAGGACTTAGCGGTATGTTTGCCCAACTAGAGAACAGAGTATTGAAAGTGGTGATATTGATGCAAGGCATATGGAATATAGATCATTTGTTTCAGATGATGAGTTTATAAATTCTCCAGAGTTCAAAGCATTCTTGTACAAACAGAAGGGGAAAGAAATAAGAGAAGATGTTGGTGTTGTCACTTCCGGGAATGAAGAGCAATTATTGGGTCAATTAAGAAAATGTGTGGATGATGAAATGACAAATATGACTCCTGAAAAGGGGAGGAAAATTTTGGAGAATGCTGGTGTCATGATTTTTCCTGGACTTGATTTGAACTCTGTATTAGTTTTTGATAGTTTCCTAAGAGATAGTAATACTACACACAAACTTGATAAGGAAAGGGTAACATAGGTGTATTCAGGCTATAAGTATAATACTGATGAGGGATCATTGATGATATGGGCTTTGTACCCACCCCAGAAGAAATCAGTGGTAATTGATACAGAGAAGGCATTTGGCCATGTTATGACCCTAAAGGTTGGAGAGGCTAATCCTGTGGTTACTACAGAGGTTGGGATAAATATTGCAAAATTGAATAAAGCACAAATCCAGACACTGATAAAAGAAAGAGAAATGTATAAAGCAAGTAATGAAAGAATGTTGAGAGAAAATGATAGATTGAAAGACTTGGTTGGTATTTCAATAGATCTAGCCAAAATGCTCACTCAAGGAGAAAGCTCTCGAGCAAAAGATCATTGGAAAGGGTCAAGTGCTTATACTCAGGGAAAATATGATGCAATTGTAGCAATTGTTAAGAGGAGGCAGGATAATTTGACATCCTGGTTGAATAAATTATGGGGAAAATATTCTATTACTCTGACTGCATTGAAAGAGCATGAAAGGATGGATGGACGAATTATGGAAAATTTTCATGAATTGGCCCAGAGTGATGAGGCTAACGGTACTACACTTGAAGCTGCAAATCATATTATCAGTCGCCATCGAAAATTCTATGAGGAATTGCAAGGGGATAAAAAAGGATTAAATGAAGCTGCCAAGAAAACTATGATCACATTTTTTGATAATGAGGAGGAATTGAAAGATGCCACCAAATGGAAGAATGAATGTGACACAATACTGAATGGAATCATGAAGACAACTTCTGCACAGGATACAACATTAGAGGAAGTGAGCGAGCAAAATGAGGAAATGGTCAAGATGGAAATCACGATCCGGAATGTTGTCGAAGATGCAGATACACATGAGCGTTGGGATTATTTGGACCACCTCACTAAGACTCACTTGTGGCTAACTAGAGCCTAATTATTCTCTATCTTTTGTTTTGTATTTTGTTTTTTCCTATTTTCGAAAGGACGCGTCCTTTCATATTCTCAATGTATAAATGTCCATTTTGAAAACAATAGAGGGGGGCAAGGTAGAATTAGATAGAGAATAGAGAACATATAATAGAATACAATTTTTTGGGCAAAGATGAGACTGGTTGCATATGTAAAATCATGGAGATATCAATGAAAATCTAATACGATGGTGTAATGTTTTCTGGTATCGGTTGTTTATGATATTTGTCGAAAAGTATTATTGAAGTTGTCTCTATAAAGGTGTTTTCTGGTTATTCAAATTGGTGTAAACAAGTTTATACCTAGTTCATCAATGCACATTTGTTGCATCTATATGGTCAATTAATTATTTATTTCCAATAAAGATTAAATTCTCTGAATTGATCATAGTAATTAGGGAATGTCAATTGGATTATTAAGAAGAACTCAATAATCACAATCCTACATGTTTATACAAGCTATAAACCAAATAAAATGCTAAATAACTTGAATGTTTGCCAAAACAAATAAACTTGTTTCAGATTTCTCTTGACTCTATGAACCCTATAAGGCACTAGTCTTTTCGTTTTTCATTCTTTAGTTTTACTCACATTTTTACATCTATTAACTGAGCATATTAGGGTTTAGTTTCGAATATTGATACGCAATTTATACCAAATTTGATTTATTTTGTCCATTTCAATTTGCCATCATGGACAAATTAGGGCAATAGGAAAAGATCAAAAGTCAAGTCTGCTCAATTCAGCTAGGTACACCCACCTAGGTCTAGCAGCACCTAAAGAGTAGAAGTTTTAATTGTTTCAAACCTTGTTTAGTTACCCTAAAACGTTGTGAAAGCTTCGAAACCTTTCATGGTTCAAACTTGCGTTTTTGAGAGCTAACAGTTGGATTGGTAGATGGAAGGTGGATAGAGATTTCCACAGTGAGTGGAGAGGATATGGGTGGCGGAAGTGGAGCAAAAGCCGATGAAAGTGGTGCAATAGATGGTGTTGGTGAGTGTGGATGGGTCGATGATTGGATTTGAATTTTCTCCTTAGGAGGAGAAGACTCTTCCTTGATAGTCTCCATTATGAATGTTCCTCCTTTCTTAGATTTCTTTGGAGGCCTTCATCCCTCTACAACCTTCCTCTCATATACGTGAGGCTTCTTGGTGGGTTTCCTCTCAAATTTATCTTTCCTCTTTCGAGGGTGATTAGGAGGAGGAGATGTTGCATCCTTACTTGATGAGCCTTCCTTGGCCTCATCTTTTGTTTTTCCTCCTTCATCACTTTCTAGATATTTTTCTTGCTCCCACTCTCCAAATGTGAGGTCCACTCCTTGTTGCTCTAATTGAGCAATCTGATCATCGAGCCATTTGATTGTCCTTTGTAGCACTGGACGGGTGACCACATCAATGTCAATTTACTCTTCTTCCATCCAATCAATTAGTGGAAGTGGGACTTTGGCTATCTTGCTCAAGGCAACCTCATCTAATCTGTTGTCATCTTCCCTCACCTGATCGGGTACTATATAAATGTCGAGATTTTTGACAAACTCCAAATTAATTATCATGTAAAGTTTCTTCCTGACTTCTAGTCATTTTCAAAATTTACCCAGAAGTCCTCCAAACATGGCTTATGATCATTTTGCCTTTCGAATTTTTCTTCAACTTACCCTAGGGGTCAACACTTCCCCTTGCAGTATGGAAGACAAGACATATTCTTGAATCTCCTTATCAAAAATTTCTATTGTAATTGCTATCGAGCATGAAAACATCCCTCTTCCTAGTGACATTGGGTAAGGAACCCCAACTCTATGCTTGGACTACAACAGTTGGTGTGAGGTTCATAGTTGTTGGGTGAGCTCAACCAAGACCCTCTTGTCCGTAGGATACCCGTGAAACCTATACGGTGTCCCAAAGAAACCTTCAATTCTAAAATATGTAAACTTGGGGAAATAGATGAACCAATAACTGAAGTTCTTCACCATTTCTTTGGCACAATATGACATTTTATTTCTGAATTCATCTGACAAAGATCTAATAATATACATGTGTTGGGAGCATAGCTCGTTTGTGCAATTTGGGCTTTGTTTTATGATCCATTGAGATTTTCCACATTCCATACAACTTTATCATCAACTACTCCATCATTGGTAACATTTTATTTTTGGCCCAAATCTTGGGTTTTTCATTTGAACTAGAAGGGTTGTCTTTTGAGTTGTTTGGTTTAATGACTCCCCTTGCTATGAGAGCTCTTTCAATGTGTAGCCCCTTTTCAATAGTCTCTTCTAAGTTAGTGGGGCACAATATGGTGAGTTGGTAATTGATTTTCTCTTAGACATTGGAAACAAAGGTATCCACCAGTTCTTTGTTGGGAATAGGCCACTTGCACCTACTAGCTTTATGTCTCCATCTTTGTCAGTAGGATGTAAAGGATTCTCCTTGGATTTGTTTAATCTTTTAGAGGTTAGTGATGGTGAAATTTTTTTCTATGTTGAATGAGAAGTGGTTCACAAACTTTTTAGTCAATTCATGAAAACTCTTAATACCTGGTGGTAGATGGGAGAACCATTCCATAGTGTGACCAGTAAGACTGTGTGGAAAAATTCTCATTAGGTAGGAATCATTGTTTTCAACTTCCATGCAAGCTATAGAGAAATCTCATACATATTCTACTAGATCACCTTTTCCCTTGTACTTATCAAATTTTGTTATTTCATTTGTTTTGGGAAGGGGAGCATAGTAATAGAGCGAACAAAAGGGAACATGCATATTTCTTGTAGAGTGTAGGTCTTCTTTGGTTTTCCAATCTGGATACATCCAATATCTTTTGATTTAGGGCTTGTATTTGCATGCCCACCTCTATTTTTGTTACATTTTTTTGTGGACCCTATGCGTAGTAGCCTTGTTGTCCCAAAATGTTTGTTTGGTCATAGGTTGGGTATGGTGGAGGTATAGGGCCTTGGTAACCATGTTGGGTGGAAGGAGGGTTAATTCCTTGTTGTATGGAAGGAGGATTAAGTCCTTGTTGATTATAAGGAGGATTAAGTCCTTATTGTGTGGAAGGAGGATTAAGTCCTTGTTGATTATAAGGAGGGTTAATTCCTTGTTGTGTTAATGGAGGATTAATTCCTTGTTGTGTGAAATGAGGATTAAGTCCTTGTTGATTTTTTTGAAGAGGTGTACCCTGATAGCGGGTTGGCGGTACACCTTGGTGTGGTTGATTCTATTGAACGGTACCCTAGTAGTGCATTGGCGGTACCCCTTTTTGTTGGGATGAATTATTTTGAAGGATACCCTAGTAGTGTGTTGGTGGTGCACCTTTTTGTTGGGATGAATTATATTGAAGGTTACCCTGGTAGTGTGTTGGTGGTACACCTTATTGTCGAGATGAATTATTTTGAAGGTTATCCTGATAGTGTGTTGGTGGTACACCTTGTTGATTTGGTATGTTGGTTGAAGGATCAATATATGATGCATTTTGTGGTATGTATTGTCCTTATGGTGGGATGTTACCTTGTGGAATGTATTGAGTTGGACCTCCTTGATATTGTTGGGCCACTCTTGCTTTCTTGATTTGGGATGGTTTCCTTAAAAAAGGGTTGTCCATTGGTCGTTGTTTAGGTTGATCATTGCTTTGTGAGAAGATTGGTGGCATGTAATTTGGAATCTCCATTGATTTGGGTATTTTTCTCAAAACTGATTTATCCCATAAGGGAATGAGGCTAAGATCCTTAAGAATTTACACATTAAAGTCTATAGGTAGTTTAGCACCACTTTGTGCTAATTTGAAGTAGGCATTTGGATCCTTTCCTAGTAGTTTGTCCACCAGTTTAAGTACTTGGGATTGTTGGAGTGTTGAAAGAATTCTTCATCACCTAATTCCTCCTCACTATCCACTTCTTTTATGACCATTTCCTTTGGGTTTTGGTTTGACCTATCCATCATTTCTTGTTGTCTATGGATTACTTACTCCTCACTTGGTGGTTGGTTTTGTGTTGCCTTGGATTTGGGTTTCTTTTGAGGAGTTATAAGGTCACTTGGTCTATAACCCCATGGGTTACTTCTGTCACTTGTGGTCTTTGTTGGGGTTATGCTAGAGCTAATTTTGTTGGCTTCCATATTTTTTCTATGTTGGGATCTCGTGGTTGTCATAAACAATTGACAAGACTTTGTGAAATTTGATGACTTCTAACTTATGGAATGAACTAATGCTTTATTTTTTTTGAATTTTCTATTTTTTGAGTGTTTTGGGATTTTTTTGTTTTAAAAGGATGGTATTTATTTCCACACAAGAGTTGGTAATACGTGCCTTCTAGTCGTAAGATGTTCTTTTCATTTCTCTTTGTCTAGGATATTAGCTACATTTCTCCATTGAGTTGGTGTTTCCTTTCTCTCAAATATGAAACTTCTCAAACTACTGATAATGTCTGATCGCTCACCTTCAATTTGTGTGAGATTTGGTTGTATGATAGGTGCCATAAGATTTGGTTGTTGAATTGGAGCAATTGGATGCCAAATGGTCATAAAGTGAATGATGAAGTTGGTGTTTTGATATGGTTTTCATGATACTCAAGACCCTAAAATTTGAGTGATGTTTTGGATGTTTTTTTGGAAATGATGTTATTTTTGGGTCAAAATGTTGAAAATATGGACTGATATTTCACTTCATTTTTCTAAAGGATATGTTTTGAAGAATCTACTTGAACTAGCCTTGAGGTTCAATCAAATGTTGATATCTTAGGATTTTGAGTGAACGAATAATCCAAAGTTATGTTTTGATTTTGAATCCTAAAATTAGGTCGATGTGGTTGATTTTGTAAATGGATATAGACTAATGTAGATTATGACATGTTTTGGAGGCCTAATTATTTCATTCTCAAGAAGGTTTGTAACCAGTTTCAAACTAGTCTTCTGATTTTCACCAAAAAATAAGGCAAGAGCGGAAATCTTAGTACAATAGTGGTAATTTCTTTCAAAAGCGGTTAGATTTATGTCAACAGTAGCCAAGTCTTGAGGAAAAATGTGGTAAGATTTCTCAAAAGTGGCTTTTGTTTCAAGTTTTCTATTTGGTAAACAGTGTAGGCAAAAGCGGTGATTTTGAGCAAAAGCGGCTAGATTTTAGGTCGATTGTGGTTTAAACAATAGGTCAAGTGTGACAATAATTAGATCAAATTTGGTATTTATAGGATCAACAGTGTTCTGATTTTCAATAGCGACAAGTTTTTTGACAGTCACTATCAAAAACTAGAGAGTAATAGATAGGTTTTTGGTCAACAACGACTAGTTTTAGGTCAATAGCAGTAGAAATATGAGCAATAACAGTTTTTTGTGCAAGTTTTTCCAATTTCTATTTTGGCAGCAGTTTGGATAAATTTGCAGGTTTGATGTCTTGTTTTGATCTGATTTGTTTTTTTTGAATTTTGGCAAGTGATAATATAGCACAACAATCAAAACTATTTGACCCTAAATATCTATAGCTTAAGCAAATTTCTTTCCACAACACCTCAAAGTTTGTGAAAGTCAAAATACTAAAGCCATAGTTCCCAATGTTGACTTTATTCTTAATGTGACTTGAAATGTAAGCCTAAATATTCAAAAACCTTTAGAGATATTTGTTTAAGATATATTTTAAGGAGTGTAAATATAGGGATCTTTTCAAAGGTATTCACACTAAGTCCAAAGGGTTTGATGTTTGATAACCATGTTCAATGCTTGTTTTGATGTGTTCATTTTAAATCAAGTAAAGTGTTTGATGTCCAAAGTAACCAAGAATTTTGGCAAGTCATGAAGATAATTTACAACCTTAGAGATAGACACATTCTTTTAGGTGGGCTTACCTCATGCCCTGAAGGGATGAATTTACATGCAACTTATGGAGTGTTTTAATCTCAACAATAAATCGGACTTGATAAGTAACTTCACAGAAGTAAATTCTAATGCACCACTTTCAAAGAATGTTTTGGCTAAAAAGGTGGCCTCTACTACATTGGTTCTTAGTCATGCTTAGGGGATCCAACACTTTGCTAGCATCCAACAAGCCACTTAAAGATTTAACCAACTTACTCAAGGCTCTATATACATAATGGTACCTCCTCTTTCATGAATGTCATTGATGGAAAAGTAATCACTAATTAAGTCGTTTGGTGTTTAGCCTTGACCATTTATATAGTGGCATGAGTGAAAAATCGCTTTGATTTTCCTTTGAGTTCGCAAGATGTGTCTCAAAGGCAGGCCCTCTAATGGTAATGCTTTTGAAAATCAAACAAGTGTGAAACTCAAAATTCTTTTCGTCACCCAAGATGGCCAAAAGATGCAAGGGGAGAGGATGGACACTCAGTTTTCCAAACATGGAAGACACAACATACAATTCATTGCAATATTCTTTTTAAGCCCCTCGAGTGGCGCTATGAAAAAAATGAAGTGTAAACACGATAGCAATTTATTTTTATGTGCACCAAATTTGAAGTGTTTTAGATTTCAAACAAATAGATAAGAGTATGCAACTCAAAATGTATTTGTCTACTTTTAAGCACCAACTTGAGTGTTTATAATAACCTTTTTTTAATGTGGTCAACAAAAAGAAAGATCATACGTTCATCAACAAGAATGAGAGCATTTGGTCTAAAATAAAGCATTTCATTTTATGAGCACCAAAAATGAAGTGTTTGTTCTAATCTATGAAATCTTTTGAAAAGTTTCTTTTAGAATGGAAAATCGAAAGCATGCAAGTTGTGGAGTTCATTTCTTAAGCACCAAATCAAAAAAATTCCCTAAACTAGAAAGATTTTGAAAAGTTGGACTTGGACTATTTGCCTTCTCTACAATAAAGTGTTAGTTTTTTCTTGATGTAAAGTGTACCATATCCTACAAGAGTTGCACAAACAAAGTCAAAAAACACAAAACATCCAAAACAACCACTTGTTAGCGTTAGAAATCAAAAAAATACTTTACAGATTTGGAATAAAAATACACATAGCAGAAGTGTAAATTTTAATCAAAAGCGTCCTTGTTATTTTTAGCAAATGTGGTCATTGTGATCAAAAGTGGCCCTATAATGTGCAATTATGGTTAGAAAATTCAAATGTGACCTTGTCTTTGATGCAAAAGTGGTTAGAAAAATCAAAAGCGACCCTGTTTTCTCAAGCAAAAGTGGTTAGAAAATCAAAAGTAGCAGAAACGAACCATGTGAAACTCATGTGGCTTTTGCGTGAATTTGTTTTAAGTGCATTTCTAGAAACTGCATCCACATTCCAAAACCTACAACTTCTCACCTAAAACTCAAAAAAAGGTTAGTGTCAAGGACTGAGGTCCCACTGGGCATTGCCAAAATGTGTAAGGGGGAAATCGATAAGCATAAAGAAATCAAAATGAATGAATTAAAATAATCTAATTCAAACAAAAGATTAAGATTCATACCCATTACTCATGAACTAAACAATACAAGATTATTGAATTCAATGAACTAAAGCAATGCAATCAAAGAACATACAAGGAATTCAATTAACTAATATGGTTACTCATCTCATGTCGAAGTGTATTCACAATGATGTTGGATTGTTGTTGTATCAATGTGAAACCTCCATTTATGCATTTGCAAAAGCTCTAAATGTTTGTGAATGGTGATCGAAGATGTGTGTTAAAATCTCTCAAGAAATCAAATGAAAATTTAGCATTACTTCATTGCACAAAAGATGTCATTTCTCCGATCATTTTTTAGGGTGAATAGGATTGTTTTATAGATTTTATGATTCGAGATGAACATGTAAGATTAAACAATGTTGAATCAAGATCAATGGTTGAAATCCATTGAGAATAATTAGATTTCTCAATTAGCTTCTATGATCGAATCAATTAAGGATATCGATTGATCAATCAAAGGAAATAGATTGCCTAATCAATGGAATTGAGGAAATCATGTTGAGCCTTTAGTGGGATTGAAGAATAGATGAATCAGTTAGGAAATAGATGGATCAATTAGGAAATAGATGGATCAATCAGGAAATCAGAGTGAGAAATCGGTGGACTGTAATTTTCTCAATCATAAAAGGTGTTGAAGGTACTTAGTTAATTTGAATTAATTAATTCATCTTTTTGAGTTGCACGTGCAAATCATGTTTGGCTTTTGCAAAAAAAGTTGTATTTGTTTGTTTGTCCTTTTGGATGATGTTTTGAATAATTTATTTAATTATTCAAGTTTAGGGGAAAGTGATTTAATTAAACTATTAAGTGGTAATAATTTAATTGATTTTGGGGAATAGGGTAAATTAGCAACATAATTAAATAATTGTTCTTATTTAATTAATCAGGAGGAATAAAGTTAGATTAGGACTTTATTGAATAAATGAAATTTATTTAATTAGTCAAAAGTGATGAAAAAGTGAATTAATTAAATAATGTAATATTATTTAATTAATAGAGGAAATTAGGGTTTTTTATGTAATTGATGTGAAATACAGTGATATTAGATGATAATGATGTTGATGATGAGAAAATGTCATTCAGGTTGTGCAATATGCGTTGTTGGGGATACGGATTCGGTTCTGTCATCAAGATATGCATCTAAGACAACAGTGCCTTAGTGATTTCAATCCAAAATCACAACAAAGACACAACCAACTATGCCATAAAGCGGAAATAGGCACACTTAATCCCCCATTGATCCTCTGAGAGAAGTGGATGCAAACCAAAAATAGATTCAACACAAACAAATAACCATGAAAGACCAAACTATGAACACACAGATATACGTGGGGAAAACCTTTTCAGGTAAAAAACCCCACCTCCAAAACATTCAGCTCACATGTATTATTTAGTAACTAAAACGGTTACAATACAAGACCAGAGCTATGCTCTTCAGGATATTACATCTTGTTCATCTGGAGAAAGATACAGGCAACACTAAAACCAAAATCTTCACATAGTTGCAATGTCACCCAAGTGACATACTATGTAGATTCCCTTTAGCTCCTCTCACAAGACTGTCACAGCCAGCCCAGCCTCTTGGCCTCACAGGTTCACATCATACCAGATCCGAGAGTCAAAGTGTTCACTGTAGAACAACTCGAACACTCTCAGCCTCTCTCTGATATTGCTCATCATCTATCTCGAGCTATACACCAGATTATATATAATCTTGCACCGTGTGCATACCTGTTCAGCCCATCCCTGCTAGCAACGGTCATCCAGGATAATAACTATACCTCCTGCAAGAGCACAACCATTCCCTGATAACGTGCATTGCTTCTACAGTTGCATCGAGCCACATAAACATTAACTCTGGTCACAGACAAGTCCATCAACCTTCCATCAATGATTCATCTCTATTGCAATCAAGAAATAACTCTCTGGCCAACCAGATCAAAAAGATCTTCCACGTGTCGCCATAACATTCGCTGTCGCAATTTGACTATTGGTCCAACTCGGTCAATTGAGCTCCTAGCCCATCCAAGCTCCTATCGGGCTACCGCTGAGCTCAAAAGAACCTGTCGCAATATGGCGGCGAGCTCACCTCGCCATTTACTGCACTACCGCAGCCCATACTGCTTCGCCTCACGGTATGGCAGTAAGCCATCTGAGCTCCCTCGAGCTCTGGCCCAAGACATCACTGAGCTCAGACTTTTCCTTTGACAACAGCCAACCAAATGCTGCCAACCAGCCATGTGTCGCCCTATCATTTGCCTACCGCTCTGACACCGAGTCCAACTCGGTCAAACTCTACCCCGAGCTCATCCGAGCTCCTATCGTGCTACCGCAACCCTGTCAAACCCACCACGCGGTATGGCGGTAAACACCTTTGTAGATCGCTGGCGGTCTTACTGCGGCCACCATGGTTAGCCAAGACATTGGCCGCGGTATGCCGGTAACCACCAGTCAAGCCGCTAGCAATCTTACTGCGGCCACCACGGTCAGCCAAGGCACTGGCCGCGGTATGGCAGTAACCGCCAGCCAGGCCGCTAGCGGTCTTACCGCAGCCACTGCAGTCAGCCAAAGCATTGGTCGCGGTATGGCGGAAACTGCCAAACCCGACCGCAGGCGGTCTCACCGTGCTACCGTGGTGAGTCGACCCATCACCTGCGATATCACGGTAACCGCCAAGACCAAACAAAATCGCAGCCTCAAACCGACAATGGTTTTACCGCGCCCATCGTGGCTTAGAAAACAAGCCACGCGGTAGGGCGGTAACCGCCAAACCTGTCCACCTCAGCCACACACCGCGCAATCGCACCACCTCCAAGGAGTCCACTGCGGTATGGTAGTAAAGGCCAAAAAATGAAGAAAATGGCCAAGTCATCAAGGGGAAACCAGAATGTTGAGGCAACAATTTCCCAACATGCGTTAGGTCATTTCTACATGTCTACAGTAATTTTTACCAATCCAACCAAAGTCAAATGTGAATTTTGTGATCTTCACTTCCTCATGTCACATTTTTTTTTTGCATCGTCACTATTTGGCCCTCCATAATCCTGCAAAAACTTGGAAGGAGGAAGGTGAGGAGATTGAGAGAGGAGATGGAGGGAAAGGTAGAGATGGAGAGATAAAGATAGAGAGAAGTAGATAGGGAAGGGGAGAGAGAGATGGGGGAGGAGGGAGAGGGGTTAGACATAATTAGAGAGGGAAGGAGAGAGAGGGGGGAGGAGGGAGGAGGGAGGGAGAGGTGAGATAGACAGAAGTAGAGAAGGAAGGAGAGAGAGAGAGAGGGGGGAGGGGAAGAGGGAGAAGTAGGGAGGGAGAGAGAGGTGAGATAGAGATAAGTAGAGAAAGAGGGAGGGAGGGAGCGACATAGAAAGAAGTAGAGGGGGAAGGAGGGAGGGAGATAGAGAGTAGAGAGGAAAGGAGAGGGGCGGTGGGGGAGAGAGAGAGAGAGAGAGAGAGAGAGAGAGAGAGAGAGAGAGAGAGAGATTAGTAGAGAGGTAGTTCTTGAGCTCAAGGGAGAGAGAGAGTCAGATAAAGGGATGGAGATAGTGAGAGAGAGAGGTCTAGAGAATAAGGGATAAATAATGAGTGATAGAGAGAGAGAGAGATGATACATCTAGAAGATTACTAAAATTTTATCTCCTGATTACTGAAATTTGACATGTTGATTACTAAAATTTGAAACCACTCTCAAACATCCTCAAACTATATACATGAATATAACTTAAATTATAAGAAAGTAAATTTTCATATGTAAATGTCAACTTATACTTATTTCATAATGTTATAATGCGCTCACATTTTTTGAAAACATTCAAATAACACGAGCACATTATAACACACCCATGTTCTTGTTTGCTTTGGAAATTTCCAAGCCATTGGCTTGGATTTTTCTTGGGCTTCCAATCCAAATTCTTAGAGAGACTTTCCAATGTCTAAAGATGTGTTTTTGTAGATTGTAAAAAAATTGACATAATCTCGAGCATTATCCCCATTAGGTTTGCACGTGTTCCAATTTCAAGTCGAAAAAACACCATGGTAGTAATAAGATCTCTCTTAGCTATCTAACCATGTATTTTTTTCACATTTTGAGTATGTTAAGGTTTTCATCTTTAATTATTTTTGTTGATGTATCCATTTTTTGTCAAAAACCAATGTTTGGTATTTTTCACTTTTTTTTAACGTTGATCAAAATTTTAAATAAATTACATTTTTAAAAACAAGACTCCATTACATACATATTAAAACAAATGATTTTTGATTAGTTTTCAAAAAAATTATTGGGGAGCACACTCAAATTTCTATTTTTTTGGGATGTGTCCACTTTGAAAGTTAGTGAAAAATATATATTCATTAAAAAAGTAGCAGAAAATCAAGGGATAAACTACATGGTGTTAGCTAATTTTTATTAAATCAATTTTTAAAATACTAAAAATATTTAACATTTTAGGGGGGCCACACGAGACACTATGTTATGTTTTTTGAAAAAACATGACCAATTTGTGTGGCTTCCCTTTTTGAACCCCTTAATCTCTACCATTTAAAATAAAAAGTAGTTTAGAAAGTAGATTCAAAGCACTACGAATCTTTTTTTCATTACATCTTAAATTTTTTAGTGTAACTATCTTCAATTTCTCATCCAAGGTCAGTCTTTCTTGATTTCAAAAAAAAGTGGCCACTTAAGACCCCTTTTTGGTCCCCCATCTTTGTGCACTTACTGGGAGTGTAATATTGAGTAGATACATGAAAAACCAAAAAATATTATAATGAAGTAGCTTACCTATAAATAGAAATGTGGTTATCTCTATGCATGGAGTGGTTCAAGCTTCTTGATTCTTGTAAGGATATACCTCCCTTCTTTTTGCTATAGCCATGCTTAGAACTCCATTCACCATACCTTGAAGAGTTACTTTTTTCTCTTCATCCTTGAAGTCCATCTTCATACTGATCGCTCCACGAGGATGAAACCATTGCAAACCCTATACTCTTATGTGTAGATAACCTCACCAATTGTCTCAGTTAAGCCCAACTCTATGTTTGCAAATTTTGTTATTCTTAGAAACTATTTTGATATACTTTAGAAGTATATAAATCTCTCTAGTTATTGCTTAATTTCATCATCCCTTACTTCATTCTAAAATAGCTTTTAGGGTTTAAGGTAATAGTAGGAATAGTGTGGCTCAACTTCCTTATTATTAAAAGGTTTGAGGATGAGTAAGTTTATGATTGTTAAGGGTTTATTTTAATTTTTTTCTAGTTGTATAGAATAATATAGATAACTTATGGATAGGAGTTATATTTAGTTACTTATATATATAGTCAAAATTATTAGAGGTTTTCACTTGTAATCCCCTACACATGTTAAAGGATTTTAGTTCTCTCTAAAAATAGTTGGCATACATATTTTTAGGTAAATTTTATATCCTAAAGGGAGGGGTTTCCAAGATTGTTATTTATTATTTTATTTTTTTTAAATCTCAAAATATACACTACTCTTTGTATCAATATCTTTGTTTCAATGAAAAATATTTCAATTTGGATATATACATAGAGAGCAACTTATTATAGGAAAATATATATACAAATTATAATTATTGATATTGAAAACTATTACTCATTAAAATAGTAAAATTATAATAAGCTACACTTTATGAGGAATTGATGAAATATGATAGAAGTTATTTTTCAATTCATTTATAAACTTATTTAAATAGATTATATATAGAAAATGCCATAAATTATTAGATAATGTTGTCTTTAAATCCTTCACAACTTTAGCTTGCTATAATTAACATATGGTGAATTTTGAAAAGTATTGATTTTGATGGACCTGAAAGGCCAAAAGTGAGAAACACCATTATGCTAAAGTAAACTATATGAAATAAAAAAATTAATTAAAAGACTACTTTGATTGTAAACCATCGAAAAGATAGATCTTGCATTTAGGTAGTCCATGAGTTCTCCAATCCATTAGATTTGCATCTACATTGTATGTTTTTTTTTTGTCTATAACATATTTTTCTTCTTTAAAGGCTTAAATGCCATCAAGACAAGCCAAGGGTTATCCCTCAATCTTGAAACAAGTGTCACTATGCTTATAAGTACAACTAGATTTAGAAATAAGTATGAGAGAAAATACATAATATTTTTTTTTAGGACCATCATAACAAAAGACTAGGTTGCACAACTTGGACTAGATTGGACAACATGACCCAATCTAGAACTAGACTATAGAATTCAACCAAGTCTACAATAGTATGATTCTCTACTTAACTCTATCACATCTTTTCTATCACTATTATACATCCCAATTCTAGACTTAGATCTTCTATAACAACATTTGACCAATCAACAAGAAAATCAACTATCAAACCAAAATACTTAAATATCTTTATCTTTCCAATTATTCTAGTTACTAAAGTGATATTTTAAAATTTAATTTATTATTAATTAGATTTAATCATTCGAATTAATAATCTAACGGTCGTATTGCTTACTCTGTTTCCTTTAAAGCCCTCTCGCAAACAACTATTTCTCTTCAAAGTTCAAACAAAACAAAGAATTCTACTGAAAATTTTCTTCTCGATTCTTTTACATTGTATAAATTTTTATCAAGATTTTCAAACTCCTACAAACATTTGTAAGCCAAGACGTCGTCAAATTGGACTGTATAATCATCAAAAATGGCAGTGAGGAGGCAGCCGCTGGCAGTTATCCAAGATGAAAACGCCGAGATCAATAGAGGTAAGCCAAAAAAAAAATCAAAACCCTCTACCCACTAATGGTTTTGCATATGCATTGATCTTGAATGAGAATGTCGTCAGTTCTATAAAGTCTGCAAATTTTTATTACTTTATCAAGAACCAATTATGTTCAGCTTCAATCCCTTTAACAAGAGAATGCAATTGTTGTAGGATTATTTGCAGGCAAGACCAACGTGGCTAAATCTGGCGGGCTGAAGGTGCAGCAGACAGATTTATCGGACCGAAAAACACTATCCAACATTACCAACAAACTCAAGCCCCTGCCAAATTTAGGAGTTGCCACTCCAAGTGCATTGCGCAAGGAAAGTGCAAGGGCAGGAGTAGATAATACTGGCAATGGCAAGGGTGGATTTAGTGTTATGGTAGATCCAGAGCTTTTGGGGAAATCTGGGGTAAACGGCCGAACTGTGCCTCGGACTCCTACGGGAAACATTACAAATGTGGAATTTACGATGAAGAAAGGCAAGCCAGTTAAGGAGAAGAAAGCCCATTCAAATAATGTGAAAATGGGTCCTAACCCTAGGTATGAGGTCACTGAGGAGATGAAACAGAAGGCGGATATTTGGGCTCGTGAGGGGATTGAGAAGTGCCATTTTACTGGAAAAGACATGGACGTTCTCCACGAGAAGATGGCAGAGGAAGGTATGGAGTGCATTCTTTCTGTTTCTCTGACAAATATTATTGACTGCTTTGATGAGGTTGCCTTTTTCTCTTTTCTTTTCTTAGGCTTTTTGAGTGTTTTTATGAGATTTGGCGCTGGGGGTTGTTGACTGAAACTGTTAGATGTAATTCTTATTATTAGTTGGGGATTTGGTTGCCTTTTTCTCTAGGTTTTCTGAGTGTTTTTTTGAGATATAATTTTGTTGAGCTTGGGCGCTGGGGGGTTGTTGATTTAAGCTGTTAGATGTAACTCTAATTACTAGTTGGAGATTTCTTCAGGTTTTATTTCTTAAAGGTAAGCTTTTTGAGGGTTTCAATGGTCATGTAGTGGTCCTAAATGAGTCCGGGAATAAAGAGGCTGTAAATATAAATTGTCATGCTGAAAAACTTGCACACCCAAAATAAGAATCCTGCTGTCCAACACAAGAGGAGTTAATTTAATTGATTCAAATGAAAAATGATACAGAAAGTTTAGTTTAATTGAAAAAATCAAAATGATACAGAAAGTAAGTTTAGTTTATTTTAATTGATAAAATTACAAAATGATACAGAAATTAGATTTTTCCTCATTTTATATGAATGAGGGATAGAAGCCTGGACTAAGAATATTGAACCCTTAGTTATTCTAACATAACATTAAACCCTTAGTTATTCTAACATAACATTAAACCCTAAGACAAAATAATGATACAGAAAATAGATTTTTCCTCATTTCATATGCAATGAGGGAGAGAAGCCTGGACTAAGAATATTGAACCCTTAGTTATTCTAACATAACATTAAACCCTAAGGCAAAGTAGCTCTGAAACATAATATCAATAACATTTTTTTGTTTCAGAATGGTGGTATTTAATTTATCGGGTTTGCCATAATGACTTAGGATTTGTTGTTTTATTAGTTCCTTTTATAAACTTAATTCCTGATCTCTGCTATGTTTCTTTTCAGAGGTGAACAGGCTAGTGGCTCAAGCTCTAAGCTACAGGTCTGAGATTCCATGTTGGTTGCCTGGTGCTCTTGTAGAGGTAGGAGGCTAATAAGTTTCTATTTTCTTTGCTTTTAGTTTTTAATTTATTCTTTATGAAAACGCTGCCCTGTTTTTCATTGCTTCTTTCTCGTGCGAACCTTGGTGGTTGTTGCCAGTTTCATTTAATTATTTATTATGTGGAACACTGCCTGTTGGTGGAACCTGATAAGATTGATAGATTTTCTCTTCATACACATTGCCAATGTTTATTGTCCCATCTGTTGATATTTATTTTTCCACAGCAACCAACTGAAATTAAAGACTGCCTTGAGTTGGACCCGGAGTTTGACCTGGTGGAAGATCAGTTCACTAAGGGTTCTTCTTCTTTCCAGGGTATGTTTCTATGTTTCACTTTTCGTCATGGTGTTGAACTTGACCTAAGTACTTAGTATTATTTCACCATAGTGTTGAACTTGACCTAAGTACTTAGTATTATTTCACCATTCTCTGTATATTTGTATGAAAAGAAATACAAACTTGTTTGTCATAGGCATGAAACAGCAGTTGGGATTTCAAGTTTATGTTATTGTTTTCCCTTCCTTTTTAGGTATGGAGCAGCAAGACTTTGACTATGATGAATCATTTGATGAATCATTCTTTGAGGAGTGCCTTGAAACATTGATCCAAAGATTTGCCAGTTGCTAATGATGAATGTGTGTGGTAATCTGTAATGTGTTTTCCAACATACTTTGTTGGGCATTCTTTTAATTGAAGACAGGTTCAATGATATGGTTGCACAATTGTAGGTTTGTAACAGAATCAGTATAACAATTACATTTATGCTACTGCATTGATTGATATATGACAATATAGATCTGTGGCAGCAGACTAGAAATATTTTCAGTCATGAAGCAGTTATATATTTATTTATATTATTAGGTTTATCCCGCAAATTTTCATTTTTGAATTTATCCTAACTATTACTATTAATAAATATAAATTTTGGACTATTTAGATTCTCCTTGTAAGGACAACAGTTTGGAAATGCCTGATCCTGTTTTTGGTCTTCAGATAATGTTATATGCTTGGAATCAATCATTTTTTTTCTGATTTTGTTACATGCTTTGAATTAACAAGAAAATAGGCTGGCTTTAAGAGATGGACTTATTTTTTCCTTTGTTGAGTGCCAAATGTTTTCCAAGGTTTAACTAAAAATATGATAAACAAAGTTTTGTATTTAATCAAGTCTTGTATGTCTTTTTCAAACAGAAAAATTTGAGGTTTATTTGCAAATTCATGAAACTTGTTTCTTCAGATTGGATTTGATTTTTTTAATATATAGTAACATGTATTGTATATCATTTTTAAACAGAAAAAATCAAGTTTTATCTGCAAATTCATGAATCTGTTTCTTCAGATTGAATTTGATTCTTGTAATATATAGTATGTCTTGTATGTCCTTTTTAAACAGGAAAAATCTAGGTTTATTTGTAAATTCATGCCTCTTCATATTGATCAGACTAATTTGCTCTGTTTTGTTTTTAACCAGCCAATAAGCATTCCTATAGCCTCCTGATTCATGATGTTCTACGTTGAAATGATAGAGATTATTCATGCAACAAATAGAACAAGATTTTCTTAGATAGAGATGTGCAAGAATGAAGATGAGAAAAATCATACAAGAACGGTTGTACTTTTGTAATTCAGTGTTCATTTAATAAAAAAATAGATAAGAGATTATTCATGCAACAAATAGAACAAGATTTTCTTAGATAGAGATGTGCAAGAATTAAGATGAGAAAAATCATACAAGAACGGTTATACTTTTGTAATTCACTGTTCATTTAATAAAAAAATAGATAGAGATTATTCATGCAACAAATTGAACAAGATTTTCTTAGATAGAGATGTGCAAGAATGAAGATGAGAAAAATCATACAAGAACGGTTATACTTTTGTAATTCACTGTTCATTTAATAAAAAAATAGATTCAATAAGAATGAATGCTTACTTTGATTTTCTATACTAAAAACATTAATAGCATTAAAGAGGACATTATTCAACCTTTTGTTCAATACAAAAAAACAAACATGATATACAAGAGTGAAGATTATATTTTTCTATTATGCCGAAGGCGTTACCTATTTAAAGAAGAAAGAGCTGAGATAGGCGATGAACGGCTGGTATCGTCTGCTGTACCGTGCAAGACGATTGAAAAAATTTCATCCGTTGATTGCCATGCTGGAAAAAAAAAAGTAGTTTCTGGTTTTCCCTTTCATCTCTTCCTGGTTTTTAATGAATAACAGGGAAATTATAGATTCAATAAGAATGAATGCTTACTTTGATTTTCTATACTAAAAACATTAATAGCAATAAAGAGGACATTATTCAACCTTTTGTTCAATACAAAAAAACAAACATGATATACAAGAGTGAAGATAATTTACGTCGAAGGGGTATCCTATTTGAATTGTGCCGAGCTGAATTAATGCATCTACGGCACAGACTGGTCGAGGGAGGGCGGAGATGATTGTTTTCATCTAGATTGTTGAATCTTTGTTGACTTCCACTTTTTGCTTGCCCCTCTGCTCGTCGTCTCCACCCCTGTTGCTACTGGTTGTGGCTTGGCCACTGCACAAGGTTTGGCCTTCTCATCCACCACGACATGGGTCAGCAAGTTTGTGGATCTGATAATGCATAGAGTAAAGCCATGGGATTTTGATGCGGACAAGTTCTATGATGGTTTTGTAAAGGCTCGCATAGAGCTTGACAAAGAGATGAATGCCATGGATGCCAAAGATGCTTGCTAAATAGCTTATTATTATGTCATGTTTTCAATGTAGTGAAGCAAGCATTTGTTTATTAGAATTTTTCTCATATATGAGGGCAAATCTTTCCATTTCATTCACCAGGTAAAAAAATGCAGAGAGATACCTCAAACATGATGACATGAATGTCTCTAGTTTGAGAGCCATTGACAATTGTAGAGGCGCTTTCCCCTATCCCCGATCAATGGAGTGGAATTGGTATTTGCAGGTGGTGTGCGCCGAAAAGGTCGTCCATGTCTTATTCTTCTGTGTCAAGCTGTAGGTTACTACGCTTAGATAAATGTTATTCTGAATCAAAAGGATGGCCAAAGCCTTAGAAACTTTCAAGCAAATGCAATTGGCGAGTGTAAATCCAGACTCCAACCTTTGCTACCATTCTCCCTGCCTGTGCATAAATGGGGGCTTTGGAACAGGGTATGGACATCTATCAAATCATAAGGGATAAGGGAAGTTTTTTCAGATGTAGTTGCAACTGCCTGGGTAGACATGCATGCAAAATGTGGAAACATAGACAAGGCATGCGAAGTGTTTAACAAGGTGCCTCAAAGAGATGTGGTCTCGGATATGCACAAAATGGATTTGCTGAAAAGGCTTTAGAAATTTCCAAGCAAATGCAATTGTCAGGTTTAAAGCCAAATTCTGAAACCTTTGCTAGCATCCTCCTTGCCCATGCCAAGATGGGAGCTTTGGAACAGTATGGACATCCATCGAAGCATATAGGATAGAGGAACTTTGTCAGATATTATAAACTTTCAAGCAAAAAATGGAAAGCATTAACAAGGCACGTGAACTGTTTGACAAAATACCTGAAAAGATGTCATCTCATGGACTGCAATGATTGCAGGATATGTACAAAATGGATTTGTTGAAAAGGCTTTAGAAACTTTCAAGCATATGCAATTGGCAGGTGTAAAGCCAAATTCCACAACCTTCGCCAGTTTCCTACTGCCTATGCCAGAATGGGAGCTTTGGAATAGAGTATCGACATCCATCTTGAGGCATCATGAAAGCAGGATTCTTTTTAGATATTATCGTTGGAAATGCTCTGGTAGACATGTATCCAAAATGTGGAAGCATAGAAAAGGCACATGAACTGTTTGACAGAATGCGTCAAAGAGAGGTTATCTCATGGAATGCAATGATTGCAGGATATGCACAACATTGGTATTTTTAAATATATGATGGATACAACCTATGTCAATGATTATCAATCTTCACACTGACGATGCATCTACTTTTGATCTGCATTTGAAATCTTTTTGCCTTTCAGCACAACTACAATTAAACTTGGCATATTTCTTAAGGATAAAACTTTTTTCAACTTTGTTTACTGTGGTTTAGCATAGCTTATATTGTGCCTTTAGCAACAAAATCTTCCTCTATGGAGAAAGAAGTTGAGTTTTTGAACCTTAACTTAAGCTTACTATGGCCATGCTCAAACCTAGGTTGTG
Source organism: Sequoiadendron giganteum (assembly GCA_007115665.2). Lineage (NCBI taxonomy): Eukaryota > Viridiplantae > Streptophyta > Pinopsida > Cupressales > Cupressaceae > Sequoiadendron > Sequoiadendron giganteum. The sequence goes on from CM021108.1 coordinate 420,411,997, forward strand.
GAGAACTTTTCTAGTAGGGAGCACAAATCAATTCCCAGAAGGTAGGAAATTCCATTGACCTAAGAATCACTCTATTTCTTCCAATAGTAGAAGCCCAAAAATCTCGCTCATGCATACTTGAAAGTGGGTTTTGCGTACTTGTGTTCTATATGTAGATGGTCATTAGGTCTCGGAAAGGTGGATTATTGTTGTGGGAATCCACTACCATTCACAGGAGTTGAATGATAGACCTTTCGGTTGATTGGGGAATGGGTTGTAAATCTATATTTATGCCTATTGATGCATATTGAAGATGAGAAACAAACAATGCTTTCTGCATACTTTTCTATTAGTGTATTACAGTGGGAGTCGCCAAAGGCATTTTTGATGAGAGTGTATCACTTTATCATAACATTTATAAGGTATAGATACCAAATGTCATGCCCAAATTTTGCACACTAAACAACCTAACAAACCTGCAACGACTTTACTAATTTTGCGAATAATTTTTTTTTTTTAAGATATTGACAACACAATTCACTACTTATAGCTATAGTCAATGATCTCACTAGTTATAAGAAACAAAGATAGAAATGATATACTATTTTTAACAATATCGAGAGAAGATAACAAGTCCCAGACAAGACTCAGACAAACAGTCCTAGGGGCCCGACCTAATGCCTCGAGGGCTCATCATTTGATGGCTTTGCCTACGTATATATTTCGCAGAGGCGCCGTAGTTCGACAACTTGAGTTCTCCCAACTCATTTGATTGACCAACAATAACACAATAACACTTTACACTAATCTCAAATTTCTATTGAAATACATCACATGAGACATACATAACACATACTATAAAAGTGGGTACGCAACCCTTTCTAACGTGGAAAAAGGACTTCTAAACCCTAATCACAACTATAACTATTCTCTTTTATTATTGTTCACAAAACAGGGCAAATAATGGCAGCAGCACTAAAATTAGATTCAACTGTTTATTTATTTGGATCTTATTTGTATCTTTCAGCTATTATATGGGTGATCATTTATAGTTATTTGCTTTGGTTATTCTCTCCACTTCAGCTATGAGTTGTTTATTTATGTAATTCCAGTTGTTTCTTCCAATATATAAAAAAAATTAGATTCAACCATGAATAGGCACTAAGCAGCTATATGGCATTCAAAATTAATATGCAACAATAGTTCCTCTTTGATATATATCTCTTCTTCTTTTTTGTCTATCTATTTTTTTTTCTCTTGTATGCCACTATGTTACAGTTGCAGGCAATTATTTTTGAGGACCTCACTCCATGGCTGCAGCCTAACTACCTTATATTCATCTGTGGTGGGATTTTGCTGTGCATGTTTTGATAAAAAAAGATTCTACAGCTATGTTTCTTGAATGGGATTAGGTTTTGTTCAATAGACATTTTTCCTATGGTGCATTATTCCGTAAAGGAAATAAAGTAAAATTTTACTTACCAAGTTTGGAGCCTGCCATGCCTGTACTTTACCCCTAAAATAAGCACTCAAATCTCTACATTCAGGGAAGCACCTTTTGAGACGTGGCCCTGTTGTGGGGCACAACTTTCCACTGGCTACTATTCATGACAAGTAAAGGAGAAGAAATAAATAAATAAATATCCCATTTTTAATTTGAAACATGAAAATAAATTATTGTTTTCTCCTCTGTTGGCAGCAAACACAGGCTAGAAATTAAGATAAGCATCATTCATCTCCATCCCTCAAATAGCTTGAAAAAATCCTGTATTGTTGGCAGCGAAGTAACACAAATATATCAGTTTTTTGTTTACAACGCAATAGAGTGATAAGAGAAAAAAAAAAGGAAATTTGACCACAGGTTGGCTGTTGCCCTTGAAGGTTGCTGAACAGATCTGAAAACAAAATAAATAAATAAAGGAAAACAAATGAAACTAAAAATTAAAAAATAAACAAACTTTAGAAACTAAATACAAATGCAATCAGCAGGTTAAATTCCTGCTCCACAATTGTCCCTCACCTTTCATAACCAGGTGTTGATGTTCATCAGCAAGTAAATAGGCGATTTTGGAAAGATAGGGACAAACTATCAAGAGACAAATATTGCAATTCTTTTTAAACAATTTTGGTGAATAGTAAAAAATTTCCCCTGTCATGTGTTGTGTGCATTCTTTACAACGAATGCCAATGAAGCCTTTCAAAAGATGCAGGTAATTTTTAGATGTATTGGCATGGAAACAAACTCTACCTAGACAATTTTGATGGATCCTAGGGGCATATGACTTGTGCCAGCGCTTGTGAAAAAATAGCTATGTATCATTTGAGGCAATGATACTATTGTAGGCTTGGAAAGTATATGTTGGTTTTCCTCGAATACATCTGTATAGCATATGGCTTGGCTTCAACTGTTCTCAGTTATAAAATATAGCTAGGAATTCTATTCTCAAGTCACCATAAAGAGAAGGATGACATCACTAACAAACAGGAGAATCTCAATTAATATATGGATACATCTACTCTATATGGATGGTTTCTCAAATGTGATAAACGCATTTTTTATCCAAAGAATAAGGCTAAGCAATGTTTCTCTCAGTTTAGGGGACAGGGTTGTGGGGATGGCAGGGGAATGATTAATAAAAAATAATATTTGAATATTTAAGTCCGCACAGGTAGCAAAGTTGGCTTGGGCAGTGGGTTTGCTTCCCATTGGTCTCAGGTTCGACTTTGCTTCCGGGTTTAAGAGGTGGGACTTCTTGCAGGCGGTGGATCTCACCCGCAGGGAATTAGTCTCGCCCCAGCTCGCCCAGGTACCCAAGATACGGGCTGCTGGTTGCTGGGTTGGGTCGCGGGGACACCCTTGTTGTAAAGAAAAGAAAAAAAAATTGAATATTTAATCTCCATTGATGGGTTCATTGATAAAATATTAACAGGAAATATTGTGATATTATTGAACAAATTCAGAACATTTAGCAAGAAAGTCTAAAACACCTAATGCAAGCAACAACAAGATCTTTTCTGGATGTTGCACCAATAGAAGGATGGTAATGAAGTTTTGTTGCACCCACAAAAGGAAAACCTCACAAGGCATCAAAAGAATATTCATTTTATTGATATACATATGGGCACAGGTCATTAAGTCTATGTTTGTGCGTACGTATGTGTTTATACATTGGACCTTGTGATTAGAATACACAGTATATTCAAGGCTTTGATGGAAGCCTTGTAAGTCTATTGTCTTGCTTTCTTCAACACTAGACAGAATTTTCAGCAAGTCTTGTTAAATATTCATTTCATTGCATATCCATATAAGCATGTGTATGTATGTCTCAGTCTATTTATGTTTATATGTATAATATGTATAAAAATTGGGCCTTTAGAGTACATATGGTATGATTCAAAACTTTTATGGAATCCTTGTATGGTTTATAATTTTATTCAATACTAGATAGAATTTCTTGCAAAGTCTTATTCCTAAATACCCATTTCATTGGTATGTCCAGATTTGTGTGTGACTAATGTTTATGCACATTGGCTTTGATAGAATCCTTGTTAGTCTTATTTCTAAAGATTGATATATATAAACACATCAATGTACATTTCTACATATACAATTTGTACATACATAAGATTAAATGTGTATATACTTTTAGGTTGCTTCAAGGCATGATAGGATATCTGCAAGAATGATTCCTTATTACTAATTTCCTTGATATTTCACAAAAGAGGCACTTGTTCGAATCTAGAGGGGGTGACACACGTTGTTGAACAATATGTAATGTAAGTGAAAAATAATGCCCTTGTGTACATTGTGAGTTTAGTAGGCATGGTAGGACATTGTATCTACTTTTTGAATACCCATTTGATTTTAAATTTAAATCCGCATCTACATGTGTGCACACACACATTGGGTCCTATGGTTAGTTCAGAATAATTATTTTGGTAGAAAACATTGTAAATTTGGTTTCTAAATACACATTTCATTGATAGGCATATAACATAGGCTTATATGAACATATGCATGTATATATTCTCATTGATACAACACGTACCCATTGAAGTTATAATGTACTTATAAGATAGAAGGTAAGACAAATATAGAGAGAAATAGGGGGGAGAGAAGAGAGATTGAAAGAATGACAAACATAGAGAGAGAGGGAGATAGATATAAAGAGATCTATTTTTCTCTTCCCATCTCTCTCTCTCTCTATATATATATCCCTCCCTCTACCTCTCTCTCTATATAACTTCCTATCTCTATCTTTCTATCTCTCCATCTCTCCCTCTCTCTTTGTCTCTCTTTCTATATCTATTTCTTCCCCTCCCTATTCCTCTCACTCCATATACATCATCTTCCTTCTATCTCTATCTCCTTGCATCTCTCTCTCTCTCTCTCTCTCTCTCTCTCTATATATATATATATATATATATATATCACTCTCTCTAACACACATACTCCTTGTTCCCCCCTATCTCTATCTCTTTATCTCTCTCTATCACTATATCTCATTGTCTACATCTCTATATCTTTCTATCTCTACCTCTCACTCTCTATCTTTATCTCTCCCTCCACCTCCCTCTACCTCTCTATCTATTTGTCTCCCTCTTCCTCTCTCGCTCTATGTTCATCTCTACCTTTATCTTCCTCTCTCCTCCTTTATTTCTAAGCATGCCTCCTCTCTCCTCCTTTATCTCTAAGCATGCCTCCTCTCTATGCATCCATCTCACTCTCCCTCTCCCTCTCGCTTTTCCTAGACCTCTATACCTCTCGCTTTTCCTAGACCTCTATATCTATATCTCTTTGCCTCTCTATCTCTATCTCTCCATATTTCTTCTTCCATATCTCTATATATCTCTATCTCATTATCTCTCCATCTCTCTCCCTCTATCTATCCTTATATCTCTCTACTGATTGACCTCATGTACACCACAAATTGCAAAAAAATAGATCAAAACTAAGTTCCTTAATTGACCTTCCACAACTCTTCAGCGTACCCATTGCACACCAAGGTGTGATTGCTAGTTATATTTTTCTATTATGCCGAAGGCGTTACCTATTTAAAGAAGACAGAGCTGAGATAGGCGATGAATGGCTGGTATTGTCTGCTGTACCATGCAAGACAATTGAAAAAATTTCATCCGTTGATTGCCAAGCTGGAAAAAAATAAGTAGTTTCTGGTTTTCCCTTTCATCTCTTCCTGGTTTTTAATGAATAACAGGGAAATTATAGACCCGAGGATAAATGCATGAGTGGGCTGAAATCCTCCAAATGCAATGGCAACCGAACACCCCATTACAGCCTGCTTCCATTCTGAGGCATTTAATATCACCAGTTGATAGAAGGATGGGGCCAAAGAAACTTGTTTTTTTGTTTTGTTTCGGATGCATTGATACGGACTGGCGTGGGCTTGATTTGCTCACCAAGCTGGGGCTTCTTAATCTTGCATACAAAGAATTTAACACAGTTTTCTTCATAAAACACTCGTATTCACTTGTATGCTCTGTCTCTTGTCCCTCGTAGTGCTCTCCTGCCTCCTCACCTTACTTGACGCTTGATGGATTTGAACCAGAGCAGCGTAGGCTCCATCTTTGCATATCAAATTGGTGTGCTGACCAGATTCAATCACATCACAATCACGGACCACTGCGATAAGGTCGGCATTGCGATGGTGGAGAGGAGATGGGCGATCATGAGCATCCCTTGCAATTTCTACAAATCTACTTAATTTTCCAATGTTTCCTTTGTGGTTTCCTCGTGAATTCATTTCTATTTCTACGATTTTTTTGAGACATTGCAAGTGTCCTATAAAATCTGAATGTGTTTCTATTTCAAAAATGGGAAGTCATCTGCATCGCCTAGCAAGACAATTTCTTTGCATCCAGACAAATGCAATCAAATCTCCCATGGCTGAACAGTGGATTGTTGATGTAAAAATGGCTTTCGCAACCGGAATTTGGAATCCGCTCGAAGATCTGAGGAGGTGTTGATTTATAAAGTCCCCGAATTCCTTGTCCAAAAGCAGGGCACTTAAGTTCCACAAAAGGTGTCATTAGGCCCTCTTCATCACTTCGCATTCTGAAATGCTTACTCATAAATTGCATACTACACGGAAAAAAGCTTACAAGAGTGAGGAAGTTTTTAATATTAAAGATCTAGATACAATTATTCCATTTCATACATCATTTTTCTTTTCCAGGAACTGCAGATACTTCTCAAGTAGAACTTAATGAAACTCACTATTTGTGCCCTTGAATATGTTGCTTATCTGAATTCCAATGTGGCAGATAGACCAGTGTTGGCCAGTTTTCTGATGTTGGGTGACCTGAATTACCAAGCAAATCAGTCCAAATGCTTCAAAAGAATGTAATATACATTATAAACAATGTACACAGAAATGGCAGGATTTAAGAAGAAGTTTCGGTCATCTCATACCTATGACCTTAAATATCTTGTCAAGTTGGTCAAGCTGCAGGAAATAATAGCTACATCAGACAACACAACTGTGTCTACCTCTGGTATATAGAATGTAATTATGTAAAACAAAAAAGAAATATCAAGACAAAATTCTAACTTGATAGTTGCAACAGTCTCAAAATAGAAAAAGCCTTTTTTCTATAGAATGTTTATAGTAAATATTTAGACACCTGAAATGGGTTTGGTGCAACTTTGACCTCCATGCCTTGAAAAAGTGGTTCTAGTGTCAGCAATTCTGCAAAAATACAACTTACAGCCCACATGTCTTTCAACAGTTTTAAGTAACTTTAATCTGCATTGGAATTTCCAAGACAATTTTGAAGGAGAAGGTACACCACAAAACTGCTCATGAAAAAGGATACCAACAGCACTAGTGTAATGCCTCGCCCCAAGAAGTAGCTCTGGTGTGCGATACCATATGGTTACAACAACCTGCAGACATCACAAACTAAACTCAAACCTAGCAATGATCTCTGTCAATAGGATAGAATTGTTCCAACAACTACCTACAGGTTAAATTTAAAAGAATCTTCAATGACCAACAACAAACATTTTCATATTCTGTTGTTTGCATCATAGCTAAAATCATACTAAAATATGATTTGAAATAGCCTACAATAGAAGACAATGACTCTGCTAAGAAGTTAAACCTTGAAGACATACTACATCTGTCCCTCATAGATTGGTTAATGGTATAAAAAAATGATAATTACATTGTGGAGCAAGAAGGGAAGGATGCAAAATACATGCAACAAATATAAATTAAAAGAAATTTGTAAGAATAGGGTAAAAGGAACTTCTGTATGTGATACAAACTGTAAAACACATGCATTATGGCATCATATCCTCAAAATTATTACAAACTTTTCATTTAGCAGGTGCCAATAAACAAAATCTTTGCTCTTAGAAAGTTGAAAAGAGTATATCATGTATCATTAAAAAAATGTTACCATATTTTTGTCGAAATAACGTGAAGTATAATGGTCTAACACAAGAATCTGAAGGGCCCACTTTTAAAAGAAGGTAATGTCAACAGTTTGTTCTATGATGTTGTTCTATCAAAATTCAACTGCTTAGTTTTTTAGTCAAACTCGTTGACCCATAGTCCACTTAGCACTCAATGCATCTAGGTGATGCTCACAAGGTGAAGCATCAGACTTCCTGGGAGGTCACCCATCCTAGTATTACTTCAACTCAGAAACATCACACCCATTTTAGCTTGCTATCCATTTACAAAACATTCAACAAGTGTTGCGAGTTATGACCCATTCATAATAGAGCCCCTTTAATTTTTTCCATTATTAAATCATTTGCTTCTATCTATAGTACAGTAGCATTGACAAGAAACCATTCTAAACATACAACGGAAACATAAATGGCACATAATAGATATCATTCAGAATAGGGCAATCTCATCCACCCAAACATGTTACCATTCAGAACTAACATACAAATTCTCTAAAACACAGACAATGTCAACCAAGATAAAATACAAGAGATGTCAAGATGAAATTTAGACATGGTGACATCAAGGTGTGTCGGCTGACTAAAACCACTGGGACATCCAGTATGCAACTACTTAATCAACAATTTCAAGCAACAATGCCATGTGCTTTCTTCATCGTTATTATTTAAAATTGCCATACTAACAAAATGTCGTTTATCTTATTTATCTACCTACACCACCATGTCTATAAATATGTCACATTTGATGCTAACATCTGATACTATGAAAGCTTGATAATTGTAGTTATTTAATATTTATTAGTTATCCTTGACTATCTCTATCTCTCTCTTATTCACTCCATCTCTCTCGCTCTCTCTACCTCTGTTTCACATGCCAATTACTGTTGATTTTCAATGTGCATTCCATTTATTCAAATTTGTGTTCGTTCTTTGTTCCTTTTTTTTGTTGTTGGGTGCTCCTTCCTCTAAATCCATCATCTCTCTTTGTTGAGGTTTTGGCTTTCAAAATGTTTTAGATCTAATTTCTGTCCCATTGTGAGGTTTATAATATTTTAGATTTTTTGAACTTTGTTTGGTATCTGAGAACTAGGGTTTGCTGACAACACAAGGTTTAATCTTCTTGCATATATAACCAGAGCAACAACTGCATTGTAGTGCACGGCATTCAATTGAGAACTTCTATTTGACTATCACTTTTTTTTAACACCGCAGTAGTTTCCCACTAATCACTAAGACACCAGATTTCGGGTAAAAGCACTTTAAGGCCTGAATGATTTCAAACGACATTTTAATCAATCTCCATCGAAACTTGCTTTCCACATAATAAAAAGCATAATAAATTTTGAAATACAGAATTAGAATTAGAATTAGGATGAATTTTCAAATACAGAATTAGAATTAGGATGAATTTTCAAATACAGAATCAGAAGTAGAATAAATCTTCAAATTCAGACCCAGAAGTATCTAGTGAGGGGATTAACAAGTAAAGTAACTTTGTCGGGTAGAATCCCTTTATTGTAGCTCTTAGTACTTCGCAGGCTCTTGAGGAAAATTGTATTTTTAACATCCACAATGCAAGATCCTTCGATTTCTCTTGCTGCCTTCCAAAGGAAAGTAAGTGCATACCCTCTGATTTTTTTGCAAGGACATTATTACATATAGACCAACCTACCAGCACAAAGGGGTTGCCACATTCAGGCGTTTTCCAAATTTATTTAAGCATTACCAGTACAAAGCCCCAGGTTTTGAGTACTTTTACAATGTGCTCTTGCAGACTTGTAAAAATGGAATAGGCAATGTGACTTTGTATTTCAGAAATCCTTTGCAGAACTCTCATATATAATGGATATTTTCACCACAACAATTCCCATTATTATATCAATGTAAATGTACTAACATTCTCCCGATGAAAATCATTATTAAATAGTAGAAAAGATCATACATGATTATTTGAAAAAACGTTACTCCACATCATTTTTTCAGTTTTGGTTTCATACAGCTTTAAGAAACATGGTTGTTAAGCTCTAGTGCTTGTAATAAATGTATCCAGCATGCACTTTTTTTAAGGATCATCATTTTTTGATTGCCAATATATTGAACAGAATAAAAGCATTCAGCTAGTACCACCTATTTATGGGCATATAACGCCACCCTAATATGCATATCTTCCAACATTAAAGTAACCACAGAACATGTACAGACTTAATTTAATGGTATGCAACATATACAATAAACACCACAAAACAACTTAAGCTTCCACAGAAAGATTAAAACGAGTAAACCGCAACTAGCATGTTTTCTAGTGGCTTTAAAATATATCAGGTCAAACAAAAATCTTTAGGGCATAAATGCCCTACGAGATAAGAAATGTTTCCAAACTAAAGCATACACTTGAGAATCTCAATATATTATCATTACACAAGCCACCTGAATGACAAGAAAACAAATCAATCTTGCAACATATCGAACAGTTCAACTTTGATTTTCCTGGGATAAACATGGCAACTAACAGGAATTGAATGACAACTTTATCCTTGATGATTGATTGAGTTTCAATCCTAAGCGTGAATGTGAAATCCTAAAATATCTAAAATGTGGCCCAAATACTATGTGGAGTTGAAAGATATTCACTTCTGGCATATAGGTTGAAAGTATGGAATCTTGTTCATACAGATCAGTGAGGTTTAAATAAGTCAATAAAGCAATCCTGTTCATACAGATCGGTAAGACATATCACACATTTCTCAATATTTGAAACATACATGATCTAAATTGTTAGAAGAAAACTACAGAGATATTTGATTAGATCTTCAAAAAAAAAAAACCACAAATAACACTTCAACATTAATTAGATGTGCCTTAACCCCATCTATCCAACACCTTGATCATGAATTTGATTAAAAATACCTTAATACTTTTAGAGTCTAGGCAACATCTAGCATTCATTTGTCACAAACACGTACTATTCCTGCTTCATAACCTTGATATCACAGGTAGTATAGCCCCAACACATTGGATTTCAACAGATGTATTTCACTGTTAGATCTCTTGAGGATCCAGGAGATTGATCAAAGTTGAAAAGGATCTTCACTCTTCACCCTACAAAACATATTATTGGGCTAGAGGCAGATATCACAAGATGTTACCAGGGTTTTCAAAGCATATTATATGGCCAGATACAGATTTCTCCTGATAGAAAGGATAAAAAGAAAGCAATCACTCTGAAAGCTAAGAGATTTCTCCTGGAGAAATGACTATTTATATATTTCATTTTTATGAGCTTTGTGAGAATGTAGACAATAATAAATTCAAAATTTAATAAACCTGACATATGGCATACTCAATTTTAACATTTATTGCTTTAATAATGCATTTCATGTTTCCATTCTGCAAAATCCTTCTGCAACTAATTTAATCCTAACATATGAATTGTGAGGGATGAGAAACACGCACCGATGTAGCCAGGACATTTTTTTATTGGCAAATAGTAGCATTTTCAAACAAACAAATATCCCATCTACAAGAAGATGGTCAAACTTAAAGTCATATAATTGGTGCTTCTCAATAATATATTTAATATCCATGGTTGATAGATGCAACTTCTATCTTTCTCTCACAACCTCTATCTTTCCCAAGTTATATCTATTTCTTTATCTCTCCTTCTTTCTATCCTTGTCTCTCCTTCTCTTTGTATCACTCCCTCTTTCTATCTATCTACTCATCTTTTCTCCTCTCTTTATTTCTTTCATTCCCTCTCTATATATTTATATCTATCTATCTCCCTCTCTATCTCTCTCTCACACACTCATACACACACACACTCCCTATTTCTCCCTCCCTATCTCTATCTCTATCTTTAAAAATTGCTCTATCACTAATGTCACATTAAGCAGTTCTTTCTATCCACATCTTTCTCTACCTTTATCTCCTTGCTCTCTATCTCTCCCCCTCTCTCTCTATCTCTTTCCCTATCATCTCTATATCCTTATATTGCCCTCTATTAATATCTCTCCCTCTCCCCTCCCTCTCTATATGTTAAGCTATCTTTGCCTCTCCCCTCTTCTTCTTTCTCCTCCTCTACCTATATCTCTCCCTCTCTCCCCCTCTCTCCCCTCTTCTCTCTCTCTCCCTCTCCCTATCCATATCTCTATCTATATATCACTTCCTATCTTTGTCTTTATCTTTCTATCTCTCCCTCTATCCACCCCTTTATATCTCATTCTCTCTACCTCTATATATCACTTCCTATCTCTATCTTTATATTTCTATCTCCCCCTCTCTATATATTTATCTATTCAATCTCTATCTATCCCTCTCTCCTCTCTCTCTATCTCTCCCTATCCTTCTCTCAATATCCATCTCCATCTTTATCTCCATCTACCTTTCCATCTCTATCTCTACCTTTTTCTCTATCTTTATCCCTATCACTATCTCCTTACCCTTCTCTCTCTCGCTCCCACCCCTCTATCTCTCCCTCTTTCTATCCCTATCTTAATCCCCCTCTCTCCCTCTCTCCCTATTGCAAACATAACATCATCCTATTGATGATGGAGATTGGTTATCATCCTGATTTAGAGGTCTTGTTTTAGTCACGTTTGGATCCCTATAAGTGGATGCATAGTTTATTTGAAGCTATCACTTCTCCATTAAGACCTTTGTTTCACAAACATCATTTGATAACCGACCTACCAACTAACCTCATCTATTGCGCACATGTATGCAAAAAAATATACCAAACAAATTTCTAATTGACATTTCACACCTCTTCGACATACCCATTGCACACTAAGGTGCGATTGCTACTTTTATTGATTATAACAATTTGTTCAATAAATACAATTAAACATGACATACAAGAGTGAAGACAAAGACATTCATACAAAAATAGTTACATGTTTTATTACAATTTTTATTTATTGAAAAATGGATATAAGAAGAATAAATATTTACTTTTATTCCATTACTAATTACTAAACACATGTACATGAGAAAGATAATAAGCAGACATTATTCAACCATTTTCCATGTATTCAATAGAATAAAATCAAACATGATATGGGAAAGTAAAGATGAGGAGAACATAAAATTTTGATGCAAATCAAGATCAAACTAGACTTCATTTTTTAACAAAACTTAGTCTTTGATACCATTAGACTACATATTTAATTTATTGGACCGTAGATTTCTAGGAGTGGTCGCGATTTAGTTGTGAGTTTCTAGTGCCTTGTTAGATGTGGTCTAGCCTCAAATTTCTAGGAAATCATGTGGTCCAATACAATATAGGGATAGATTTTTCTTGAAATTGTATGTTCCACAAGACCACAAGACCATAAGTTTCTCAAGAAACCCACTTGGTCAAATTTTGACATAATTTTCTAGTTTAGCAAGTTTTCCTTGAATTCATAAAGTTTTAAAGATTTCTTAGAGATAAATAAGTCGATTAAAATATGTGTCATAAACCAAAATTTTCAAATAATTTTTAAAATTTTATTCACAACATAAAATATATTTTGAAAACTGTACAATTTTAAGGAAATAAAAGTGAATTTATATCCTTAATCATTATATTCATTTTAAAACCATTCAAATTCATATCAATTATTCAATTCCATGTTTTTCAAAATAACTTGCAGTTAATATACATCTTGAATTTTAATATGTTTTCCAAGTTCAAGATGATGACAATATCTTAAATCTTTCCCTAGTTTATTCACTAAACAAATATATTATAGTCGCTTTTCCTTTACAAATTTTACACGTGCAAACAATATAAACTTAAGAGTCTTAAATCCTTCGCAAGAAAAAAATCCATTTATCAAAATTCACATTTTCACAAGGTCAATGAGAGATAGCCACCTTATGCCCATATGATGGTCTCAACCACCAACCCATAGCTTAGAGAATTATCCAAAGATTCAAGTAATTCAAACCCATAACATTTATAATACAAAATTTAATCAATGGAAACAAGAATGCATAACTCTTTCATTCCATTTAGGAAGAGTCGAGGAGAGGTAAAATATATGGGAGAACAAGAATCCTTGGGTCTCGTAGAACAAGTAACCTAAGTCTCTAACTCATAGGAACAATAATTTCCACATTTCATCACATAACATAATTTTCAAATTTTATTTCCATCACTCCTAACTCTATATAAAGCTACCAACTATTCTTATCCCTTAAAAATTAAAAAAAGAATTTTATTTGAATACAAAGATATCAAAAGAATTCATTTTTCCTTTTCAGAATATATCATTCTACATATAAGAACATGTAATGAAGGAAACATGCCTTCTAAACTAAGATTTAATTTGTTAACCATCAACATTGGATGTAAAAATTAGAAGGTTAACACTTTCCCAAACTAAGGCAATAAGCTTAAAAGAGAGTGCCATGTCACTTCCTTCCATCCAATAGGATGGAGCCACATTACAACCCCACAATTATATGCAATAAGCCTCAAGCAAAACCAATTAACACACCAAACCATTCAATATGAACCCACACGACCTCACCTTCCCCAACCATGGTGGAGTGAAGTGTAGTCAACTTGTCAACCCATTTATAAAGAAATGAGTTAAGTTGAATATTCATTCTAACTTCATCTATTCCCAATAAACCTATGATATACCTAATGGAATTCAATTATATTCACACCCTTCTAGGACACTAAAAAATTATTCGACAATTATCTTACCCAAAGGAAGTTGACCTAAGGACTTAAAAATATCGTAAAAATACAAGCTCCTTGAAATTACTAAAAATCAAAACTAGATTTTATACATTTAATGCCAATTTAAATTATATAAATCCATTCACATTACAAGATATATCTAAATAATAATATAAGATAAAGTAGTAACACTAGATAACACAATATGGTTTCACAAGGGGATTTTGGCTACACTTGTCCAAGATGTGTTGGTTCCATAAAAAAATAGTCATATTCTCATTACTGCATGATATGTAGTGGGATGGAAGTGGTTTTAGACAATTCTACAACACTCCATATTGAAAAACCTATAAAATATCTTATAGTTCTTACACATTAAATTTAATCATAAAATACATAACTAAAACAGAAAAATAATAGGCTACACTGTTCATGCATTTATACATGTTAGTAGATTCACATGCATTAAAATCTTGACTATAAAAACATGTAAAAACACCATTGATCACATATTATAAAAATAATCCTAAACTAAACTCATATTCCATATTATTTAAATAAAATTATTTTGAAACTATTATGTTCAAATAAAAATTCATAAGATTAACTAAAATTAAATCCTATAAAAAAATACACTATTCATATTCAACTTAGAATTACACATTAAAAAACCTAATTCAATTTTGATACCAACATATAGATTGATATTACATTTACCAAGCATGATTCATTAATGCTAATCATTCAATATGTTTGTAGATTTAATCTCCTGCAGCTCAGGGTCGAGCTCTTTCATTGCAATTTATTCATGTTTTGGGACACTCCACAACCTTTTCTTTCAGTTCCAACTTAATTCTAAGTGGCTTGTGGACTTTAAAAATTCTTTGCTTATAGGCTCTCGAAGGGTGCCACATGGCAGCATGGCACGATTTCTATCAAGACTGTGCCCTCTTATTTTGCAAAGGTGCATGAAAGCACCACATGGTGGCCTTGCACGGTCTATTAAAGATTTTGTTTTTTGAGGTGTTTGAAAGCGGAAGGCACCATTTGTTGACAATGCAAAAAATCTTGAAGGTCGCAAGAAGGAAAGCCTTAAAAAATCCCACATGCACGCCATGTGTCTAGCACACATAATTCTTAAAGGGAAATGCGACAGGAAGCGCAGATGTTGTCAAGAAGTGCCACTTGTCAGTAGGGCGGAACCCCAAGCATATTTGAGCTCGAAAGGGTGTTAAAAGTGCACTATTGGTTATCTCAGCAGCAGAGGAACATCAGAAGGCACCACGTGTTAGATCTTGTCATTTGAGGTGTGAAACGGGAAGATGGAGAATATCCAAGGAGGCATGGGCAGATAAAATTTGTTATTTTTAATCTTCGGGTTCAATAGAAACCGAGTTAGAGGGCTACAACGAGTAGTTGGTGGGGTCGGCGACCGCTCTATTTGTTGCAAAAAGCAGTTTTTATTCTATTTCCTAGGTCCCATAGACTGGTTGGTCTCATGGACGTAATTAAAAGCATTCATTCATTCAATCCCACTCATCTAAGGCAGCTACAACATAAATGATGGATTATCTAGGTGTCATCATAGCCACATGATGAGGAGCACGGTGTTTGTTAGAGAAAAGATTGCAACAATCACCATGATAATGATCCACAGGCAACGAGTTGAGGGAATATTTTCAGTTGCTTTCTTTGCTTGAGGAGTTTTCTCTATATAAGCCTACAAATGCTTTGTAAAAATGAGTACTTAGAGAATATCAGTTGAAAGGAAATTTAATTCCTCGAACAAGGGTGTTAAAAGGGCACCAATCAAAAAAAAAAAAAAGTGCACTATTGGTTATCTCAGCAGCAGAGGAACATCAAAAGGCACCATGTGTTAGATCTTGAGGATGTGAATGCCATTGCCACTTAAAGTGGAAGGCTAAAATGTTGATAGCCCAGTTAAGAACTAGTTCCCACCGTTTGAGGTGTGAAACGAGAAGATGGAGAATACCCAAGGAGGCATGGGCAGATAGAATTTGTTGTTTCTGCTCTTCGGGTTTAGTAGAAACTGAGTTAGAGGGCTACAACGAGTAGTTGGTGGGGTCGATGGCTGCTCTATTTATTGCAAAAAGTGGTTTTTGTTCTATTTCCTGGGTCCCGTAGACTGGCTGGTCTCGTGGACGTAATTAAAAGCATTCATTCATTCAATCCCACTCATCTAAGGCAACTACAACATAAATGATGGATTATCTAGGTGTCATCATAGCCACATGATGAGGAGCACGATGTTTGTTAGAGAAAAGATTCCAACAATCACCATGATGATGATCCACAGGCAACGAGTTGAGGGAATATTTTCAGTTGCATTTTTTGCTTGAGGATTTTTCTCTATATAAGCCTACAAATGCTTTGTAAAAAGGGGGGTTTGCCATCTTTGTAAAAAAGAGTACTCAGAGAATATCGATTGAAAGGAAATTGCATTCCTTGAACCTTAGCATTTTGTGTCTTTTAAATCATCAATGAATGAATGAAAGATTTTAATGACGTTCATGAGACTAAACAGTCTATGGGACCGAGAAACAACAGGTCTAATTTGTCTTCATGCTCTTTTCTAAGTCGGATCTCCAAATATAAATTTTGACTAGAAGGCTAGTCGTTTGATTAATCTTATCTTCTTCAAATAGCTAGTGTATATTGTCCACTTTCAAACTATTTCCATGTTGAGTACGAATATTCTCATAAGCAGTGCATTCCATGATGAAATAGAAAGCAGAACATATCAGATTGTGCCTAGTTCACTTTTACTGTGCATTTTATTTCTATTTATGTTGGCTTCAATGCTTTGTGTCATTTAGGAATGGATATGATATTGATGACTGATTGTTATGATTTTTAGATTTTATGATTTCTAGCATAAGATTGGATTATTGAACCATTTCTTGTACTCTTTCATTTTATGCAATGATTTGTGGTTAACTATCATATTATGCTTGTTGGTGAGCAATATTTGCAAGGAATTAAAGGTTTTAGTAGAATAATCAAGGCATATCACACTCCAATGAGCCTTAGTAGGTGCTTCTCATGAAAAGATTTGAATGTTATTCTCTATGCATACTAGGCCTTAAGCATTTTGTTCTTTTTTCAACAATGAAGAGTCTACAAAACTTTGTGCTCGTTTCTTAGGAGTTTTATGCTTTTGATTATTTCAATGGAACTTGAAATATTGTAAAAGCTTTGGTGTATCATCTTAGATTAGTTTTTTCTTATGTCCTTTTCCTTTCTCTTTCTTCCCCCAACCAAGAACGAAGAGCTGACTTCTAAAACCCCAGAGGTAGTCCAGTAGAGGGCAATTCATCCCCCATCCACTGAACTTCCTATAAGGCTATTTCCTAAAGCATAGGTTTTAAGGATCAACAATTCTTTTTTGGGCATGCTTGGTGGGGCCATTTTAATATCTAATTGCAAGCAAGTGTATGAACCATAGGCCAATTACAAGGTCACAAATAGCCTAAAATCCAGACTTATTGCTACACCCCTTAATAATCATAGCCTGTGTTAGAGCTACCCGGCCTATTACGCCTCAACCATAACTTCCTATGGCCGCTCAAGCACCCATAAATTTTTTAGCTTGGAATACCAGTAGCCTATTCATTCCTAATGTTCCTCCTATGGTATAGGATCTAATTCCTACAAATGCTCTGAAAGTTCTCCCTAAGTTTATAGGGGAAGATTTCAAAAAATTGACAGAGGATCTTCAAGATGTCGTCGACATATGCACTATTCACAATATTACAGATCAAAACATGGTGCTCAGGTTATTTGTATCCTCCTTCAAAGGTAAAGCTCAATATTAGTACAAATCTTCATCTCCTAACCCTATCAGTACCTGGAATCAACTCAGAAATAGGTTCTTCAATTGTTTTTCTAAAAAGGGAGATCACTCATCTTTTCTATAGCAGTTGATAACAATAAAAAGAGCGCCACTAGAGGCCATCATAGATTTAAATACCCAATATCACAAAACTTGGCAAAGAATCCCAGTCATTGCCCGACCACCCACAAATATGGATTTTTTTTATATTTGAAGGATTTCAACTTTGACATAGCAGCCATGATCCTGTTACTCGGGGGTAACACTTTGACAAATGCATATGATTTGGCAACAAGAGCTGAAAAAAGTTTGATTGATGTTGGAAAACTTCCGCCTAGACCACCTATACCAATGTTCCTAGAAATACAAACTCATTCCCAAGAAGAAGCAGCTCCTAGAATTTCTATAGCACCTCTACCTTTTATGTATGTGTATCCTAATGTGCAAGAAAGCACCTCCGCTTCCTCTTCATTAGCCGTAGAGGTAAACGAAATGAAAAACCTATTGCAAAACTTCTCCAATGAGATTATTAATATAGCATCAACAAGCGACATCTTCAAGACCCCTCTTTTAGGGATATCAAGGAGGGAGGCCGTCATTTCAACACAATTAGTACCAAAGAGGTGCTAGAGTAAATAAATAGTCATAACCCTCGAACCAAATTGTTTTGGTTCACACTCCGCTACAAACCATATTATCTAATCCCAATAGAGACTTTATTGTCTGCCAAAACAATTTGGTGGATGTCTTAAATGCATGGTGTTTCCCCTATAATGATGCACACATGCCTTGAAATTTTCTGAGAGACAATCTCTAGTAGAAGGTTGTAGAGAAAAGAATCCAAGGCATCTCACCAGATGTAGGGGTATATGCTTACCAGTCTCCTAGAGAAGAGAGTGCCATGCTCACTACTTAGAAGCAAGTTGTACCCCTCAATCAAGAAGTAGAAATCATCTCGAATCATGCACTCTTCTCTTGAATGGAGGGCAAGGATGCAATATTTTCCAATGAGGCCTCAACGTCGAAGACCCCACAAGTCTCGTCAAACTATAACACCCACTCTAAGTGAAGGTTCACCAAAGATCTTGTACCTCAAGTGTAGCAGCCTAAAGCAGTTGCAAAGAAGATTGATTGTTTGCTTGTAGTGATTCAACCCTTTCAAAATCCAAAAGATGCATTCTCCAATAAGCCAAAGATATCGCCACTCAGATCACTTAATGTGGTTGAACAATTGAAGAAGGCCCCACCAAAATGTCTCTATGGGACATTCTAGCTATCTTGAAATAGAATTCTCTATTGTAGGAAGCTTTAGAAGGTTGTGAAAGACCAACACAAGTTGGGGTAACTCCATAAAGTACTCAAGCAAAGAGTAAAGGACCAATTGCTACAATGCAAGGACAATAAGCTACAACATTAACGAATACTAGAGAAGAGGCTACCAAGGAAGAGGTAGGAAAACCAAAACCCAATCCCTTTTTTTAACTCTAATTGTAGGAGATAAACTATTGCATAATTCTATGATCAATTTCGGTGTGAGTACCACTATTATGCAATTAGATGGGAAGAAGGTCTCATAGGCCTAATTAAAAAGCTTCCTTTGACCTTATATTCTTGTCCTAGCATCATCGTTCCTCAATAATTGGTGGTAATAGATATTCCCCTGTCTTCAGTTTATGCTTGTCTTGAGATTCACAGTAAGATCAGAGGATATTTTTCCTTAGATTTGGTCACATCTCATCTTAAGGACAAATCAAGGAGCTAAAATTAAAGTGTTATTAAAACCTTTACACCCCGAGCACATAGCAAATGAAGCCGCGATGAATATTTAGGTAACCCACACTTCCTTCACCCGAGACAAGATGTATTGTGTAGAGATTCCAGAAGATGAAGAAGTAACTAGAAATAAAAGTGTTGAGGAAGAGGTTCTTTTGAATCAATTCATGGAGAGTGATCCTTTGGACAATTTTCATGCTATTGGTCTGGGAGCTTATGTAATATATGATGAGAATCAAGTGACTAAGGTTCAAGATGATCCTAAAGCTTTCCACAATCATGAGTTTGATCTTTAGACCTTTCATTTTGATGGTGTGAGATGCAAAGTTGGTTCAAAATCCGATGTTTGCCTAACTTCATCAACAGGAGAGAGAACTCTTAGAGCTTTCTATTTTCAATTCACTTGTACAAATAATGAAGTCGAGTATGAAGGCATGATCCAAGGACTAAGCCTTGCAAAGCAAATGGGAATCAAATAGCTAATTTTTTTTGGAGATTTAGAGCTAGTGATCAAGCAAGTGCGAAGCACCTCAACTGCAAAAAATGTGCACATAGGTCATTGCCTGCATAGATTTTGGGATTTGATTGAAGGATTTGATGCTTTCAACATCTAGGAGACCCATCAAAAGAAGAATTTTGAAGCAGACTAATTGGAAACAATTGGCTCTTAGTTTGATCCAGTGATAGACCTGTTGACCAATAAATATTTGTTCTGGTTCATTTTTAGGCCAACTATTCTAGATAATGAGTAGAATTATCAAGTGTTTGAGAGTGATTCTTAGATTATTGTGTTCATTCAACAATCTAGTGAGTTTGTAGAGAAACTGCAACCCAAAATTGAGGAGGCCTATGAAGATCAAATCATTCAACTAAGGAGAAATAAGCTTACAAAAGGGCTAATTACCTTGGAGAACCTATTTGATTGTGATGATGTCAGGAATGATAAAATAAGGTTTGTTGCAAACAAAAGAGATCATTCAAACCTTGATGTCAAAAACAATAGAAAATTGAAGGTCGACAAGGATGTCCCTTAGAGGGATAAAGATAGATTAATATATTTATGTGACAAATATGATGGAGTAGTGGCATGAACCTATGAGGATATCAAGGGATATGACTATTACATCATTCAACATACTATTGAGATAGTTGAAGGAGCTAAGCTTATTCACTAAAAGTAGAGGTCAGTCAACCCAAAGATAGAGTCCATCATGGCCCAAGAGTTGAAAAAGCTTATAGAGTCCAAGATCATATATCCAATTAAGCTCTCTATCTAGGTATCCAATTTGGTCCCTATCTGAAAAAGAATGGAGATATTCGACTATATGCAAAATTTTAGGATTTGAACAAAGCATCCTTAAAAATAATTATCCATTGCCCTCTATGCAGAAAATCCTTCAAACAGTCACAGGATCTCAGACGTTTTCATTGCTTGATGGTTTTTTGGGTTATAATTAGGTATGGGTAAAAGAAGAAGACCAGCACAAAACAACATTCACCATGAATTCGAGAACATTTTCATATGCAAAGTTGTCATTCGGCCTCTCAAACTTTGGAGCTACCTTCTAGCACATGATGGATATTGCTTTCAAAGATTTGATAAATCTAATCATACTTATCTATCTAGATGACCTCACAGTATTTTCAAAGTCAAAGGAAGATCATTTTGATCATCTGAAAAAGGTTTTCCAGAAGTGTCAAGTGTTTAGGATCTCCTTGATCCCCAAAAAATGTGTATTCAAAGTCCCACAAGGTAAGATGTTTAGGTGTGTTGTGTCCAAAGAAAGGATTTCCATCGATCTAGAGAGAGTTAAAGTTATCAAAGAGCTAACCCTCTTGATAAATAATAAGGGAATGCAATCTTTCCTCAGGAAAATAAAATTTGTTAGCAGATTCACATCAGACTTTGTTGGATTAGTTAGACCCATAACTCTCATGTTGAAGGAGGATGAAGCCTTCAAATGGACTCTGAAAGGGGTAACAATGTTTGAAAAGATTAAGGAAGCTATCTCCTTAGGTTCGGTACTAGTGAATCTGGATTTTTTCAAAGATATTACTATGTACATGTATCGAAGCGAGAACAATATAGCAATATTGATAATGCAAAAAGATGAAGAAGGGAATGGAGAACATCCCATCACCTTCCACTCAAGGACCCTAAAGGGATATGAGGCCAAATATAACTTTTTTTGAAAATTAGGCTTTCACCATCATCAAAGGTCTTATGAAGTTTCGACACTTGATAGTGACCAATAAAATAATGTTATATGTAGCACATTTGAGTGTGCAAGAATGCATAATGGAAGGAAAAATTACTGAAAAAGACCAAACTAGATTACAAAGATCTTGGAGTATGATGTAGAGGCTTGGCCTACCAAAGTGGTTTGTGAGAAAGGACTCTATGAATATTTATTCAAGGAAAATGAAGCTCTCATTGAAGACAAATCTTTCAAAACACCCCCAACCCAAGAAGATTCTTTAGAGGAGGTTTTGTTCAATCAGTTTGAAGTCGTAGATTCATGGGTTGAAGATAAAAATAACTTCATGTAGTCAGGAAGATATTCGATTGGTATCCCATTGCACAAAAGGATATTTTACAAACTACAGGGTGCGGGTTATTTTTTGATCGATGGAGTGATTTTACAAGTGATGGTGTACTTCTTTGGTGCATAGACAAAGCTTAAGAAAATATAATGTTGAATGAGTTCCATAGTGGACCCGTGGGTGGTCACTTCTCTATGAAGATAACTTTGATAAAATCGTGCATTTCGGGTACTATTGGCCTACTTTATTCTCTGACTACCATAATTTAGTGAAGAGATGCCAACGATGTTAATTATTTGTCGGTACGTGCAATGATTTTGCAATGACATTGAATCCAATAGTCATAGATGAACCTTTTTCTTAGTGTGGTTTAGACTTTATTGGGATGATAAACCCAACGTCTAGTGTCGGTCACAAATTGATATTACTCAAATATATTATTTTACCAAGTGGTTTGTAGTTGTTCCATTAAAAGGAGCCATAGAGAATGAGATTGTGAATTTCCTTGAGGAGTTGGTCACAAGATTCAGTCCTCTAGAGACCATCATCTTCAACAATGTGTGATATTTTGTAGGGTCCAAAATTTCTGAGTTTGCATTAGAGAATAAGATCTTTTTGAAGAATTCATCAAATTACTACCTATAGGGAAATAGACTCACGAAATCCACAAACAAAAACCTGATTAGGTTGATTAAGAAAATTGGTGTGGATCATCAAAGAGAATGGCACAAGCATTTACGAATAGCATTATGGGCTTACTACATCACTCCCAAGCAAGTTTTGAAAAAAAACCCATACAGCTAGTTTATGGAAAGGAAGTTGTATTTCCAATCTCTATGATAATTCCATCTTTACAATTTTTTAAGTCTATGGAGGTTAAAGAAAATAGAGCTATGGAAGTTAGGTTGGTAGAGTTCCTCAACGTTCAAGAGTCCCTAGAGAAGGCATACACCACCATAAGAAACTGCCAACAAGTAGCTTAAAAATGGTTTGATAAGAAGGCATCCAACCCTAGATTCAGTGAACATGAATTAGTCTTGAAATATGACAAACGCATGGCTAAGCTATGGCAACATGCAAAATCTGATTCTCTTTGGAGGGGACTGTTCCACATTTCTAGTTGCAAAGAAAGCAATAATTTTGATTTGGTGGATCTAGAGGGAAATACTCTTGAGATTTCAATAAATAGAATCCATTTGAAACATTTCAATTAATTATTGGCCTATGTTCCCTCTTGTAAATAAGTATTTAGGTTTTCTTTTTGTTCGTTTGGTGTGTGTTTCCTTCAATAAGTGTTATGGGCACATGTTGTTTGGCTTTCTCACCTGGTATCTTGACGCCTTGGCATCTTTCTCTAAGTGCAATCATCATTAGGAGTGACCCTTATCAGCCACCCCTTCGAAAAATGTAACGCTCAAACTTGTAAAATATCCATCTTGCACTATTTTCTAGTGACACATTTCCCAAAAGAGGCACGATGATCCAATTGTACATCTTCCTTAAATGTTGGTGTTTCCCAAAAAGAAATGCAATCATTTCGCATGAATGAGCTCTTCAATAGAAATTGAAATACCAATTTCTCCATTCATTTTAATTTATCCTAAGTGAAAAATTGAAGAAGATCAGAGCATGAAGTGAGAAAGAAGCAATTTACAGAGGATTTCTCTAAGTGTGAATTTCAGTGAATTTGGGAGTTCATAGAAGAAGCGGTGAAATTAAGAAAGTAAGTGACGGTTTCCAAATAAATTTGAAACAATAGAAATTGAAGGGACATCCTCTGGTGTTGATTCTGAAGAAGTGTCAGCTCTGTCTTTCTTTACTAACATTTTTCTTAAAAGATCATACTCCTTGGCCCCAATACTGCCTAAGTCGGTGTTTACAAACACTCGATTCCTAGAGCAGACAAATCACATAAACTCAACTCTGGTATTAGATTTCACTGATGATATCCATGAACCAGAGTTGTATTCAAACCCCAAGGGCCTCCATGAAGGTACTTTTGCAAGGATGAAAAAGATATTAAAGGAGAGAGATCTTGAATCTTTGGGGGTTCATCTATGGAACTACTGTCTCCTGTAATACATGGTACCTTTGTTGCATACATGCCCTAAACTTGTGGATGCTTGTGTGTTAAATTTTGACCCTCATGTTGGGGTCATTCAAGGAAAAGAGCTAAAGGCTATCATTCGTGTGGAAGCTACCAAGGATATGCTATGTGTCTCATTTGACTCAACAATGGTGGAAAAGTTTTCCAAGAATAAACTAGAATTTTATTGGGAGACTAGGAATGACCAACTCATTTTTTGTAATTATGAGATGAAGAGGGAAAAGCAGTAGACAGAGCTACCTAAGTTCCCCATAAGTCTTAAAATTTTTTATCAAAACCTATAAGACGTCTTCTCAATTCTCACATTCATTTGTGGTTGGGACTGAGATGATAATGTGGAAGCATTTCAAATGGGCTTGGGTTTCAAACTTAGAAATAAAAGGAAAACTTTTTGGTATGACTTCATAGACACCATTGTTGGAAAAAATATACAAGCAACAACAACAAAATTACATGGAAAAGATTACAAATTTAGGTATTATTTTCTAGCACACATGCTTTTGCTCTAAAATTTTGAGTTTTTTGAAAGATAAATGTCATTGAACATCACCAATGCATTGGAGAAAAGGAATCTAGTTATCGTTTGGACTCATGTTCTTTCCTCTATGCATTAATACTATACCTTTTCCAACTTATTTTTGACTCCAGCCCTTCAAATTTTGAACTTGCAAAAATCCCATGCTAGGCTTATAGAGGAACATGTTGTATGAATGAGGGATATTCAACCTTCATGTGACTATTTCTGCGAAGTGGATTTTAATTTTGTGTAAATGCACGAGTTTATAGAGGAGCCTTTTAGGCTTCCTACTTATGTGATAAATAGGAATCTCACCATTGAAATGGCATGAAAACTATCCATAATCGACAATACTTTTGGGGCGAGAAGGAGAAAAACCACAGTTTACAAACCCCCAATCACATGGGGTGAGGTCACATTAAAGAAAGGGTATGTGGTTGTTATATTGGAAACCAAGTTAACTCAACTTGGACTTGGTGTTATATGTAACCGCTGGAATTATGATCCAAATGGTTTTTTACCTAGCATGGGGGATCTCTCTGACCCATACCCCATGACCATACTGGGATTAGAGGTGAAATCTAGAGATAGTTACTCCAAATTTGTGTGTTGATTTATCGTTTGTGCCATCTGAAAGACCCCCATGGATTTCCATTTATATAGTTTTGGTGGAGGTGAATCCAACCATCAAGATTCATAAAAATATGTGAATGAAGTTACAACAATTAGGTTGGAGTATTGATTTTTGGACCTATCATCATGAAGTGTATGATTTAAATTCTAATTATGACACCACCCACTTTGATAGTAGATTTGATGATATATGGGATCGAGAACATGGATAATTATCCAAGGAGGAGGAACCCACCTCACCACTACCATAGAGAGGAAAGGAAAACAAAACAAAACAAAACAAAGACCATTGGCAAGACAAATGCCACAACAAGTTTTATCGGCAAGCGCAATAGTTAGGCAGTCTCAAACTCGAACCCTCAAAAGGAAGCCCCAAGCTTCTTAAGGAGCTCAAGGTTCATCGAGTTCCAAAGGTGAGGGATCTATTTCACCCAACGTACCTCCTAGGAAGAAATAAAGAGGGTGAAAGTTGGACCTGGGGAATGTCCAAGAAGAAGAGGAAGAAGTGGCTATAGTCACACAACCACCAACGGTCTCCATGACAAAGGTAAGATTCTCTCCCCCTATTCTCTCTTCCTCTCAATCATTAGTTCCCCCTATTTTTCTTTCACTCCCTCCTCCATCTCATTATATGGTTGTTTCTATGGCTACCATTGTGCAATCAATGCCTTTCACCTCTTCCTCTGCAACTGCTACTATTATTTCCACCATATCGCAACCTCCTTTTCATAACCTTGCAACTACTTCCATCTCCACACTAGCTATCACAATTGCCTCATCAACTATGCAAGCTCTTATTCCTAATCCATCATTTATGTCACTCTCTAGCTCCCACCTTTCACTATGTTGGTGGTTCCTTCACCTGCCACTACCCCTTTAGTCTCTCCAAGCACCATGAACCATGCACAAGAATTGCAAGGAATTCCACCTTTCTTTCCTGCAACCCTAAGCATTCCAATGATTTCTTCATCGGGAGAACAAACATGGACCTCCCTTGTTCCTATCCCTTTTGGTCTACCCACCGATGTCACATTTGCTAAACAATGCATTCATTCTACTTTAGAGTATCAAGCACAAATAGAATTATGGAGGAAAGATCGGGAGGATAGAAAGGAAAAGAGGAAAGCAAAGGAAACTTTAGCTCCAACAGCCCCAAAAATGGAATCATATTTTGATGAAAATCATCAGACTTTAATTCTTGCAACAATGACTCCTCTAGTCTCCAAGCCCGAGGGATTGATGCAATATGAAGACTATGATATCTAGGCAATAGGCCTTAACCTCAACAATACCCATCCATGTGATAAGTTAGGGCTTATGGAGGAAATAGAGAAGGTAGTGTCAATTGACTACCTAAACATGGACTGGTGCATGAAGAAAATGGAAGAAGAGTTAAAACGTGTTAAATATATAGTGGGTAGGCTAAAAGAAGAGGCCAAGGGGAAAGATGCAGATATTGCTCACTTGAGGAAAGAGTTGTAGGTTAAAACTTCAGAGGCCCTCTAAACATAGCAAGAAAATAAGGCTAAGCTCCAAACTGAGTTAAGTGATGAATTAGCCAAGATTGATGTAGAGAAGAAAGAGGAGGACCTAAACTCCAAGCTACAAGTCAAAGAGCAAGAACTGCAACAAGCACATAAAGACCTCTTTGATGCCACAAGTCAGAAGGAATGACTACACCAAAATATGTAGAAGGAGAAAGATAGATTCTAGAAGGAGTTGGTCGATGCCCAATCTCAGGTTATAAATGAAAAAGCACAAAGGAGTTAGCAGAGAAACAACTCCATGAGAAAATGGTGGAGCTAGCTAAAATCAAGTAGGAGCTCTTTGATGCTTCAAGGTGTAGGTGCAAAGTCAATAAGATTTGTAATAAAATGAATCTCAATTCCAAGCTGAGTTCCATGAGGCTCAAGTTTTGATGGATTCAAAGAAGTAGGAAAAATAGACTGTAGAGTTCACCCTATAGGCATGAGATCAAGAGTTGATGCAATTGCGCCTTGAGAATTCAAATTATTTGGAGATGATTAATAAATTGTAGGAAGAGATCAAAAATAAGGATTCACAAATTTAGCAATCACAAATTGCAGTGGCATATTCAACATAGCAAGCCAATTTTCTCCATCTACTGCAACAATTATATATATCTTATTGGGAGAAAATAAAGGATGTGGTAACATCTCTACAACTAGCCCTAAATTTCATGGTGGATGCACAAGAATTAAGTGCAAGGGTCAACCCTATCATCGAACAAATTTTGCAATCTATCACTCCTAAGGTAATGGAGTCAAAACTTTTAATTGGGAAACTATACAAGACAATAGATATCAGTTGTAGGGATCAGAGACAAAAGAGTGGATACAAGGAAATAAAATGAATTCATCAATTTCAATAAGGTAGTATGAAATGGTAAGGAGTACCACCATTCCCTAGAGCTCAAGGTAAAAGAAATGAGAGGGCATCTTGAGGGGTTAGTCCAATTGGGACTTCCATCCCCTTTTATGTCGAATGGAACAGTTTTGACCGAGGATTAGATCAAGCAATTGTTGGAAAAAACAATAGGAGGGTAAGTGCAAGAAGCTAGGTCCACGAAGAGGGGAATTTTCAGCCAAAAAAAATGTTGAAAGAAACGAGTACCCATTTTGAAACCATTAAGGAATGGTAACTCGATCCTAAATGAGTACGTGTTCTAAAAATAGAACGCATACCCGTTTTAAAACAGGCATCATTCTAAAAATATCAAAAAATATAAATTTCTTAGAATTGGTACCCGTTTTAAAATGGGTACTCATTCTAAAAATTTCCAAAAATAGAAATTTTTAAAAATGACACCCGTTCAAAAAAATTATATTTTGGGAAATTTTTAGAACGGGTACTTATTTTATAATGGGTACACATTTTTAAAATTTTGAATCCCCAAACCACTTTTTGCTTGGGTTTTAGGCTCGAGAAAGGTTTGGCAACCCGACCCTTAGCCTTTGACCTACAGCTAAAAAACTAAGGCAGATTGAAGAGAAATGTCCAACTTTGGCAATATAGTTAATAGACCTTTTCTAGAATTAATCTATAAAATTAAAACCCATTATAGATCATGATATCTAGTTTCCAAATATATAATTTTTGTTAAGATTGGATTATGTTTTCTATTTTTTAATTAATTTCTAAGCAAATTGGTCCATAAACTTGAAATATCAGGTTTTTTTATTTTTTATTTTTTATTTTTTTGTTAATTGTTTTGTAAAATAAATTATATGACATCAATCTTGAGACAATTCTCTAAAAAAAAAAAAAATTAAATAATTTTTTTTAGTTTAGGTCCAACTATGCTATCCGTACACGTTGACTTTAAAAACAATAATTAGGGCTAATAAAAATTCAATAAAAATAAATATTACAAAAAAATATCCTCATCAACATTCAAGTTGTTACATATATTTCCCCAAAAGGAATTAGAAAAATACTTTTATTTAGGTCAAAAAGTGATGTTCGTACATGTGCGTGGTATGGTATGGTAAAAGAAAGTGACTTTTAAAAAGTGGTTTTATAAAGGCCTATTAAAATTTAATTTGTATCATCTGGGTATTAGAATAAATTACATATTTGCAAACTAGATTCAAAATACTAAATTTAATATTCCTAACTTTTTTCAAAATTCACTGTGTAAGTGTTTCAAATTTTCAATCCAAGTGTGACAAATTCTGAAAAATAGGAAAAACACTTTTTAAGATTTTTGTGGACCCAACTCTTGCATCATCCCAGGATAAATCAGTTGTCCAAGCCCTAAGCTCATCACCGATCACCTCATAAATTGAGACGATTTTGCATCCTCTAGCACAACTCAATTTTCACATGGAGTTCACACTAACATTGAGTGATATCTCTTTCAAAGAGATGATTGATTTGGATCAAGCATTTGAGGATTTGCAAGAGTAGGTGCAACCCTTGAAGGTGGATTGGAAACCTCTACAATCTATGCTCCCTAAGCTATGAGTCTATGTGTTTTTCCTTTTTGCCTTCCAATTTTTGTTGTAGAACTAGAGCTTTTGGGTTTGTGCCTCTACAGGAAAAGACCCCCAAGAAGTCGCCAAGATTGTAGATTTAATCTCCCGTAGCTCAAGGTTGAGCTCTTTCATTGCAATTTATTCATATTTTGGGATGCTCCAACACCTTTTCTTTAAATTTCAGCTTAATTCTAAGTGGCCCACAAAATTTAAAAATTATTTGCTTATCGGCTCCTAGAGGGTGCCATGTGGCAGCATGGCATAGTTTCTATCAAGACTGCGGCCTCTTATTCTTGCAAGGCGCGTGAAGGTTCCATGTGGTGGCCCTGCATGGTCTTTATTAAATCTTTTGTTTTTTGAGGTGTTTGAAAGTGAAAGGCACCATGTGTTGATACCATGAAAATTCTTGAAGGCTTTAGGAAGGAAATCCTTAGAAAATATTGCATGTAAGCCACATGTCTAAGGTTCAAAATTCTTAAAGGGAAAACTGAAAGGAAGCTCGGACGTCATCGAGAAGTTCCACTTGTCAGCAGGGCGAAATCCCAAGCATATTTTGATCCCGAAAGGGTGTTAAAAGTGTGCTATTGGTTATCTCACCAACATACAAGCATTGCAAGGTGCCATCTGTTGGAGCTCGAGGATGTGAACACCATTTTTTCTTAAAGCCCATTCATCCAGGTAGTTACAACAAAAATGATGGATTATCTAGGTGTCATCATAGCCATGCAATCAAGACCATTATATTTGTTAGAGAAATGGTTGCAATGATTGCCATGATGATGATCCGTAGGTGGCAAGTTGAGGGAATATTTTCAGTTGTACTCTTTTCCCAAGGATGTTTCTCTATATAAGCTTACGAGCACTTTGTAAAAATTGGGGGTTCACCATATTTATAAAAAAAAAGTACTTAGAGAATATCAGTTGAAAGGAAAATTCATCCCTCAAACCTTAGCATTTTGTGTCTTTAAAATTAATCAAAAGCATAACATAGCAAATTGTTCCTAGTTCACCTTTATTGTGTTTTATTTCTAATTATGTTGGCTTCAATGCTCTGTGTCATTTAGGAATGGATATGATATCGATGATTGATTGTTATGAGTTTTAGATTTTATGATTTCTAGTGTAATATTGCAAATTATTGAACCATGTCTTGTACTCTTCAATTTTTGGAAATGATTTATGGTTAGTTATCATATTATGCTTGTTGGTGAGCAATATTTCCAAGGGATTAAATTTTTTAGTAGAATAATCAAGGCATATCACACTCTATTGAGAATCATTGGGTTCTTCTCACAAAAATATTTAAATTTTATTCTTTGTGCCTACTAGGCCTTAAGCATTTCGTTCTCTTTTCAACAATGAAGAATTTGTGGCACTTTGTACTCATTTCTTAGGAGTTTTATGTTTTTTTATTTCAATGGAACTTGAAATGTTGTTAAAGCTTTGGCATATGGCATTAGATTAGTTTTTCTTATTTCCTTTTCCTTATTTATATTTCCTCCCCCAACCAAGAATGAAGAGTTGACTTTTGAATCCCAGAGGTAGTCTAGTGGAACGCAATTCATCCCCCATCCGCTGAACTTCCCATGAGTTTATTTCCCGAAGCATAGGTTTTAAGGATCAACAATATCATTTTAATTCACATATAAGTAATCAACATATGAATCAAAGTTAATAACAATATATGATCAAATCCATTTAAACTAAATCACTAAATACAAAAGAGTTCATAATGACTATTTAGAGTAAGCATGATCTATAAAATGAATAAGAAACACTAAACATCATATATTAAATTAAAAATTAACTAACATAGTAGACATGTAAAAATGACCTAACGCATATCACATTATCCTAAACAATAATTTTCCATTATCAACATCACTATTGTTATCACTATTGCATTTTACCTCATTATCATCATTAACCCCCTTTTTAACATCATTTACATCATTAACCCTATTTTCCTCTCTTAATTAAATAAGCTCAAATTGTGTAATTAGTTCATTATGTCATCACCTAGTTTAATCTTCACATGTCTTGATTGAATAAATCATGACCACTGATTTCTCAATCTATTTTCTAACTCAATCTAACTTCTTCAATCCCATTAAACACTCAACCTGATTTCTTCAATCCCACGAATCATTCCAATATAATCTCATTGATTATCCAATTAAAATCCTTAATTGGATCAATCGGAGGAGCTAACTAATCAATCTATTTCCTCTCAAATTTTCTCAATTGTTGATCATGATATTTCATTGTTGCATCTCAATCGTTCATTTGAAACTTGAAAATCTATAAAACAACCTCCTTCCCTCTCAAAATCGATCGGATAATCTAGAGAATTCATGGAGAGGTTATGTCAAAATAGCCATTGAAGCACATTTAGCACAATTGTGTTTGAAATTGCTACTACTACTACCTTTGAGATTTCAACAAAAATGGAGGCTTCGTATTGATCTAGCACTCCAACATCCTTAATACGAACACACTCCAACATGGGATGGTAAAATTGTATTGTTTTGAATTCGTTTATGTTCCTTTTATGATTGCATTGCTTGTTGAATTAATTACTTTATAATTTAACTCCATGAATAGGTTGGTATTTGTCTTTGCTTTGATCTCATTCATTTGATTTCATTGTTGTTTCCTTATACTTATTTTCTCCCTTACACACTTTGGAATGCCCGATGGGACCTAGGTCCTTTAACTTTAATGTTTTTATTGAGTTTGGTGAGAATTTGTGGGTTCTCAGTTGTAGAAGCCCTTTTCAAGAATCGCTTTTGCCAACTAGAACGTTTTTTCCATAAAATCTAAATGCATCCATTGCTTTTTTTTGTCGCTATCGACCCAAATCTAGCCACTATCAACCCAAATTTGGCCACTATTACTGAGAAAGGTCGCTATTGACTTCCCTATGTTGTAGATTTTTGAGTATGGGTATTTGAAAAAACATTTACAAAGATTCTTTCGCCCTAAATAGAGCTACTTTCAACCTAAAAATCCACTGCTATTGCTTGGAAAAGTCACTATCACACTAAAAATAGGCTCGCTATTGTAGGAAATAGGTCTTCCATTGACTTGTTTTTTTTAGTCTATCAATTTTGTAAACTTTCTTGAAATTTGTAGTTTATCTAACCCTAACCACTAATTGTTTTCTATGTTTTGTGAGATTTTCTAACATTGTTGATGCAACCCTTGTAGGATTATGGTGTGTTTTCATGTGAACAATTAATTGTTTACTTGCATAGTTGATGAATGGTCCAATGCCTTCAAATTGTAAAATAATTTTTTCATTAAAACATTTACATTTGGTGCTCGTAAAAAGAACCTAAAAATATCACACTTTATTTTGGTGTACTTAAAATTGATTCCACATCATTTTGGTGTACCTAAAAAATAACCTAGAAATGTCACACTTCATTTTGGTGTACTTAAAATTGATTTCACATTTCATTTTGATGTACCTAAAAATAACCTACAAATCTCATATTTCACTTTGGTGTACCTAAAAAGAACCTACAAATCTCACACTTCATTTTGGTGCAATAAAAATGAACCAGACAAATCAAATGTTTTCATTTTGGTGCTATTAAAATGAGCTCATTTTTATTTAGTGCTATTAAAACAAACCCATTTTCTATTTGGTGCAATAAAAATGAATGACACAACTTGAAACGTTTACTTCGGTGCATTAAAACTTGGTTACAATCTTCATGTTTCAACTTGGTGCATAAAATTGAACAAGACATCTTTTTTTATTGCAATAAAAATGTTTATGGTATTTCTTGCTTGAAGTGTCAAACATTTGAAGTTGGTACATCTAAAAATGAATTGTTATCTTTACACACTTAATTTTTGGGCTTAAAAATAAAATTTCTATGAATTATATACCATGTCCACCGTGATTCGAAAACCAAGTGTGTATCCTCTCCCCTTGCGCCTTTTTGACGATCTTGGGTGATGAGAAACACTTTGGGCTCTTTGCACTTTTTTGTGGTCACCCATTGTTTAGAATAAGGGCCTACTAATGAGATACATCCCGCACTGGAGAACTCATATAAGTGACCCTAAAATCATGTTTACTGGCAGGCTATAAAAAGTTTACAAAATCGAAAGAAACTAGCTTATATTTGGACAAGAATAGCATATTGTGCCTCATCTTTGTTCAAACGTACTGGGTAGGGCAGGAATGACTAAAGTCTTTAGTGTCTTACGTATGAACTATGTGTCACAGTGTTCACAGTTGTCATTAAATAGGTACCTTATTTTAGAAGCCTATCCAATTTTCCAAAACATCCTTCAAAGTAGTGCATGGGAATAGCACCATTCCCAGAAGTTACTTACCACGTTAGATTTATAGTTGAGGCATAAAGCTTAAGAGTTAATCCTCTTTTTCTTGGAGTATCAAGATGATAAATTTCCTTGATATATCCTATTTTTTCCCTCTATAGATTCGATTAAATCACTCCTTCGGGGGTGAGGTAAGCCTACAAAGAAGACTGTACCTTTTATTCCTTAGGATGTATTGATTGATAATCTATGAGCTACATCATTAGATCTCAAATTGACTATTGTATGCATCACGCGCCACCAAATCAAATCAAACAAACATCAAGAACTTGCAAACTTCTCAAAAAAATTGTCATCACCAAACTAAAAACAATTGAAATAGAGTCACTATTGCTAAATAGAGCCACCATTGTCTCAAGCATTACCATAGTCACCCTAAATTTTGCTTGCTTTTTCTTAGATTCGTCGCTTTTGTTGGCTCTAGTTTTTTACAGTCACTATCAAAACAGAGCCACTTTTGAGAAATTTGGCCATTATTGCTTTAAAACAGAACCACTATTGACCTAAAACACTACCGCTATTACCATAAACAAAAACCTCTATCGAACTATTTTGTAGACCTGTCTTAGAATTGGTCAAAACAACTATTTTTTTCAAAACACTTGGTCTCATAACTCCATTTAGTTACCAGAGAACATTTAGGACCTATTGATCAAAATCCAACATTGCCATTCTTTAAATTAGACTTGGTTTACATAAGGTTTGTGAAAACCATCTTTTGGACACCACAATTGCACCATAGCTTATTAAAAATCCCTCAAAAACCACTAAATCAACAAAAAAATAGCAACCTAGTATTCAAACACATATTGAACATAAGGAATCAAACCATTAGCTTGCTATAGTCTTTAGAGCAACATTTACTTGCAACATCATAGCTAGTTCAAGTAAATCAAGCACCATATCCTCTAAATCATAGGAAAGCATTGATTTGAGTCTTGTAAACTATTGTGTTCTAAACTAGCATCAAATCTAACATCAAAAATCACAACTTCATTCATCAAACAACACCAAAAATTGGCTCATCTCCTTAACATAAGATTGAGTAGCAACAAATTACCATCCAACACCAAAATTGATCATCCACATATCACAACATCAATCAACAACAAACAACCGACAAATTTTGTCTAAAATGTATACACACACCCTCTTAGTACATCTTTTTATCAAACCAAATCTCAAAAAACATCATTCCATTTCACTAAGTTGTCTCAAACTTGCTAAGGTTTCTTGAGTTCATTTATAACTACAACAAGATAACAACACAAGAGGAAGATGGAAGTTGATAAAACCAACACTAGTGTACCAAACACATACACCAACAATGAAGAATCTCAAGAATGGGGTTACGATCCTAGGACATACTTTTTGATATGTTTTTTGCTCTTTTTCAAATGTTTTTTGTGTTTTTTTGTTGTATTTTCAAAATATATGAATGTTTTTGTTTTTTCGATTATCGAGGAGCTATAGCGAGGATTCAAGGAGTCTCTCATTGTGTGAATGCATTTCAAGAGTTTGGATGTCCTATAGGCATCAGTGTCTTGACATGCACCTTATCACTTCTCATTTTCATTTCTTTACATTCTTTTAATGTTTGTACAAATTTTCTTGAGTCAATAACAAATTTCTATTGATTTCTAAGCACTTGCATCATTTTCCTCACTTTTGCTAGGTTAGAACCTCACACTTGATACTGAAATCCTCTCCCTTGTCTAGAAACCTCGCTTTTGTTTCATGCACTTTCTCTGAAAGTTCGCCCTTGACTAAAAACCTCGCTTTTGCTTGCTTTGGAGCCTAAAACCTCACCCTTTTTTAATAAACGTGCACTTGCTTTAAATTCTTGCATCTAAAAACCTCGCACTTGCTCTAAAAGCTCGCCCTTTCTCCTGAAACCTCGCTTTTGTTTGCTCTATGACTTGTAATTTCACCCTATCTTCAAACGACCATATCTTGGTCATACGAAAGTTTTTTTTAGTTTTTTTTTTTTTTAAATGGGGTATAATTTCATGATATTTGCAATGGTGTAGGTGGTTTTCAATTTTTGTACAACTAAATTTTCTGTTAGTTTCATGAGCTTGCATTTTCCTTTGTTTCATTTAGACCTTGTTGGCATTTGCTTGTTGTCATCGTAAATGTCATTTGTCATCATGTTTTGTGTTGTTTTATGTTTCTTAACATGTTTAGAGTGAAACCCTAACATCATGGGTTAAAATGATTGGAGATAGTCTTCAAGCCACTGTAGCCAAGGGAGAGACGACTTCGGGATCTATTTGATCTGATTACCAATTTCGTGGGTTTTGTTGTTTTGTGAAATTTTTGGATTTTGGAGGTTTTTGGATTTGTTTGGATTTTGTATTTTTGATTTAAAATGGAATAAATCCTAATAGAAACCTAATGGGACTGACCTAAGGCCTCAAGGGATGATTAGAGATAAGCCTTGCCTACATTGAATGAAGAGAAAACGGGGGTGGATCTAATGACCCAACAGTGCGAAATACATTCCCTTAACACTAATACAATAGAGGAGAAGAGCATAAATAGGCTCTAATAGCTTCTAAAACTACTGAGATGAATACACACAGAATAAAAGAGAACACATAATTAAGCACTCATAGTTGACACAAGATATACGTGGGAAAACCTTTACAGGTAAAAAACTCACCACACCAAGCAAGACAGTTTTTGCATTACAGTAAAAGAGGTTAAATACAAAAGCTTCAGTCTTTTTTGATCAACTCACAGCAACTTAGTTTTATTCACACTCACTATTTCAATACTCCACATTCAAAGTATACAATGAATTCACTTCACACATCGACTTGCACTCATGCGTACATATCCATCAACCTCACATTGACTGTACAAGTCATCAATGCATTTACACTTCCAACCAATCCCACGGCTTCCATGTTCATGCATCGATCATTCAAGAAAGCAATAGATCTTCTCATATTGCATCGATCCACCCAGAAATAACTTCACCACCCAAATCAGGTTCCTGTCATCAGCTGAAAAATGGCCTGCAATTACTATTTTTGCCACATTTTCCTTCAGCCAATCAGGTCATTATCAAACTGCCACGCGTCCACCAACAAATCGTTGATCTCATTTGACTCTGAGTCCAACTCGATCAAACCTGGTCTAAGCTCATTTGAGCTCTCTAAGACTACCGCTCCATAGCCGAGCTGACTCTACCCACTCATGGTAAAGCAGTGAGTTTTGTCGAGCTCACCCATGCTTCCCCGCGCTACCGCAAAGCTTGTCTTCACCCCTCACGGTATGGTGGTATGAACCTCTGACCTTTGCCTTGTCTTTCCAATGCTACCACAACTCCATCTGAGTCGACCTGTGGTAATGCAGTGAGCTCATCTGAGCTCACCCTTCAACTCCACCGAGCTTTGCCAAAGATACCCCACGTTACTGCCGATTCCAACCGACCCGTTTGCGTGTGGCAGTATGACCATCCGATCTCGCCCCTTGTCTGCACCGTGTTACCGCTACCCAATTGGAGATGACCCGCAGTGTGGCGGTAGCGGCTGAGCAAACCATTAGCGGTCAAACCGCACTACTGTGGGGGTCGCCAGGCCACTCACGGTAGAGCAATAACCGCCAAACGAACCGTAGGCGATCTCACCGCGGTGAGTGGACCCACCGCCCATGGTAAGGTGGTAACTGCCAGGCAATTGCAAGTGGTCTCACCGCACGTGGTAAGGCGGTAACCGCCAAGACTATCACCGTGGTACCACCAAGGGATGAAGGCACAACCGCGGTAAAGCGGTAAGAACAGAAAGAAGCCAGGCGGGATAAAGGTTGAAACATCAAATTTTCGCCAAGTCCAAAAGCAGAGGTACAAATTGGAAGTTGAGACACAAATTCTCAATAAGCTCCCACTTGGCGACGACTTCCAGCTTCCTCATGACTTCAAAAAAATTATTGTCTGTCATAGGCCCCAAGGCCCATTGATTTTGCGCACCATCTGAACTTTTTTGTGCTCATAGGCTTTATTAATGCATTTGCAACATTCTTCAAAGTGTTGACCTTTTCAAGACAGACTCTTCCATCTTCCACCATGTCCCTCACAAAGTGAAATTGCACATCAATGTGCTTCATCCTGGCATGGAAGGTCGGGTTCTTTGCCAAACAAATGGCACTCTGACTATCACAGTAAATAGTGATCTACCTTGCATTGAAACCAATATCTGAACACAAATGTCTCAACCAAACAACCTCCTTACAGGCATGAGTTGTAGCCATGTACTCTGCCTCTGTCGTGGATAAAGCAACTACAGCCTGTCACTTGCTCATCCAAATAATTGCTCCACCATTTAGCATGAATGTATATCCAGTGGTGGATCGCCTGTTGTCAATGTCCCCTGCCCAATCAGAATCAACATAGCCTTGAATTTTGAGTGTTCTTTTGATGCAACAAAACTGCCATGGTAACACAAAGCATAATTTGAAGTCCCCTTCAAATACCTGAACACTCTCTTTACAGCATCCCAATGTGATCTTCTTAGATTTTCCATGAATGGCTTAGAACTCCCACTGCTTGGGCAATATCTGGTCTTGTATGGACCATAGCATACATTAAACTACCAACAAAACTTGCATAGGGCACACTGGCCATGTCCTCCATCTTATTAGCAGACTTTGGACAGTCTTCAATAGATAGCTTTGTTCC
This sequence comes from Sequoiadendron giganteum, assembly GCA_007115665.2. NCBI lineage: Eukaryota > Viridiplantae > Streptophyta > Pinopsida > Cupressales > Cupressaceae > Sequoiadendron > Sequoiadendron giganteum. Next base: position 420,450,555 of record CM021108.1, read on the forward strand.
TTGCATGATTGGAACAACTAGTTGCTTGCACTCGTTCATACCAAATCTCTCCATAATGGTTTTCACATACTTACTCTAACTTACCCAAAGCTTTCTACTTGTTTTGTCCCTGTTTATCTCCATACCAAGAATGTACCTTTTTACACCATGATCCTTCATTTTGAACTTTGCAGACAACTGATATTTAAGATCAGAAATCATAGTCTTGTTATTTCCTATGATTAACATATCATCCACGTACAGTGTAATAACAAGCACACGATCATTCTCATATTTATTATAAACACAATGATCATATTTTGATCTTACAAATCCCATAGACAACACAAATGCATCAAATTTCTAGTACCACATTCTAGGAGATTGCTTCAAACCATACAGAGATTTATTTAATTTACAGACCAGATTTTGTTTACTGTTTACAACGAAATGCTCAGGCTAGGACATATAGATTTATTCTTCCAGCTCACCATGGAGAAACGTTGTCTTCACATCCATCTGTTCAATTTCAAAATCATACATAGCCTCCAATGATAATAGAAATCTGATAGATGTCAGCTTTGCTATAGGGGAAAAAATCTCTCCATAATCAATTCCCTCAATTTGGGAAAATCCCTTTGCAACCAGTCGTGCCTTATACTTCTCAACACTTCCATCAAGGCTTGTATTCTTTTTGAATATCCACTTACAGCCAACAAGTTGTTTCCCTTTAGGCAGTGGTACCAAATCCTAGGTTTCATTCTTCTTCAATGAATCCATTTCTTCATTCATGGCTTATAGCCAAGAATTTGAATCAATCATGTTGATTGCTTCTTTTACAATCCTAGGCTCATCAATGCTAGTAATTAAGGCATAGGCACAGTTCGAATTTAACATAGAGAAACCATACCTTTCAGGCTGCCTTTTTTCTCATGTAGATCTTCTTACAGGCTGAGGTTGTGGTTCTTCATCATCAGAACTTCCAGAGTTGCTTGAGCTCTCCTCAGTCTTAGGTACACCTTGCAGCTCTTCCCTTTCTGGAGTTTGGGGAATCTCAACTTCATCCTCTTCTTGTCACTTTGATCTGTCTCAAGTTATTGATCACTTACTGAAGGTTTTAGCTCATGAAATATCACGCTTCTATTGTACAAAACCTTCTCAGTAACAGGGTTCCAAAGCTTGTATCCCTTCACACCAACTCCATAGCCAATGAGAATACATTTGACAGCCTTGTTATCCAATTTTTATCTCTTTCCATTTGGCACATAAACATATGCCTCACAGCCAAAGATACGGACATGCCTCAAAGAGGGATTCTTACCAGACCATGCTTCCAAAGGTGTTGTCTCAACAAGAATAGAACAAGGAGATCAGTTTATTAGATAACATGTTGTAGCCACAGCCTCAACCCAGAACATCTGCTCCAAACCAGCACCACTCAGCATACTCCTTGCCTTTTCCATCAGCATCCTATTCAACCTTTTAGCAACTCCATTCTGATGTGGAGTGTAAGGCATTGTCTTATGCCTTTTAATCCCATGATCAATGCAATACCTTTCAAAATCTGCAGAACAAAATTCACCGCCATTGTCTGTCATCAAACATTTAATTTTCCTTTCAGTCTGATTCTCTACCAAAGATTTAAATTCTTTAAAGTGATTGAACACTTCTAATTTAATTTTAAGAAAGTATACAAATGCCCTTCTCAAACAGTCATCAATAAAAGAAACATAATATCTAGACTTCGATAACGAAGGAACATTAACTGGACCAAACACATCAGAATGAACATAATCTAGTATGCGAGAAGATTTATGAGGACTAGAGTAAAATGAAACACGATGTTGTTTTCCATAGAGACAATGTTCACAAAAATTGAACTCAAGGTTACAATCATCAAGACCTTCTACAAGATTTTTATTCTTCAAAGTTTTTAAACCTTTCTCACCTATGTGACCTAGTATATGATGCCACAACATAGTCTTCTCAAGTGGGAGTTTTACCTCGAAAGCATTTGCCAACAGAGAAGTGTCTTCATCTTTCTCTATAGGAGTAGTATTGCTCGACTTTACAGAGGCACTGTTACATTGAACAGGATGTGCATCCACCTTGTACAGAGTGCCAGTACGAACACCCTTAACCAAAACCATTGCACCTCTAGCCATTTTGCATCCTGTACTAGAAAAAGAAACTTCTACACCAGCATCATTTAACTTACTGACAGAAAGAAGATTTCGAGCCAGACCTAGTATATGCAGTACGTCACCAATACCTTTGACTCTTCCGTCAGGAAACTGAATTCTGACTCTTCCTATGCCAACTATCTCCAGTGTTGAATCACTTGCCAAATACACCTTTCCACCATCATACTTCTCGTATTTAGAGATCCATTCTCTATTGGATGTCATGTTAAAGGACGCACCTAAGTCAACCAGTCAGACATCATCTGATGTCTGAGTTGTCAAGGTTGTTGTAGTAAAGGCATTTGCATCACTTTGAGAAGATTCATTGTCTGAAGCATTCTTCTTCTTCTTCTTCTTACAATACTTCTAGATACGACCAGGTTTCCCACAGTTCCAGCATCTCACCTTGAAATTTTTACCAGGAGACTTTGATCTCCCTAGAGATTTGGATTTCAACTTCTTGTCCTTCTTCTTTCCTTTCTCCTTTGGTCTACCTCGAATAGAAAGAGCCTCTTTGGCCATCTTAGAAGACTTCCTTCGCATTTCTTCAAATAGAAGCGAAGCAACCACATCATCCATCTTGAATGCAGTGGTTGTGCTTCCAATAGCCATCACCAGATGATCCCAACTGTCAGATAAAGAACACAACAGGAGCATGCAATGATCCTCCTCCTCATTCCTTACACCTATAGATGCTAGCTAAGTAACACTCATATTAAATGAGTTCAGATGGTCTGCACATATGCACCTTCTTCCATTTTCAAGGAGTATAAATTCTTCCTCAGGAATAACTTATTTACCAGAGACTTTCCCTGATAAATATCACCAAGCTTCTTCCACAATGAAGCTGCAGACTACTCCTCATGGACGTTCAGGAGTACAAAATCGGCTGGACTCAATCTTATCAGACCTCTTGCTTTTCTATCAGCAAGATCCCAAGCCTCTTGTGTTGTACTTTGTGGGTTAGTTCCAGACACTGCTAACCAAAGGTCTCTATCTACCAACAAGTCTTCTATTTTGAGTTTCCATAACTCAAAGTTTCTGCCATTAAACTTTTCAATATCTACTCTACCAAATGTACTCACCATCTCAAACAAAAACAAGTTTTAACAATGCAAGACTCCCATTGAAACAATATTAGCACAAAAAACTGAGCTTTCTCTCAAGGATAAAACAACGGGTCAAGCTCTAATACCACTTGAAGGGAAAATGGGGGTAGATCTAATGACCCAACAGTGTGGAATACATTCCCTTAATACTAATACAACATAGGAGAAGAGCATAAACAAGTTCTAATAGATTCTAAAACTACTTAGATGAATACATACAGAATAAAATAGAACACAAAATTAAGCACTCGCAATTGACACAAGATATACGTGGGAAAACCTTTATAGGTAAAAAACCCACCACACCAAGCAAGACAAGTTTTATATTACAATAAAAGAGGGTACATACAAAATCTTCAGTATTTTCTGATCAGCTCACAGCAACTTAGTGTTATTCACACTCACTATTTCAATACTTCAAATTCAAAGTATACAATGAATTCACTTCACACATTGACTTGCACTCATGCGTACATATCTATCAACCTCACACTGACTGTACAAGTCTTTAACGCATTTACACTTCCAACCAATCCCACGGCTTCCATGTTCATGCATTGATCATTCAAGCAAGTAATCGATTTGCTCAGATTGCATCGATCCACCCATTAATAACTTCACCACCCAAATCGGGTTCTTGTCATCAGCTGAAAATGGCCTGCAATTACTACTTTTGCCACATTTGTCTTCAACCAATCTGGCCGCTATCAAACTGCCAAGCATCCACCAACAATCCACTGATCTTATTTGACTTTGATTCCAACTCGGTCAAACCTGGTCTGAGCTCATCCGAGCTCTCTAAGACTCTACCTCTCCACCGTCGAGCTGACTCTACCAACCCACGGTAAAGTGGTGAGCTCTGCCAATCTCACCCATGCTTCCCCATGCTATCATCGAACTTGTCTTCACCCATTGCAGTATGGTGGTATGAACCTCCGAGCTCTACCTTGTCTTGCTCGCGCTACCGCAGCTCCATCCGAGTCAACCCACGATAATGCGGTGAGCTCATCTGAGCTCACCCTTCAACTCCACCGAGCTCTGCCAAAGATACCCCGCATTACCACCGAGACCAACCGACCTATCTGTGGTGTGGTGGTATGACCATCCGAGCTCACCCCTTGTCTGCACCGTGTTACCATTGCCCGTTTGGAGATGACCCACGGTGTGGCGGTAACGGTTGAGCAAACTATTAGCGGTCAAACCGCGCTACCATGGGGGCCACCAGGCCACCCCGCGATAGGGCAATAACCGCCAGACAGACCGCAAGCGGTCTCACCGTGGTCACCGCAGTGAGTGGACCCACCACCCATGGTAACGTGGTAGCTGCCAGGGCAACCACAGGTGATCTCATCGCACGTGGTAAGGCAGTAACCACCAAGACTGTCACCGCAATACCGCCAAGGGATGAAGGCACAGTCATGGTAAAGTGGTAAGGACAGAAAGAAGCCAGGTGCGGTAAGGTGGTAAAGGTTGAAACATCAATTTTTTTCCCAAGTCCAAAAGCAAAGGTACAAACTGGAAGTTGAGACACAAATTATCAACATTGTACACGTAGAGACCACGTAGTTCGACCGTTTGACTCAAAGAGTAAACTTATTTTTGGGATAAAAAATTCTTGGATTGATATTCCATTTCCCTATCTAGAGGATATGTTGTGGGAAATCTACTTGAACTAGCTATGGGGTTCAAGCAAATGTTGATATCTTAGACTATTTGAGTGAAAGAATAATCCAATGATGTTTTTTTGCTTTTGATGTTTTTGAGATGTTTTTTATTTTTTATTTTTTTGGATTTTTTTAGATTTTTACCCTTTTTCCTAGGGCATAAGATGTTGAAAACTTGGATTGGTACTTCACTTTGTTTTTTCTAGAGGATATGTTGCAAAAAAGCTTACTTGAATTAGTTGTGGGGTTCAAGCAATTGTTGATATCTTAGAAGTGTTAAGTGAAGGAATAATCCATGTTGTTGTCATTTTTAAAGGTTACCTTGGTAGTGTGTTGATGGTACACCTTGTTGTTGGGACAAACTATTTCGAAGGTTATTCTAATAGTGTGTTGGTAGGATACCTTTTTGATGGGACAATTCCTGGATCACACTATGAGTTAGAAGACATAGATTAAGATTTGTTCTGAAGCAAGATGCAAGAATTTTCCCCCAGTGTCTAGAAATTTAGGTGATGGCTTATCTTGTGATAGGATAACATGTTTGGATAGAGTATGCCCTTTGGAAAATGCATCATAGCTCATATAATTTTGGATAGAATAGGATCGATGATAGGGACCCATGTCAAAAAAAATTACATAAGCAAGTGTAAAGTGTATACCAAACATTTGTCAAGATCAAGATAAGTTGGATTTGGATAAAAATGGATTGGATTCACTATGGATAGGTTGAGATGATTCCACTTGAAATGACACAGGTAGATGGTTGATTCTTACACATGATGCATTTTTTCCAGGTTTTCATCATGGTACTTGTCCAAAGCGCCACCATAGTGGTTTTCACTAGAGGATTATTTTTCTCTTGATTGTTTTTCTTGATTTATTGATGTCACACAAGACACATGTTTACTAGTTTTTCATCGTGGTGACCATTTTTTGCTCATGTTGAACAACCTATTGGTACTGATGTAGACATTGTTGGTGTTGATATGTTCATTGTTTTTGTCATGGCGTGCCAATGATACCCTGCTTGGAGGAGTTGTTTTACTAGGATACGAGCGCTTGAATGTAACCTCTAGAAATTCGTATCTTCCTTGTTGATATCAAAGTTAACCTTACCTTGATGTGCACATCACAATAGAGTGCCCGTAGAGTCCTTATGATAAAGATTTACTGCCAACACATGGTCAATCCGAGATTTGGATATCATGGATGGTAAAATGCATTGAGGGATATGATATTTAGATGGATTGGTTGACAGTTTGGAACCTTTCACTCTCCAAACTTGGGATGACGAGCAATGATGGGTGGATATGGAGATTTGATTGGGACCAACATCTTGATACACTTTATATATCACTCTTGAAGCTTTATTTTTCATTGTTGGACATCTTTAATAGATTAACTTCCCTTTTTCATTTTTCCCCATAGTTTCTTTAACTAATGGAGTTTGATAGGGATGATTTTCTTGATTTTTCTTTTGTATCCATTTGAATCTTTCTTGTCCATTTTTTATTGCTGATTATTTTGCTTCAATGACTTGTTTTGCTTCATTTATTTGGTCCACACTTCAGTATTTGTTCATACCGGGAGACAAAGTGAAGAACAGGGTATCCGACTTGATTTGAATCTATTTTGCATTACCAGCCTATCATTTTCAGTTGTGGATCTCAAAGGAAGGTATTTTTATGTTTGTACTATCTTATCCAAGAATCATTCGGGTGTGCATTCACTAGTGTATGAATTAGGAGATCCAGTTTATTAATTTCATGTTTATTAGTGCTAAAAGGTTGACTCAGTAAATATAGTGAATATAATATGTTGTGGATGTTTAAGGAGTAATGGTTTAAATTTTTTTGTGTTCGACTATGTTTATTTGGGTCCTCACTATGCTATGATGACTTTGGATGATGTGCATTGAAAATCATTTGTGGATTTAGCCGACGGTTGAAAAGTATTTTTATGTTTTATTAAAGCCGACATATGGATGATTGAATCTCTTGTTGTGAATATATACAAGTGATCGGTTATATCATTTTGAGAGATGAGATGTGAAGTGTGTTAGTGTGTGACATTAAATTTAGAAGGATAGTAGGGCGAATTCACTTGTGTAAGGACTTATGATGTGAATTACAAAGTAGAGCAAAGAAAAGAGCAGAATCGGATAGAAGGTCAAAAATTGCCTAATGTGCTTAACCAGAACTATCCTTAGGCATTTGCAGATGCTAATTCATAGTTTATCACTTGTGTTGTCTTTTGGAATTGATTTTAAGGTTGTGAGCCTTTATGTTTTGAGAAGTGAGCTCTAGGTGGTGACCTGAATGCAAGTGCATTCCCATTTTGTAACACTTATATTCAAGTACTCAAATTGTGGACTGATCTCCACCGTGGTTTTTTCCCTAACAGGGTTTCCACGTAAAAATTCTCATGTGATGGTGTTGTAGATGATTGCTTTGTGTGTTTGCATCTTTTCTTTGGTTCAATGCTGAAATGGTTTAAATATCAAATTAATAAAGTTAAGATTTGCAGAACACTTATTCACCCCCCTCTTAGTGTTCCCTGATCCCAACAATCAGTATTAGAGCTTAGTTCCTCGAAAGGAGTTTAGCAGCTTGAGGTGGATCTTGGAATGTAATGGACTCTGGTAGTCTTCAATAGTGGCTTGTGGTGGCGCTTGATGATATTGATCAGTCTAAAGAAGAAGTTCGAGAACTGAAATCAAATCTTAAGGATGTTGAGAAATTCATTCATACATTGAAGGATCATATTGTTAAATCTAAGGAGAAGAGAAAGGATCTATGTGATCAAATTAAGAAAAAAGAGAGCAGAAGCACATATGATGTTCACTTGGATCAAACCTTGAAGGAAATAATTGAAGAATGTGAAAAGCTTTCCAGAAACAACGCTACCATAAAACATGAGATGGAATCTATGGTGATGAAGCTAACTAAGGAGATTGAAGGAAGAAAGAAGAATGAGGAGAACATTGCTTAGTCCTTAAAAGAAAAATCTGATTAATGTAGAAGAATTAATGGAGAATTCATTCAGTTGGAGATTGAACTGCAACAATCTAGAAACAATGAAGAAGAGTTTGAAAAATAGATTGTTATTCTCAGGGATGAACTTACTACTGCAAATGAATACAAGGAGAAGTTCAAGATTAGCTCAGTTAAGCTTGATGAGCTGACTCCAGGAGAGAAGAACAAAAATGACAAGCGATGCCTTGGATATGAGAAAGGAGAAAGTTGTGGATCTGGACAAACAAATTTCAGGCAAGGAAATTTGATGAACAAAGAAAAAAGGCATTTGGTAAGATATCTTAATGCTCAAAAATTTATGGATACTATTTTTCTTGCAATAAATTTGGTCATATGGTAGCTCAATGTAGAAGTAAAATGAAATCAAGTGATCCATCATTCTTCGGTCAGTGTTTCAATTGCAAAAAGTTTGGTCATAAGTCAATTGAATGCAGAAATGTGTCAAACAACTCTGTTAGTAGAAGGAATGTTAAATGCTATACCTATGGAAGATTTGGGCATATTGCTAACCAATGCAGATCAAGAAGAAATCAATGGAATGATTGGTCTGGACAAGGAAATATTGTGTGTTACAATTGCAAGAAATACGGTCACATTGCAAGATTTTCTAGAAACAAAAATGTGGATAAAAGAGGTCTGACATATAAAGGCAAAAATACACAGAAATATGATCAAGAAAAAGGGAAAGTGATTGTGGATGAAATAAAATATCAGATGAAGAAGACATGGGTGAGAAAGATTGAGTCTGATGCAGTAGATGGTTCTATAGCGGAACTTGCTTTCAATAATTCCTTCGGAAATTGATCTCAGGCCATTGGCCTAGGCGGATTTTTTTCAAGAAAATCCTTTTTCCCCTATCTGTAGCTAGTACTAAAATGTGAAAGATTGTCAACAACGGTATTAATGGTCTTTAGATGCATTGGAAAAAATTCATAAGGAAATTCAAGAAATCACAGGTCCACAGAAGAATTTTTCTCTCACTGACTAAGAAAACAAGGTATCTAGAACACCTAGGGAAAAATCATTTATTACAACAAAAATTTAGGTGTGTGAAGTTATAAAAAGACAAGTTGAAAACCCTCATTTTCCACTTTATCAATGAAAAGAAGGACAGTTTTCTACAACATAATTTTGAAGGCGTGAAGACATTTCGGCAGCAAAACCCTAATTCACTAGGTACTTCATTAGTATTGAGAAATTCTCATTTAATTTGGTGTGCGGTTGATAAAAATGAAACATGAGTACGAAAGGAAAAATGGAACAAATCAAAGGAATGATCAATCTAGATGAGTATAACAGTGAGAAGATTAGAGTTGTAAGGAATTTTTTGTCACCCAATGAATTGAAATGGCTAAAAGAAGCTAAACACAAAATTTTGGACATTTGGAGTGAATTTCCCTATTTCGAGAACGTAGAAATCATTAAGTTTATTCTGGACAGATTGAATGATGATACTCTAATTTTGGATAAACCCTGCCACATCTCGAAAGAATTAATTGGAAATTTAATTGGATTATGCAAAGGATGGGATATACCAAGAAAGAAGTCTATCTAGAATAAAGAAGTTGAAACCCTAACCGGAGTTATTGGAGATTAAAGGGCATTAATAATCTCGACAATAAAAGACTCAGTGACAAGATACATTGTGCAAGGAATATCCTACAAAATCTTTTTCAGGAACAAATAAGGTGCTACTTTTGTAGGTGTGATCTACATTTCACACAAGATGATAATGGAAGATCAGGATTTTGACCTTTGTGAATTGTTGAAAGATCAACTGATGGAGAATGTGCAATTGAAAAAGATGAAAAATTACCCTTTTAGGTTTGGTACTTTGGTTATATGTCTAGTAATTACTTTCTAAATTGCTTACCAATGAACAACAATGTGATGTGGAAAGAGAGTGAACCGGTCTACAAAAAAATTATATACATTCTAACAATTTGGAAAATTGTGATCAAGAATATGGAAGTTTCTTTAAAGGTTTGCTAGGAAAGTTTGGCTCAATTGGTATTTCTCTTCTAGTAAGGGCACTTGAATTTGGTTCCTCTTGCGGTGAGATGGAGAGAAAGAAGAAAATAGAAAAATAAACTGTTGTTTGTACTCCTCCGACATGCAAGACTATAAAAATTGAAGGAAAAGGAAAGGAACAAGTGATTGTGGATATACCAAATGAGGAATCTGATACCGAAACTAAGGATACCCAAGGAAAAGAACTGGAAACAACCAAACTAGAAAAGGTTGTGACAGAAGAAAGTGAAGATGAAGGTGACTTAACTAAAGAAGAGTTATTGCAACTTATTCATGAGAAAGATGGAATGCAGAAAATTGTAAACTTATGGTCTATCAGAACCTCATATGAGTAGGATATGATCTTAAAAGTACTAAGTGCTCATCTTGTGCACAACCAAATTAAATTAGAGATTTTTCATAATACTTTTCCAGATGAAATGATTGAATGCATCAAGGAAATCATGGACTCTGAGCCATAGAACAAGGAAGAAGAATAAGTGATTTTTTTACACCTAAAGAAGCAGTGTAGAGTATCTCTCACCAAGATGAAAAGATGCATGAATCAGCTAAGGTAATGCACAAATTCAGTAAATAGCATCTACAACTACTGCATTTGTTGGCCTCATGCAATTGGCAAGTATAAAGAGAAGTTGGAAGAAATTGAAATAGAACTAAACAGTATTGGACAAAACTTTGATATGTTTTAGGATCAAGATGGTGCAATCAAGAAAAGGATTCAATATTTACAGATAGAACATACAAATGTCTAGAACACCAATAATAGGATTATTGACACCTTCTGGAAAGTAAAGGACATAACATAATGCAGACTGGAACAATTGATTGAAATACTGAGGAAAGGAGAGACACTAGAAGAAACCATCACTATTCTGGAATTTGTCATCAATATTATCAAATGGACATCTAAAAAAAATAGCATGATCATAATCACCAGGATTGCAATAGAAACATGGAAGAATTTTCTTCTAGAGATGAAAGAAAAGTACAAAACGATCTTTTAATTCAAGTAGTGGATGTATGTCTTCAAAGTTTTGAGCCAGTTTTGAATAAGTAAGTTTTTGGTCACACTCTATAAAGGATTTTTTTTGTTTTTCATTGATGTCAAAAGGGGAGAGAGAGAAGTGAAAAATGCCTTATCAAACTTAGGGGGAGTTGTGTCAGTTATAACCTTTTGAAGTATTGAAGGATTGTAGTATGTTGGTTCTGACACTTAGTCATTTTTCACTAAGTGTTGCCGTCAATTCCAAAGGGGGAGATTATTGGCATATGGCTTCTGGAGATTTTTTACATATGGTGTTTTCATTGATGGAAACCTAAGTCATTGATCCAATCCACACTTCAGTATTTGTTCATACCAGGAGATAGAGTGAAGAACAGGGCATCTGACTGGAATTGAATCTATTTTGCATTACCAGCCTATAATTTTAAGTTGTAGATCTTAGTGAAAGTTATTTTTATGTTCATACTATCTTATCCAAGAATCATCTAGGTGTGAATTCATTGGTGTACAAATTAGGAGATCCGGTTTATTAATTTCTTGTTTATCAGTGCTAAAAGGACGACTTGGTAAATATAATCAATATAATATGTTGTGGATGTTTAAGGAGTAATTGTTTAAAAAAAATTTGTGTTTGAACATGCTTATTTGGGTCCTCTCTGTGCTATGGCCGACTTTGGATGATGCGCATTGAAAATCATTTATGGATTTAGCCAATGGTTGAAAAGTATTTTTATGTTTTATTAAAGTCAACATATGGATGATTGAATCTCTTGTTGCAGATATATATAAGTGATCGGTTATATCATTTTGAGAGATGATATGAGAATTTTGTTAGTGTGTGACATGAAATTCATAAGGATAGTAAGGTGAATTCACTTGTGCAAGGACTTATGATGTGAATTGTAGAGTAGAGCAAAGCAGAAGAGTGCAATCAAACAGAAGGTCAGAAATTGATTAATATGATTAATCGGAACTATTCTTAGGAATTTGCATATGCTAATTCATATTTCATCACTTGTTTTGTCTTTTGACATTGATTATAAAGCAGTGAGCCTTTTTGTTTTGAGCAGTGAGCCTGAATGCAAGTGCATTCCCATTTTGGAAAACTTTTATTTGAGTACTCAAATTATGGACCAACCTCCATCGTGTTTTTTCCCTTAATAGGGTTTCCACTTAAAAATTATTGTGTCATGGTGTTATGGATGATTTCTTTATGTGTTTGCATCTTTCCTTTTGTTCAATGCCGAAATGGTTTAAATATCATATTAATAAAGTTAAGATTCGCGGAACACTGATTCACCCCCCTCTCAATGTTCCATGATCCCAACAGATGTATGTGTGCTCAGTATATGGAATTTTTCTTCTTTTGGAAAATATGGGATGTCTTGGAAGATATTTGTCAAGTCATTATAGTATTTTGATGATAGGGATTCTTGATCTTGACATTGTGTGGTATCATCTTTGATATGCTTTGGATCACATTCTTGAAATGGATCAATTTCAAAGAAATTTTTGCTTGTAAAGGATCCTTGGATTTCCTCAAAATGTGAACATATGGGGGTAGCTCTTTGTCTAAATTTTCTACATTGGGTATAAGTGTTGGATCAAGAGTGTCTTGATCATCAATATGTACTGCCATGATGTTGGATGATGTCAATATATCTTGGACTGAATCATTGCTAGACTTGAGTGATAGATTTTGGTCATTCTTGGGATTAAATTCTTGATGTACGTCCTCTTGCTCACTAGATGATGTAGATACATTGTCAATGTGATCAATGATATATAGCTCTTGATCATTGTTTCCAACCGTTCAGTTTGAGACATTGTACGTGTTGTCATTAGTAGATGGACCCCGAATGTCATCTTCAATGGCTATTTGTCCTTGATCAATAAGGTCTTGGATGAGATGTTGGAGTGTTGTGCATTTGTTCATTCTATGACCCTTCATTTTGCAGAACGTGCATTGTTTGTATTGGTTATACCAAGGTAGTTTAAAACTTGGCTCATCATAAGTTGGAATACCATTGATCTTGATAAGTTCCTATTATACTAGTTTGTGCATGATTACCTGTAAAGTCTCTCCCAAAGGGGTGAATTTCCTTCCTGGTTGGTAACCTTTCCTTTGTGGATTTTCTTTATTGTTTTTCTCTTGATTTTGTGGAACTTGTAGACAATTAAAATTGACCTAGACCTACAAACCTCATTTTCTCCATAATTCATCTAAACATAATTAAAATATTTGATTATGTCCTATCCAAATTCAACTATTAATTAAATAATTTGCAATTATTTAATTAATTCATGTCTTTTATTCTTCCTAATTATTTAAATAAATAAATTGTATTTAATTTATTTAAATACGCCACTAATTTATAATGTCCTCTTTAATTAAATAAATTATTATATTTATTCAATTAGTCCATTTATTCCCTCTTAATTATTTAAATAAATAAACTTTATTTATTTATTTAAATATGTCTCTATTACCAATGTCTTCTCATAATTAAATAAATCCCCCATAATTTATTTAATTAGTGGTCCACTTCCTCCATAATTAAATAATTGAAATGAATTATTTAATTGTCATATTTACCCTCTCTCCAAATTTAAATAAAAACCATTTATTTGAATTTCTCTCTTTCCAAGTAAATAATTTTAAATTATTATTTACTGTCACATGGCCCCACCACTTTTGAATTAAATTAATTTTTAATTTAGAAGGTCCACATCACCTCTTGTGGGAATTAATTTTAAATTTATATTTTAATTTCCCACTTTCCTCTTTTTATTTGCCACCTCTTCTTGTCACATGTAATTCTAACCCTTGATTTGATTCTCTTGAAATCAAATCTTGGCCATTCATTTTGAATTGTTGCCCTAACCCTAATTAGGGATTCTCACATTCATTTATGGCCATTGATCTTAGGGCTCTTGTGAACTTTCAATCTTGGCCCTCTGTCGAAAATTGATTTTTCTATAAAATGACAATTTAACCCTCATTTTGACATCTCTTGCTATACGCCACTAATTTATAATGTCCTCTTTAATTAAATAAATTATTATATTTATTCAATTAGTCCATTTATTCCCTCTTAATTATTTAAATAAATAAACTTTATTTATTTATTTAAATATGTCTCTATTACCAATGTCTTCTCATAATTAAATAAATCCCCCATAATTTATTTAATTAGTGGTCCACTTCCTCCATAATTAAATAATTGAAATGAATTATTTAATTGTCATATTTACCCTCTCTCCAAATTTAAATAAAAACCATTTATTTGAATTTCTCTCTTTCCAAGTAAATAATTTTAAATTATTATTTACTGTCACATGGCCCCACCACTTTTGAATTAAATTAATTTTTAATTTAGAAGGTCCACATCACCTCTTGTGGGAATTAATTTTAAATTTATATTTTAATTTCCCACTTTCCTCTTTTTATTTGCCACCTCTTCTTGTCACATGTAATTCTAACCCTTGATTTGATTCTCTTGAAATCAAATCTTGGCCATTCATTTTGAATTGTTGCCCTAACCCTAATTAGGGATTCTCACATTCATTTATGGCCATTGATCTTAGGGCTCTTGTGAACTTTCAATCTTGGCCCTCTGTCGAAAATTGATTTTTCTATAAAATGACAATTTAACCCTCATTTTGACATCTCTTGCTTGCATCTTTTGACTTCAAATTTTCATGCTTAGAGTCTCTTATCATTTCTTGCTAACATTTTTATTTTTCAAGTTTTTATATTGCATGCAGTCTTTGTTTTATTTTCATTTTCATGAAATCCTTCAATATTTGCTAGGTCATGTCATAGGTATATTTTGCTCATCAAAATCTGAGGGAAAACAACACATTTTTAATAAATGGAGAAAGTTCAATGAAGGTGATTCATGGAGGTTGAAGACATTTAGTGAGATCCTTCTTTTCATGCTTTCTAACTCCCTTGTTCTTCATTTCTTACTTTGGGTTTATTTTTTTTATACTCTAATGATGCTAACCCAATATTTTTCATAGTTACATTAGTGAACTCGACAATCATTTTTTGTAGTTTTCGTATAGATTTGTTTCAGTTTTTGCAGGTAAAGGTATAGAATGTCGCAATCACATTTTTTTGAGACACATACTTTGTCACGATGCATTCACTTTCAGGAATGACGCATCTGATCTATCAAGCCGTATTTGCTAGGATAAACAAATGAATATGCTCTGTTGAGTTGCATTCGCATGCTCGGGTGATGCATTTGAAAGCTGAGATGCATTTTATTTGCATAGCGATGCATCTTCCTATTAAAATTCCATCTTTCGGTCTAGTGACACATCTAATTTGTTGCGACGCATTCGCTAGGTATAAATTTGCTTTTGGGTCTTGATGTATTTTCTAGATTTTTACTTTTTGCTTCATTGCTTAGAGGTTTTGGGTTACTAATCTATTGGTTACAGCATGTGGAAAGCTGGAAAAGGATTCTAACCCTTTTTTTTGTGTTTTCATTTTACAATATTAATCAAACAAACAACTACAACTTTGCATTCACATTTCATGAGGATAAAATAAACATGCATGTACATTCATGGGCTTAAAAAGAACACAATCTTGCATTATAACTCATGAAGCTTAAAATGAACTTGCACATTCATGGAATTGGCTTAAAAGGAACATTGTTTGTCTCACACTCAAATGGGGTTTAAAATAAACAAGTGTCTTGTGTGTCTTGTGGTGTAGTAATATTCTCTTAAGTGTGTATACAATTCTCTTACACTTAGTGCGATCTTGAGAAACAAAAACACTAAGACGTTGTTACTTTACCACCCCCACATTTCAATTTGGGTATAAAATGAACAAACTTATGAGTGTGGGTTGAAAGCTTTGTCTATATGATTTCCTCGCGCCTTAGTGTGATCTTGGATGAACAAAAACAAATCTTTCAATTCACGTTTGTTTTATCTTAGAGGGCCTACCTGGTGGGAAAAATTAATCACCCCAGGGAACAACCCAACTAGCAACACGCTAAATTCAAGTGACTTCCAACCAGTATATAAGTGTGGGTACTTGAGAAAAGTTCAAGTATCACGAGGATTTTTCTAACAAGAAGGGTAGAAATGGTCTTTTTTTGTATGGATGATCCCCCACGAACGAAATGCATGTACTAGAACCCTTTGTAATAGCAAGACAAAAACCTTTATCTATTCTTTGGTGTAGCAATGGTCATTGCCAAGGCATCCACATTCTCATAGTTCTTAGTAGAGGTGAAAAAATTGTCATGGGATAGTCATGAGAGCTTGAAGCTTGGTTGACCTGAGAAGTGAGTGTCATGTCGGGGGAGCCAGTGTGGCCAACCTTCCAAGTCACCCACTAAGAATAAGTGTGGTTGGAGTAAAATCCATGTGGAATCCAAAGAATACAGTCCTTGCAACCATAGGATTATGCTTGTTTTCACAAAATTCAAATATAATGTGTTTGCCAAGTGTTTCTCAGACCAAATGAACAAATAAACACCTTTTTCAGATCTAGAAAAACATTTTCAAATTGAAACAATCTTCAAAATCTACCAAAATTACCAAGAACATAGACTCTACAATGTATTTGCTAAATTTGCAACGCACTTGACATTCTGGATTGCATTTGTTTCTTTTTGCAATGCAATCACTCTAATAAACTGCATTTGCTATCTGAAACGTTGCGTTTGCCTTTTTCCTAATGCATTTTCTTTCCTGAAAAACCATAGTTTCTTTGTTGCAACACAGCTACTAGCTGAAATGCCGCATTTGTTCATTCTATGATGCATTTGATTCTCTGTAACGCATTTTCAACCTACAATGACACAATTGCCTATCAACCGAGAAAATATTATTACTGTCAAAAACCCGAGACCAAACAATTTCCAAACACCTTTTTCTTCAATCTTTGTTCAAAACCAAAACAAGAATTGCTCAAATCCTCCATTCTTGCATTTTAGTTTGCATTCCTAAGTTACCATAGGTTTACCATTGCACCTTTTAGTTTCATCCTTAGGCTTCACTATCACTTTAGGTCCTCATTTTTCAAACTTTAGAATAGGAATCTTTACCATACTTTGTCAAATATTTTCCTTCAAAATGAGGTTGTCATTGGACTTAATCAACATCATTCCTTTTAGTCTTTGTCCTTTGGTGAGCCAATTCCAACTCATTAGTCTAGTGTAGAAACCTCACTTTGTCACCTTGTCATTTATTCCTTCGAATAAGTCCTTTGACACTCCAAAATTGAGACCTTGCCCACACTTCATATGGTTAAGTGCACTTTTCCTTAAGTCTACCAATATTGAGTGCCTCATAGCATTCCTTGAATTTCCATTTGGACACCTTTTGGCTCCTTCACTTTAGTCCTCATTAGTCTCATTGCATTTGCATTTCCCTTTGGACACCATTATCATCATAGCATTCCTCATCTCAAAAATCCAAAAACATAGTGTCATACCATTTGCATTTGGTCATCCTTCATCCTACCCCATTTGAGAAAGACTTATATGGCTGAAACAAGACTACAAAGAAAAAGAAGAATGGATTCCTTTAGACAAGGCAACAAATTTTACAATCTTCCTAATGACATGAATGCAAACATGAACATGGGGAACTCTTTCATAAATCCATTCAGTGAAATGAACATTCCATCATCTTCACACAACCCTTTTGAACCATTTATACGAAGAGATGTGATTGACAAGTATTTGAGGAAGGCATACACATTTCTGCCCAAAATCCTAAAGTGGCCTCCTTTGTGGAATAATTAGTCCTAAATGATTCAAGCAGATATCTAGCCATGCTCCTTGACCAAGGGGCTAAGTTTCTAAAAGGATTTGATATTAACACCTTAAGAGAAGCATCTCCCGATCCTACCACTCAAACAAGTTAATCACAATCAACACCATCACATGATGCCTCCATAGGAGCCACAACACACAATAATGCTACCTCCATTTGTGCTACCACCACTCAAACCACAACAAACTCAACCAATGTGGTCAATGCAATGTCTATTTGAGGAATACCAACCAACACCACACCACATTCAACCCCCCAAAAAACATCCACCATTCCATCACAAACTATTGGAGCAACAATTGGGGCCTCAACTAACACAATGGGAACCAATTCATCAAACTTGTTATGGGAAGTTTCCTCCAATACTATAGGGATAACATCATCAAATGCATTGATTGGGTCCTCAACTAATGTCATGGAAATAAACTCACTAAATCCTTTTGGAAGGAACAAAAGAAGATTTGTTATTCAAGGACCTCAATCCAATGTCCTTAATTCCTCACAAATCAACACCAACACCAATATTCCCCTAAGACAAAATACAAACATTCCACATGGTCACTTCTATCAATTTGGACAAGGTAGCCAAATCACACAAGACATGGCTTCATTTCGTCATCAAAATATTCAAGGACAACAAATTCCATAGATTCAATCCAACACGGCTAGAATATACTTTCCAATGTATACATCTCAAGTCCACACACATCAACATATCCCCAATCAACCCATTTACTCCCAGCACATCCCAAATCAAAACACATAATTTTATCATCACAACAAGCAGGAACTCAATCCATACCCATTACCAACATGTGTTATGCTACAAACAACCCCATAGTGGAGGCGCTCACACTTAAAATTGTTGTACTTCAAACACAAGTACCAAACCTACAAATTTCCAACAAAAATACTCACACGTCATATGATTTATGTCTATATCCTTTTGACACAAACTTGTACATGCCACCATTCCCACCTGGATATGTGGTTCCTAACTCTCCTAAATACAAAGGAAAAACCAATCCCACCGAACATATCAGAGAATTCGCAACCAACTGTATGGACATTGCCTATGAGCATACTTATCTAATGTGACTCTTTTCTAGGAGTCTCGCAGGTCACGCACTGGAATGGTTCACACAATTGCCTAAAGGAATCAATCATGGGATGAATTGGCCAACGATTTTGTCAAAAATTATGCCTACAATATTGATTCAGACATTGACATCGCATAATTATGTAGACTCGCTCAAGAGGACACAGGTTAGATATTTATTCCATTCTTTCAAAGATGGAGAACCTTAGCAAGTCAATGTCTAGTAGAAATACCATAAAAGAAAAAAGTTACCATGCTTGTGCAAAATCTCCTTGGACCATTGAAATATGGTCTACAAGTCCATTGTTGCACCACTTTCACCAACCTTGTCGAAAAAGGAGTTCAACTCAAAAAATCCCTAATTACAAAAGGTGAACTCAAATATGGCATCAAAAACACCACCACCAACACAAGCACAAACCCCAATGCTCCCACTGACAGAGGAAAATATTGGGTCAAGAATAAACATATCACTAATGATGGAATTTTTGACACAAAAATAGTAAATACAACGGGTCCTGCACTTATCCTTAAAGGATTCCAATCCTAAAATGCACCAGTGAACACCAACACCAACTCCCAATGCCATCCAAAAAAATCTTGTCCAATCAAACCAAATGAAACCACGTCAAACATGAAAATTTCAAAAACATACATACACCCCCTTGGGTGAACCAATTGAAGTTGTCCTTAAGAAACTTATCCAAAATGGCATCATCACATTAGAGGACCCTAAACCATATGACCCTGGTCAGCTCAAGCCATCATGGTGGGATGATAATGCATTATGTGATTACCACCATGTAAAAGGGCATAGAACCTCTTCTTGTCGATAATTAAGAAATTTGGTACAAGATCTTATTGAAAATCACACCATTGAACTTGGTGGCCAACCATTTGCGTTGAATTTTTACCATACAATTCATAAAAACCCACTACAGGATCATGGTGGAGGTAACCCCTCATCATTTGGCATAAAGAATAATGACAATCAAGCCAATTACACTCATGCTACCTTTAACTATTCTAGTGGTACTATCATTAATCATCTTTGATTTGTTGATGAAGACAAATGTGTCAATACCATCACTATCAAGAAAACTATAAAATATAATGTCACAACCTGCAAAGGAAAAGTCACAATACTAGGCCCTTCAGCTAGACGACCCAAGATTACAATTCCAGGTCCCTCAGCCAAACCATTACATCCCAATGGATAATTCAACCTTATTGAACAACTAAACAAAACACCCACCCAAATTTCCATCCTTGAGTTGCTTTGTATTTCACCCACACATAGGGCCATATTGGACAAAGTCTTGCAATAGTCTTCCATATCAACCGGCATTGATGTCAACTATTTAGAAACCATGGTCGGATACTTGACTTCCCCCCACCATATCACCTTTTTGGACCTTAATTACGTCTCACCCAAGCCATTTCACAATGATGCCTTACATATTGAGGTCTTCATCCATAAACATAAGGTTAGACGAATCTTAGTAGATGGCAGTGCACGATTGAACATCTGCTCTCTAAAATTGGTTAAATCTCTTGGCTTCTCTAATGCTTGTGTGGATGCTACAAAAATCATTGTAATAAAGGCATATAATGACGAGGAATGAGCCTCCAAGGGTATTATGACACTTCCAATTTGTGTGGGGTTGTTCATCATTGATACAACATGTCAAGTCCTGGATCATGAGCTACCTTACAATGTCTTACTTGGTCAACCTTGGATCCACGCCTTAAAGGCCATACCCTCCACTTACCATCAATGTCTAAGGTTCCCATTTTAAGGCACTTAAATCACCATACTAGGTGATCCTAACCCTTTCCAATACTGTACCAATTTGAGGCCACTTTTGAATGACATGTGCCTATCAACCGTGAAACTTCAACTTCATCCACATATATTGAACCATCCACACTTACCAAGCCATCCACATCCACACTGTCAACCTCCACCACACCATCCACTGCCACCATACCAATTACTTACCTTAAGATCCAAGATGTTGATTATGGAGAATACAAATTGAACACGACCTATTGTATCACCACAATGCCTAAGCCACCAAAAGTGTATGGTTGATCTTTTTTACAATGGAGCCTAAGAAGACTTTCAAGGTTCCTCCAAAGATGATCTTCACACTATGGGGAGACATGAATGATGAAGACATTTCAAAATTATCTACTTGGCTCTACAAGGATCTTGAGGAACTACCCCCCTCTAGTAGTACAAATATATGGCAAAGGTTATGACATATCCAAATCTCATGGTTTTGATGGAACTAGTGGACTGGGACCCAATAGCGTTGGAAGGCGAGAGCCTATCATTGCTTCTAAGAGACCAAAGTATCTAGGGCTAGGGTTTGAGCAACTCAAAATTGACAATCGACGTACCCATGTACTTTCGAGTGAGGACGTAACAACTCCTGAAAGTATTGAGACAAGTGAAGATTCCTCTATCGAAACCGATTCACATGAATGTGAATGGGGATCTAATAAACCCCTCGGTGACTATGACATTGATGAACTATTTTTTGAACTCAGTGAACCCTCTTTTGAGGAAATATTCAAACAAATGTATAACATTGATCCTTTGGACCGTCATTCTAAACAAAAAGAATGGGTAATAATTTTGTGGGAACCAAATAATAAACCTAAACTATCATCGGCACCGTCTAACTTGTCCCACCCCATTCTTGAACCCCTCCATGAGCCTAACATGTTTGAGCCTACTACCCATGTCACTGAACTACCATTTGATGATCATGATTTTGATCCATTCATCCCATACTATGACCATGAATATGACTCATATGAAGTCGAAGATGGTCCTTGGATAGAATCCAACTAGGAAATTAAGGATGAAAATTTTGTCTTCACACTTGAGGCTTCCATTTGCATGATTTATGTGTCATCCCCACCCTTTTTCAACACTGACGATGGTATCGCCCTTGTCTACCCACAACTCATTGACTGGGATCAACAAGGCTTGCCCACTATGGACATCTTTCAAAATGATGAAGCTATAGTAGAATTCATGGGACTCCATGAAGGCATACCAAGTGGTGATCATAAAGCAAGATTTGCTATAGATCTAGATTGTGAAACATACTTCGAGGAAACTATGCAATCCTCCAATCACAAAAATATAAAAATAAAACAACAAAAGAAGTCTTTACCTAAAAAATCGCAAGGCACCTTCTTACAATTCAAAAGTAAAAATAAAGGACATATCCAAGGGTGAAAACCTCCATGAGGTGCCCAAGGATGGAGGATTGGAATTTCTTCCCATAAGAGAAGAAAAATCAGCAATTCTAATTGAGGATACCATAGAAGTTAACATAGCTACACTAGAGGATCCTAAAATGGTTTTCTTTGCCACATCATTGATAGAAGAAGAAAAGCTTGAATTCAAACAATTTTTCTCAGACCGTAAGGCTAATTTTGTGTGGTCATATGCCGACATGCCCGAATTAGATCCAGAACTAGTGTTACACCATCTTTCGTTGCTTCCAGAGGTCAAACTAGTCAAACAAAAGTTTAGAAAAATGCACCCACAAATTGCATTGCTTGTAAAAGTTGAAATTAAGAAGCTGCTAGATGTGCGATTTATCAAATCAATAGACTATGCAAACTGGATATCCAAACTAGTACCCATCACCAAGCCAAATGGATAGATCCACATTTGCAAAAATTTCAGAGATTTAAACAAGGCATGCCCGAAGGATGACTTTCCATTATAGAATATAGACATCATTAATGTTGATCTCACAGTAGGATACAAGATGTTGTCCCTCATGGATGATTTCTTGGGGTACAATCAGATCTTAATCGCCCCTGAAGATCAGAACAAAACAACATTCACTTGTCCTTGGGGAGCATACTATTGGAATGTCATGCCTTTTGGACTAAAGAATGCAGGTGCCACATACCAGTGAGCCATGACAATGATATTTCATGATCTCATGCACACATTAACAGAAGAATATGTGGATGACCTCTTGGAAAAATCCTTGACATGCAAGGACCACCTCAGGGTGCTAGAAAAAATCTTTAAGAGGCTAGAAGAATACAAGGTCCGTTTGAATCCTAGGAAATGTGTTTTTGGGGTTACTTCAAGAAAACTGTTGGGCTACATATTTTCTAGACGAGGAATTGAGGTTGATCCTGCCAAAGTGAAAGCAATATTAGACATGCCTCCACCAAAAGGAACCAATGAACTAAGAATATTGCAGGGAAAATTACATTCCATTTGGCCCTTTTATCGCAAAACTTGCAGACAAACGCCAACCATTTCAATACCTACTACACAAAAGCATCCCTTTTGTGTGGTCATAAAAATTTCAAGTGGCCTTCCAATAGATCAAAGACTATCTATTGACACCACCCATTCTAATTCCTCCAATTGAAGGAAAAAAATTGATCCTATACGTCTCTGCAACCACTAATGCACTGGGAGCATTGCTTGCACAAAATGACTATGAAGAAAAAGAACAAACTATATACTATATCAGTCGCACATTGGTTGGATATGAACTCAAATACACATCCATTGAACATGCATTCCTTTCGGTTGTCTTTGCAACTCAAAAGTTAAGACATTACATGTTGAACCACCAAACACAGTTGGTAGCAAATATTTATCCATTGAAGTATCTTCTAAGTCGAGCAACATTGGTAGGTCGGCTAAAAAAATGGGTAATGATCTTAAGTGAATATGGCATATGATATGTTGAACACAAGGCAATCAAAGGACAAGTAATAGACGATCAAATCGTAGACACACCTATACAAGGCACTCATCCATTGATAGCTCATTTTCCCGACGAGTCCATCTTTCATGCAAAACCTACATCACCTTGGAAACTATACTTTGATGGGTCTCATACCGGTCATGGCTCAGGATCGAGTATACTATTCATCACACCACAAGGAGACTCCATTCCTAAGGCATTCTAAATTGCATTCTTTTGTACCAATAACATCACAAAATATGAGGCACTTTTCAAAGGACTTCGACTAGCTATAAAATGGAACATCACGACTCTTCTTGTTTTTGGAGATTCTCAATTGGTTATCAACCAAGTCAATGACGATTATGAAACCAAGGATGAAAAATTGTTGCCCTACAAGTGTATGGTCGATAGCTTCATGACATGTTTCAACTTGATCACTTTTGAACAATCCCTAGGCCACAAAACAAGGCAGCAAACACAATGGCTACTATTGGATCTCTCTTAGATATACCCAATAATGTGTCACAATTTGAGTTCT
The DNA here is from genome assembly GCA_007115665.2 of Sequoiadendron giganteum. Taxonomy (NCBI): domain Eukaryota; kingdom Viridiplantae; phylum Streptophyta; class Pinopsida; order Cupressales; family Cupressaceae; genus Sequoiadendron; species Sequoiadendron giganteum. Next base: position 420,474,754 of record CM021108.1, read on the forward strand.
TGGTAGAGAAGTTGTTGGTTCTTGCATATGATATTCTAGATTTAGAGATGGTTTGTGAGCTTGGTGGTCCTAGTTCACCTTGGTATCAGGACATCTATGACTATCTTAAATCCTAGACCCTCCCACTAAACTTATCCAACAACCAACGAAAATCCTTCATCTGCAAAGCCACCCATTATACCATTGTCAATGACACTTTATACCATCGTAGCTTTGACAACACCCTTCTTCACTATCTCGACACTGATGAAGCTTGAACAACCTTACACGAGGTACATGAGGGTTTATGCGGATCTCATTCAACTAGCCTGACCTTAGCTAGCAAGGTTATGAAACTTGGGTCTTACTGGCTAACAATGAAAAAGATTCTCTTCAATTTTTTAGAACATGCCAGAAATGTCAGGTGCACAGTGATCTAATTCACACACCTGCACAGGAGCTTAGACCCATCACTTCTCCTTGGCCCTTTGCACAATGGGGACTCGACCTCGTGGGAAAGATCCATCCAACTTCATCCAATGGTCATAAATTCATTATCACCACCACTGAGTATTTCACTAAGTAGATTGAAGTCGTCCCCCTCACATACATCATCGGTAAGCAAATTTCCAAGTTTATCCTTAATTAAATTATCTATCGGTATAGTGTTCCATAATCCATCATCACAAACAATGGTCGTCCATTCAAAAATCAAGACATCCATGAGCTCTGTGAACACTTTCATATCCAACATCATTTTTCCATGCCCTATTATCTATAAGGAAACGTTCAAGTTGAGGCATCCAACAAAACAAATCTTTGAATTCTTAAGAAGACCGTAAATGGCATTGGCCATGATTAGCATCTACAACTCAATTTTACATTGTGGGCCTACTGTACTAGCATCCACACACCTACTATAGCCACTCCATTTTCCTTGGTCTATGGATCTAAAGCTATATTGCCCATTGAGGTCAAAATACCTTCTCTTAGAGTCTCCTTGAAGGGATTGATTGATGATGAAGAGTATAGATAGTCTCACCTACATGAACTAGAAATGTTGCAAGAACAAAAACAAAATTCCTTAAACCACTTACAGGCATATTAGAATCGCCTTTGTAGGAGCTATAATAAAAGAGTAATTGTCAGAAAGTTTGAAATTGGTGATTTGGTTCTCATGCAGAATCCAAGGAATCAAGATGATCGAGAGAAACCTAGCAAGTTTGAGCCCAATTGGTTGGGTCCTTACATCATTACTACTGCATTTGGTTCTAGTGCTTATTAGTTAGCTATGCCAGACAGATAATAATTGATAGAGCCTATCAATAGTCTGCACTTACACAAGTTCTATACGTAGCATCAGAGAGCCTGGCTAAAAACCTTAAAAATAAAAAAAAAATACAAAAATATCATCACCTTGATGAAAACCTAGCAAAAAAAGCGTCTTGGTGACACCAAAAAAAATCAAAAATGACAAAAAATAGTAAAGCGAAATAATTCATCCAATAGTGAAAACTTGGTAAACAGACACTTTGGATAAGTACCATGGTGAAAACCTAGCAAATAGGTACCATGCATAGTCAGTCTTTGCTTCACCATCTACTATCATTCTATCTACCTATGCATATCCAATCTTTTGACAACTTAGCCACATTCGTCAAAATACCTCCTATCATTTTTGTCCATGGCTAGCATTGGTTGACATCACGTCTTGCATATTCCCTGCCTTCCATCCTACATAGGCCAATTTCCATTTCATCCCTTGAATTGATTAGGGGCAAGAACTTTATCACCTAACTATAGTGGGTATCGCACATGATCCTAAAATTCATAAAATTCCTAAAAAAAGACCTAAAAATCATAAAAAAGTCTTGGAAAAAAACCTAAAAATTATAAAAAGTCTTGAAAAAATCATAAAAATCAGAAAAATTCTTGAAAATAGACCTAAAAATCATAAAACATCTTGAGGAAAACATCAAAAATAGAGTCAAAGTCGTGTCAATCAGTCCATGTCATTGTCGAACTACATTGTCTCTACGCATTTTCTATGTAGGCAAGGCTCATCTAAATGGGCCCCGAGACATTAGGTTCATCTCTCTAATTTTTTCAAAATAAAATCATGACTTAATCTTCTATCCTTCAAAACAAAGTCATTGGTCGTGTCAAACTATGAGGTCTCTTAGTGCATGACGTAGGCAAGGCCATCAATCAATGAGCCCCTGAGGCCACACTAGGTTAGTCCATTAGGGTTTATAACGTTGCACTTTCACACACATCAAATATCTTCATCTTAATAAAATAGCATGTGGTCAAATCTATCATCTACTCAACCTCTATCAAATTAATTCAACTTGTCATAATGTTGGTTCTTCTTCAGATGTTTCCTTCTGATGAACAACTCTTGTCATTTATTTATGCTTTGGGATGTGTCTTTCCTAAGCATTAATAACATCATCTGGAATTTTGAGGAATTCTTTTGATATTCGAGAATAGATCCTCCTGACATCAACATCATCCAGGATGTGTTTGTCCTGAATCTAGCATCACTCGACATTCGGCAACCTAGACCTTGTCAAACTAGACACCTTGACATCAAAACATCTGACATTTGAGCATTGGAAAAACACCTGGCAAACACTTGGTAAACATTATCGTTTTGATTTTCATCATGCTAGTTCCTTACATCAGAGGATCCACGATGTATCATGATGATTATCTTTGCCTTTTATGATCATTCTGCTACTAGTTTCTCGAGGATGTCTTGATATCGGGATTTAGAGGAGCACCAATGTAGTGCGATGATCATCTTTTCTTTTTTGGTTGTCATATGGCTAGCTCCTCAAGGATGTCCTGAGATCAGGATTTAGAGGAGCAATGACGTTTCATGACTAGTCTTATCTATTTTCGGTTTGTTATGACAAAATGACTAGGGGAAATCATGTTCCTCGTATGCGTCATGATCATCCTTGTCTGTGACTGCTTGTCCTATGTGATGGTTTGACCTGGCACACTATTGATCTATGTCATATCAGAGTGTTTTTTGGCCATTACGACAATCCACCCAATGATGATTAGAGTAACACCTATTGGTACTTTGGAAAATATTGAAGGATTCTTTTTTCACGCTAACATGTATCTCTTTCTCCACACTAACATCCACCTTTGTCTGGTCCTTTCTCTTCTCTCGTCCCTTGATGATATCCTGTGACATACAAAAACATAATTACATACATGATCATATGGAAATTACGTTAACACATTTCACATTGCATTCACGTTGACATATAAGTCTATCATTTGCATTTATCCATATTGCATTTATCACAACATTATTTTCATATTGTCATTTGCATAACATATAAACATCATAACCACTCATGTCATTACTGCATACATATAGGATTATAACATAAGAAAATCATACATGACATAATCCATACATCCATAAGATATTCATAAATGCACCCAAAATCATAAATTATGGTATACATTAGTCAAGGCATACATTTCATCATAAATTCTCATACATTAAAGCATCCATCATAAACATTACAACATATAGATCACATTATGCATTTCATCATCATCATCATAGGATCATCATAAAATCATAACACAAACATCATAAAATCATCACCATATTATCACATAAACATCACATCACATCAAGCATAATAATATCATAATGCATAACATCATAACACAAAGCATCTAGTCCACATCAAAATCATCTCATATATATCTCAAAAAAATCAATGTCATAGGATAGAGTCACGTGGAATCCCAAAAATAGAGTTGGCAAGCTCAAAATTCAATATATAAATGTCTCATCATAACAATAAATGTTACATAAACCCTAGGTTGTGCCCTCTCCATCTCGTCGAGGTGAGGAGTGAGGTGACTGTCACTCGCTCATGAGCTCAACTATAACCTATACTAATGATGTGGACCGACTCTAAGACACTAATGAATCAATCACCGGAGGAGGCTGGATGTGCTGAGACCGGTGTCTTGATGACACCGACCCATGGTTGTGACTAGATCTATGCCCTGATGAGTGTCTGTGGTGAAATTTGTGCCTAGATGACTGCCCCGATGATGTGGAGCCACTTACACTATTGTGGCTCCGGCTACTGTTGTGAGTTCAACTACCACTACCTATCCTATTGTATGACCTAGAGATCCTACAATCTCGTATCTTAGGTGGTACAACCTACTCATAAATAAATCTATATTGGCCCCATCTCTCAATCATCCTAGCCAACTCCCTGGCCATATCCCCTATAGGGCCTGTATATAGCTCTGCAAGCTCTCTCACCCACCTCTCTACCTACTGTTGTCAGATCACTGCTTGATCCCTCTCCACCCGCACCACCTCAAACTTTTTTGCAAGCACCTTGTTCTCAAACAAGGCGGTATCCAATCTGCTCTGAAGGTCCACTAACCTCTAATCAATGGTGGCATCTCATGACAGTGGTGATATCTTGTCACCCTCCTCCTCCCCCTCTATCATTTGCTCCTGTAGCCACCTCTCCACCTCATCTATCTCATCCTTGCCCCTGATATCAACATCCTCATCATCACCCTCGATCTCCTCCTATCTGTCGATATCTAAAGTCGGATGCTCTACAAAGATATCCTCCTCTCTTGGCATCTCTCCCTCTGCCCTGACCTCCATCTCCCCCTTTTCTTTGACCTCCATCTTGACCTCAGCCCTAGACTCTACCTCCCCCTATAGATGCTCCCCCTCCTATTTGAGCTCCTCCATCTCCCCCTCCTCACCCTCCTCTCTGATGGGCGACAATGGTGCTCGACCCACCTGCTATCAAACCCTCTTGGGCTATCTCTAACCTCCATCTCCTATCCTCCTCCTCCCACCCCTGCCATCTCCACCCCCACCACCTCCATCATCTCCCCCACCTCTCCCACCATCTCCCTGGCCTTCATCCCCCCTCTGCCATTGTCTCTCCCTCACCGTCCTCCTCTTTGCACTCGTAGGATCACTAATCGTCGATCAATCGGTGCCGAACCAACTAGATCTATCAGTGGTATCGATCAATTCATCTACCACCAAGCATCATACTCTGCTAAGGTCCTTGCATCCACTAGCCCCCCACTCCATCCCCGCCGCTAGGCTACTAACCCATTGATTTTTTGCTTTCCTATAGGCACTGCTATAGGTGAACCCCAAATCATCTCTCTCGACGACTGTGCATACTTAGCTGTCCCCACAGGCACACCTTATTGCTCACCAAATTGATAATGTACCCACTGGGGTAGGTACATCTTGATGATGTGTTGGCTCTGAACTATCCTACCAATCAAATACCTAAACTGTCAACAAAAGGGAAAATGATCATCCTCCCTAGGCCACTATGCATAGTCTTTATACGATCGCCAAACAAAACTCATCAGAGTATCAATCCTATGTCACCAATAAACTATGTCCCCAACTCGGGTCTGTGACATTGACTTGACATATAAATACACATAGGGAATACCATCACTCAATTGTTGATTCTGAACTAATGGGCGAAAGACGAGAATGTGCTCCCAAGCCCAGATCATCAAAAGAGTCATCCCACAGCTAATGATTTGTCCCTCTATGTACATCACCTCATCCGATTAGAAATTTGTGCCCATGGTGATCAAGAATCAAGACTTTGACAATCAAAGTAAATAGTATAGCATCCCAGCAAGCATAGTGCTCGGCTACAAACTCCCAATGGATCTCATAACCTTGGATCCCCAATCCTACATCATCTATGGCCTCATAGTACTCTATCATGGCCTATCGTCCTCTGTGGGGATCATATACTACCCATTCTCCACTTATCAGGATGTGAAGCATCCTGTACACATCCTCTAAAGTCACAGTGGCCTCTCCTGTGGCATATGGAAGGAACAAGTCTTTGAATGCCACCTCTACCATAAGGCTTTCAATAGTCCCATGTTTTCTCGAATAATGGGAATGTAGGTAACATAGTAAAGGCGTAGTGTCATCAATCGTTTCCGCTCATCGTCTCACAAGTGATCTCTAAAAGCGTATGTGGTCAACCTGAACTCGTATGTATAGATAGTAATAATTTTTACACATGTCCAAATGAGAGTTAGCACATATTGAACATCATTAAAAATCATCATTACCATCTATTTAATCAAAAATGCATCAAAAAAGGAGTCTAAGCTAAGTCAACCCTAGTCAAAGTCAAATGTGTCATGTTGACTGCACTTGTGTCATTCTATTTTGCACATGCATTGCGACTTGGTGATTGCGTCATTTGACCTTGCATTTGCAACACTTTTTAACGCTTGCATTGTTTGATAAGTCAATTGCGTCACTTCATAACATTTATGTTGCATGGCCTAGCATTTACGTCACAACCTGACGTTTGTGTCACTCAACTTGGCGGTTGCATTGCACTTTGGTGTTTGCGGCACAAACCCTATCAATTGCGTCATTTCACAACTTCATCCCACCCATCCCTTGCATTTGTGTTGTAACACATCAAATGTGTGCAACGTGATTGTGATTGCGACTTATACAAACGCATATGTGTCGCGACACATTTGTTCCCCTAGCCTAAAACCCTAATAAATGCATGAAAAACGAGAAATGGCTAAGTCGAAAAGAGGTATTTACTGGTGCCTCTACTCCCTCTAGTTGTCAGAAGGTCTTGACCTGGTAGCCATGGTGCTCTGTCATTGGAATCACCATAGTTCTCCAAATTTCTAAAAGCAAAAGTGAAAATGGCATATCTTTTACCTTTTCCAAACCTATTTATAGGTTGAAAATTAGGGTTTTCCCTTTGGGTTATTACTGGAGGCTCTTTTGACCAACTTTAACTGACCCTTTCACTACCTTATTGTCCTTTGATTTTGAAACCGATTGCACCATTGATTTTTTGGCCATCAAATTGACTTATCAAGACACTTTCGAAAAAAAATCGACCCCGGGCCAAAATTCGCAAAATTTCCCGAGGGGGCATAGACACTTCGTACCTTTGCTGGGGCATGTTTTTGACTATTTTTCTTTGCCATAACACGATAAACTATATTATGACAAAGAGGGGGAAAATGTAGACACATAAAATTGACTTAGGCCTCTGAACCTCATTTTCTCCATAATTCGTCTAAACATAATTAAAATATTTGATTATGTCCTATCCAAATTCAACTATTAATTAAATAATTTACAATTTTTTAATTAATTCATGTCTTTTATTCTTCCTGGCTATTTAAATAAATAAATCATATTTACTTTATTTAAATACGCCACTAATTTCCAATGTCCTCTTTAATTAAATAAATTATTTAATTTATTTGATTAGTCCATTTATTCCCTCTTGATTATTTAAATAAATAAGCTTTGTTTATTTATTTAAATACGTCTCTATTACCAATGTCTTCTCATAATTAAATAAATCCCCCATAATTTATTTAATTAGCGGTCCACTTCCTCCACAATTAAATAATTAAAATAAATTATTTAATTGTCATATTTACCCTCTCTCCAAATTTAAATAAAAACCATTTATTTGAATTTCCCTCTTTCCAAGTAATAATTTTAAATTATTATTTACTCTCACAAGGCCCCACCACTTTTGAATTAAATTAATTTTTAATTTAGAAGGTCCACGTCACCTCTTGTGGGAATTCAATTTAAATTTCTATTTTAATTTCCCACTTTCCTCTTTTTATGTGCCACCTCTTCTTGTCACATGCAATTCTAACCCTTTATTTGATTCTCTTGAAATCAAATCTTGGCCATTCATTTTGAATTGTTGCCCTAACCCTAATTAGGGATTGTCACATGCATTTATGGCCATTAATCTTAGGGCTCTTTTCAACTTTCAATCTTGGCCCTCCGTCTAAAATTGACATTTCTATAAAATGGCAATTTTACCCTCATTTTGACATCTCTTGCTTGCATCTTTTGACTTCACATTTTCATGCTTAGAGTCTCTTGTCATTTCTTGCTAGCATTGTCATTTTGCAAGTTTTTCTATTGCATGTAGTTTTAGTTTTACTTGCATTTTCATGAAATCCTTCAATATTTGCTAGGTCATGTCATAGGTATATTTTTCTCATCAAAATTTGAGGGAAAACAAACGACACATTTTCAGCAAATGGAGAAGGTGCAATGAAGGTGATTCATGGAGGTTGAAGAAATTTGGTGAGATCCTTCTTTGTTTTCATGCTTTCTAACTCCCTTGTTCTTCATTGCTTACTTTGGGTTTATTTTGTTTATGCTCTAATGATGCTAACCTAATATTTTCCATAGTTACAGAACTCCTTGATACTATGTTTGAGGTACATTTTGATATTGCACTTGAGGTACACCTTGGTGTTGCAAAACATCTTGATACTACGATTGAGGTACATTTTTATATTGCACTTGAGGTACACCTTGGTGTTGTGGAACTTCTTGATACTCCATATATTGGAAGTGTTGTTGATATGGATATTGAGGTGTTTATGGAATGTTGCAAATTTGTTGTGGATATGTAATGTTTTGAATTTGCACATGGCATTGGTGATACGTTGGATTTTGATTTCATTTAATTTCATCGAGATCTCTCTCAATTTTATTTAGGGCAATTTGATTTTCTAGACTTCTTCCTTGATGGTGATTTTGAAACCCTTGATGTTGTGACCCTTGATAAGAGTGATTTGCATTATAGATCAACATGTTTTTGGGATGTTTTGACTCAATACCCTATCACAAGGTCACTTGCTTTATATCCTCATGTGTCACCTTCATCATTTGTGGTGTTTGTTGGTGGGATGTTGGTGTTGTTCTTGCTTACTTCCATTTTCTTCCTATGTTGTGATCTCGTGGTTGTCATAAACAACTTGGGTCCCTTGTGGGAGAGTTATGTAATGTTTGAACTCTCTAGGTGACTCAAATCCTAAAGACCCGATGCTGTCCTAAATGATAGGATAAATTATGTGAGATATTGGAACTATTGGAAAAGACCTAGATTTTTACAGTAGTATAAGGAATACAAGTTCAAAATGTTCCTTGAAGCATGTTTGTAAAAGTTGTGTACCAACCTAGTTTTGGTTTCATGAAGTGCCAAAAGGTGTTTCTTGAGAGACTTTGGACTAAGATTCCTAAGTTTGAAATGATGACCTGTAGATCTTTAGGGATCTTGACTTTGCATGAGATCATAAAGAGGATATTTATTGCCACACGAGTGGTCGTAACATGGGTCTTCCTACTGCTATGTCATATTTCTCTTCCTCTTCATCTAGGATGATTGATGTGGTGATAAATTGGCAAGGTGTTTTGTTCTTCTGAAAAATGAAGGTTTTCAAGCTACTTATGATGTCAGTTTGCTCACCTTCGATGTATGTGAGATTAGGTTAAAGGATTAGAGCTACAAGGTTCGATTGTTGAACTAGAGCAGTTGGTCACCAGATGGTCATAAATTTTAATGGTGTTGTAGGATGGTTGTTGTGAAGCTCAAGACCCTAGGGTTTGAGTGTTGTTTTGGAATGGTACTACTTCTTAGAAATCAAAATGTTGAAGAACTAGGGTTGATATTCCACTTCCTTGTCTAGAGGATATGTTGTGGGAAAGTTTACTTGTACTATCTGTGAGTCCCAAGTAACTGTTGATAGCATAGATGTTTAAGTAGAGGAATGACCCAATGGTTGGTTTGATTTTTGTTTCAAATAGGTAGGATGGAAATAATGGATGAGGGACTATGTGACCTTCTAGTTTTCTAATTATTTGGTTCGAACAATGATCCTATAAACAAATCTCTCAACTTTCTTTGTATTTGGTGTATGGCAAGTGATAAAACAACACTTGGACTAACTCACCAAGCATGGACTTATGTGATCTTCATGTCTATACCTTAAGTTATGATTTCACAACACCCAAGCCACAGTTCCCAAATGTTTACCTTGATTAATGTAACCTAAAATAAAAGTCAAAATATTCAGAAACCTTTAAGGAAAAATCCTTTCAAGGAGTGCAAACACAAGGTTTCTTTCACAAGTATGCACTAATCAAAGGGTTTGAGATTCACCCATCTTGTTCAGTGTTTGTTTGAATGTGTTCTTTTTCTTTAACTCAATCATAGAATTTGATGTCAATTTTTTTTGAAATGTAATAGGAAATTTTAACATAACACAAGCAATTACGACCCTAGGGGATAGAAATCATTCTCTTAGGTAGGCTTGCCTCATGCTCTGAAGAGACAATTTTACATGCAAATTATGGCATAAGCCTATACTCGGACATGGAAAGTAACTTCTCATAAGTAAATTATGATGCACCACTTTTAGAGAATGTTTTTGGATAATAGGGTGGCCTCTAAACATTTTGGTTCTTAGTGATAACTATGAACACAAAAAATCTGACACTCACTCACTAACCACTTAAGGCTCTTTAACTATTCTCGTTCCACTTAAGGCATGGGATTAGGTGCAATATATTGTTAGCACGGCTTGAAGCTACTTTCTTATGATTTCACAACCTTTGATATAGCCTACCAGTAAATATGCTTTGAGACCTTACAATGAGTTCTCCAACATGGGATGTATCTCAAAGCAAGCCCCCTCTTTAAGGTAAAACTTGAAAATAAATTGCAAAGCTCAAAAATGTTCTTTCACTCACCCAAGATCACCAAAAGGTGTGAGGGGAGAAGAGAAAACACTTCAACTTGTCAATCACTAAATGCACGATGGACAATTCATAGAAAATTGATTCTTTTTAAACACCTTGAGCAGTGTTATCCCCAAAAATATGTGAATAAAATAAAAAAATTGCTCTTTTTATTTGCATCAACATGAATTTTTCAAGACATCAATCATTTAAGATAGCAATCGTGCAATGCAAAATAAATAACTTGTTCATTTTAAGCTCCAAACTTGAGTGTTTCTAAGAAATCGATCTTGGTCTTACTTGGTCAACAAATGTAAATCGAGCATGTGTCAACAAAATGTAAATCATTTGCACCCTTTTTATGCACCAAAATTAAAGTTCCTAATTATGAAAACATGAAATGTGTTAAATTTTAGAGCCCCAAAATTGAAGTATTGTTTTGTTCTTTTTATGAGCACCAAAATAAGAGTTCCTAATTATGAAAACATGAAATTGGTTCAATTTTAATAACACTAAAATCAAATGTGAGATTGTGTTTGGTCTTTTTAGAGCACCAAAATCAAGAGTTCCTAAGTTAAGAAAGCTCAAAAATGGTTCAATTTTAATGACACCAAAATCAAATGTGAGTTTGATTTGTTCTTTTTAAAGCACAAAAATTAAGTTTTCTTAAGTTAATAAAAGTTGTTTGTGGATCTAGAAATCTCTAACCGATCATCTTCCCTACAAAAAATGAGTTAATGTCACTTGAATCCTGCATCAAATTTGTTAATACCTATTTACACATTCAAAAACAAGCAAACATTATTGGATAAATTCATTACAATAGTGTAGAATCCGTGCACTTTTCTATTAGAGCAACTACTCAGAAAAATGCAAAAGTGCCCTATTAGAAACATATGCTCAAATATGTGAGCAGATGCTACCACTATCAAAAGAAAATATGAGGTTTTTGGAGCAAGTGCACCAATCTTGTTGCAAGTGCATAGTTCCCATGGCAAGTGTGCAGTTCTTGTTGCAATTGCTCAGTTTTCTTGACAGTCAAGTGAGCAGGTTTTCTGGACAGTGCGTGAAAATTTCATCAAGTGCGTTTTCGGGACCTACAACTTCAAAAATGGCTTAAATGAATGTTAGAGGAGGGGACAAGGTTCCCACTAAGTGTGTCAAAAATTTTGAGGGCGAGAATGTTAGATTGAAATAGAGATAAAACATGTTTGAAACAAGAATTTAAACTAAAATCAAACATATTAATCTAAGATCTAATCCTACACATACAAAATGAAACTAAGCTATTTGAAAATACATTAAAGAATCTACAATTACATAATTGAATTTACAAAAGAAGCATAGTGTTACCATCCTGTAGTGGAGTGTATTCGCCTAATGTTGGGTTGTTTTTATCATCACAAAGCCTCCAAAGTTCATGTGCAAAAGCTTCATGAATGATCGCTTGATGTTGGTTGATCGAAGAAATAAGGTTAAAGCACTAGCAATTGTGGTTGTGAATGTCAGTAGTACTTCATTGTGCAAGTGATGTTGATTCTTTGATCCTTATTTGTGAGGAAAGGGGTTTGTTATATAGAAGATGTGATTTGAAATGGACAATCAGGATCATGTTGAAGAATATCCAGATCAATGGTTGAAATGTGTTGAGAGGATTTAGACATGAGAAGATTGTGCAAAGTTGATTGCATAATTTTGGTGATTGAGAAATAGATTGGCTAGTTAGGGATTAGATTGATCAGTCAAGATTTTAGATTGATCAGTTAAGATTTAGATGGATTAGTTAGGAAATTGATGGCTTAGTTAGGAATTCGATTGATTATTTAACAACTTAGATTGCTCAATTAGAAATTCAAATTGAGTAGTTAACAAATTAAATTGCTCAATCAGTAATCATAATTTCAAAAAGTGGGTGAGGAATATGAATTAATTGATTTAATTAATTAATTCCTTTTTGGAGTTGAATGTGCAAATCAAGTTTGAATTTTGCAAACAAAGTTGCATTAGTTTGATTTGATTTTTGATAATTGATTTGAATAGTTTTATTTAATTATTCAAATTTTGGAGGGAAAGTGTCATAATTAAATTATTATGATTTAATAATTTAATCAACTTAGGGGAATAAGGTGCTTTAGTGATGTAATTAAATAATTGGCATTATTTAATTAATCAGGATGATATAGAGTGAGATTAGGACTTCATTAAATAAATGTGATTTATTTAATTAGTCAAAATGATGAAACATGAATTAATCAAGTAATGTTGTTTTATTTAATCAATAGCAGAATTAGGGTTTTTGGGACTTTATTAAATAAATGAAATTTATTTAATTTGTCAGAAATGATGAAAAAGTGAATTAATTAAATAATGTTGTATTATTCAATTAATAGCAGACTTAGGGTTTTGGATGTCATTTTTGTGATGTTGTGTGATGATTTGGGATGTTTCGGGATGATTTTGAGATGTTGCGAGATGATTTTGAGATGTTGCGGGATGATTTTGAGATGTTTCGAGATATTACGGGATGCTTCTGAGATGTTTCAAGGTGATTATGGGATGTTCCTAGACATTACGAGATGGTTTTGACATGTTTTGAGGTGATTCTGAGATGTTACGGGATGTTTTGAGACAATTATGATTCATTCCAAGATAGTTTCAGGATGTTTTGAGTCATTGTGAGGCAATTCTAAGTTATTTCGAGATGTTCTAAGTCATTTCGAGATGTTCTGAGACTATTTCGAGTCATTCTAAGATGTTACAATATATTCTGAGATGATTCTAAGTCATTATGAGATGTTACGGGATGTTGCAGGATGATGTTCAATGTTGTTTGATGTTGTTTGATGTTTTTTTATATTGTTTGATGTTGTTCGATTTTGTTTGATGATGTTTGGGGTGTGTGCTAGGTGTTAAGTCAATTTTACATGTCTACAAAATATAGTCCTCAAGGAGTCGATGAGTTGAGGGATAGTGAAAATCTAGGAAGAAAGAGTGTAGTTGTGCAGGATTTTACGGAGTATATCCATGACTTACAAAAAAGAGTGAAAGGGAATTTGGAAAAGAGTGCCATTAAGTACAAGGAACATGTTGATGTAGATAGGAGAGTGCGGGAATTTCATATAATAAGCTAAAGTGGAAAAGATAGGCTAGTGCAAAATTTTGTGGAAGTTCTCATTAAATGCATATGAGATTGATCTTCTAATAGGTATAGATATATCAATAATATTTAATATTGTTGCTTTGTATAAGTGTTATGAAGGATAAACTAGTGGAAAATGGAACATGCAATCAGATTTATCGGATGCATGTGAGTAGGTACAACAATTTCCAAGAAAAGATTTGAGGAAATTGATCAAGTAATTGATTCTTGTATAGCCAAAATACAAGAGGGAATGCATATTGGGAGAATTTGGCTTGTTGGAAGAATCATGCAATTGATAAGGCTTCATGGGTCAACACTTTAGATTTAGTGAAGTATGGAATTTTGGTTCTAACAATTCCAAAATTTTCATGAGTTGCACACTCATGAAACATATTTCTACCCAGTGTGTTTGATGCAGGAGCATCTAGGTGAACGAGCAATCCACATCACCGTAAAAAAATCAACTTCATTTTGTTGTTTTGGTTTTAGTTTTCATTTTGGAGTACAAATTTATTTGGATATATGGTATTTTGTGGAAAAGTAAGATAAAATTATTGTCAATCCATTGACAAAAATTTCATGTATTGATTTATATTCCAAGTTTCAATCATTCGTTAAAATGAATCTAAACTGGTTTCTAGAGGGTCGATTATTATTGTGGAATAAATGTTGATTCTTCATTATGATACGGTGTGACTTCTTCTATTGTTTTATTGCCAAATTGACTTCAATGAAGTCAAGAAGATCATTGGTTTTTCTATCAAGAAGAAATAAAAAAATCTTACCTTCTAGAACGTGAGAGGTTGCACAAGTGATGTGTGAAGGAAGAAATCAAAGGCCATTCTTGTGGGATGGTAGAGAGGTATAATAAAAAGGAGAAATGAGAGTAAGACACACAAAGGGAAGTGAAGAGATTCAATTCAGCCAAAAGAAATAAAGAGGTTGTTAGGGAAAAATACACAACAAATTGGCATAGGGGTCACACAATAAGGAGAAGTAAGGAAAACAAAAGGAAACAATAAAAGGTACCACATAGTGAATAAATAAATATGTATATGTAGAATAATATGAAGGGGACTACATTAGAAGAATGAGTAGAGGAGTATTGGAGGTTGTGGGTAGGAGAGGAACAAGGGAGTGCGTGGAAATAAACATTTTTTTTGTTTAGATTAAAAAACAAATAAAAAATTGTAGATGAAAGAGGGGTGTGAGAAGTCAAGGATAAGGTAAAAAAATTGAAGAAAGACACAAATGTAGGTGCTTAAAAAAAGGATTTGGAAACAAGTAAGACTTGTAGATTGTTTAATTTCTTGTAGCCAGTGGAATATGAAATAAATAAAAATCATTGAATTACCTCTTAATTTTGGTGCCATTCAAATTCGTTAATTTGATGAATGAAAATTTGAATTTGAATTTTGTTTGAGTTGCTTAATTCATTAGTTTGATAAGACCTTTGAATTTTAAAATTCATTATATTTCTAATTCCTAAGGGTTTTCCTTTATATCTCTTTACTAAAACCCTAGTCCTTATAAGTTATGGTCCTTTGTGTGTATTATTGTTGTATTCTTCTATTTTAAGTCCATACTTGTTGGGATTAAGGTGTCTCAACCTTAGAGTACTAATTGTATAGGATCGAATTTGTACCTCTAATAAAAATTCCCCTTTTACCCTTCCTCACTTTAGAAAACCAAATGTGGAGGCTTAATTCCACATAAGCCCATTTTCCTCATTCCACTTGATAATTGTATTGAGTGTCGGTGGAGGAATAACTATTGGGGATTCCCACATGGTTCATAGACATCTGTGTGGCGTGCTCATGTCTCTGGCAGATTCTTATGGTTGGAACCTACAAAGGCATTACACTTCCCATTGGAAGTCGACTTGTAATGCCCTCTTCGGCAGACCAACCTGAATATGGTTGTTTAATTAATTCCTCCTTCAAATTCACTCACTCTCATTCAAGTTCATCCTCTTAGACAATCTCATCTAGAGATTCAAGCATTCACCTCAAGCATTCAAGCACATTCTTATACTCCATAGTAACAATTTCATCACTCCATCAGCTCAATAGAGCAAGTGTGGAACACCATTGCAAAAAAGGCTTGAGTTCCTCTCATTCTCTCCCCCATTAGCCTTGAGCACTCTTGGTGGAGGTGGTAAGCTTTCCACTCCTCTCCTCTATTATTTGGTTGAGTAAGCATATTACTATTTTGTAGTGTTTTATTGTTCTTTGCTTGCATTTCCTTCTTTATCATAGTATTCCTATATCATTGCAAAGTTGGTTGTCCATGGAGGTGGAAACACCAAAATGGGGGTCTGACTGAGGCAGACCCCTATACAGCTCCCCAACAATTTTCCTCTTTGTTGTGTGTAGGTGGACATGTTTTGTGAAGCTAGCTAGCAAACAAGATTTTGTGTGAGATCATTCTTGTCACCCTTACATTGATCTACTTATTTTATCACATCCCTTTATATGTCTCTTATTTCATAGTATTATTTTGTTCACTTAGAAATCATTAACTAGGTTGTTAGTTTTTTTTCAAGTGGTTAGACCTTGTCTTCCTAGTTCTCTAGCCATATGGACGCCAACGCAACTAAGAGACACCAATGCACCATGCTGTCATACCAAAATTGCACTTTTGTCCTCTAATAGAGAGCTATCTAACACACAGTTGACCCTGAAAACCGACTCACCTAGTCCCCTCTCAAAATATCAAGTTTGCAGAGTGATCGAAGGACTTTATAGTCTTCATCATTCTCATCTTTCCTTTCCTAACACTTCCTTAAATTGAGGTTAGTTAGGGCATCCTACTTCTCTCGGCCCTCTATGACCTGGTGCCTTGACATGGTTGGTCCCCCTCTCTTACATTTTTGGTGAACCCAACGTGAACCAACATTTACTCATTTGTCGATGTTTGAGATTTTCCCCTTGTACCCTCTAATCATTGTACCCCTGCATGTTGTGAAGGTTTATGAGCATCACAACCTAATCCATGACCTTTGGGTATACTGTTAGGAGAATTTTACAACACCTTCTGATGGAGAAGATGGTCACTTCTAACTTCACTATAGGTCTCTTTTACAGTTCTATGATTGGCCTAACCACGTAGGAGTAGGTGTCATGGGGCGAGTCAAGATTCTTCGATGAAACTGACCACATCCCTACTCCTCCTACATCACCTAAATCATCTTCAACAGACAAGCATGAAGTTGTCCACATTCTTTTCGAAATGTCACTAGTTTGATCAAGGGGTTGGGTGCTTTAGAAAATAACCTGGAGAAAAACCTGAAGCTGGCTAGGGTTGCTAAAGTTATCAGTGAAATAAGGTATATGGTAGGAAAAGACCGAACAAGCATAAAACTCTTGGCTAGTCTCATTGGTCTAGCCAAAGCATGCACCCCCTTGAACCATAGTAGCATGATAGAGGGTGGCCCCTTCAAATAACGTGAGAGATAGTTAGGAGTGTTGATGCCTCCCACATCCGTGTACATGGCTGACACAGTCCCTTCAATCAATATCCCTGCTACCTCTAAAAGTTCTAAAACTATCAAAGTAAATAGAAACCCTTTGGGTTTCCACCTTCCCCCTCCTTTTGCCCCTGGCAGTGGGGGATTTGGTGGGATGATTGGTGGAGGATTTGGTGGCGGTAGCTTTGGTGGCAAAGGTGGCATTGGCGAAAGCAGTTCTGGCGGAGGTCATGGTGGTGGATTTGGAAGCGGTGGTGGCTCTAGTGGAGGCCATGTTGGTGGTGGTGGCATTGTCGATGGCTCCGGTGGTAGTCACGGCGGTGGTTCTGGTGGTGGATTTGGTGGTGGTTCCACTAGTCCTATATCTTCTAATGACCCAATTCTAAAAACCTTTCTTTAGAATATGGGGAAGATGCAAAACCAGCTAGCAAACCTTTCCCAAGCCTCTGCCCAGCCTATCTTCCAGCCCTTCTTTCGACATAGTCCATTTTTTATAGAAATCCTAAACACACCTTTCTCACAAGGGATGGAGATTCCTAAATTCAAGAAATATGGCGACAAAGGGGACCCACAAACACATATGTCCACCTTTAATGCCTTATGCATAGAATTCTTCCATCACACAATGCATTGATGAAAAACTATTCCCTCGATCTCTCAAGGACATGGCGCTCGAGTGGTATTGTTCCTTGCCTGAAAATTTCATCTTTACGTTTGACCAACTTGTGAACTAGCTCCTACGACAATTCCAAGCCAACATTGGACCTAAGATGACCTTCTTTGATCTTGTCTGATGTAAACAATGGGATAATGAGAAGATTACCAATTTTATAGCACGATATTAGGCGCTCTTTTCACAAATCTCATACCTATTATCGGACTTAGATGTGCAGAAGGTGTTCATAGGGAACTTACAAAGGCCTTGGAAAGAGAAGTTTTCCCTTATGAAATACCCTTCTTTCGCGCATCTATGTGCATCCCTACAAGAGTACGAGTAGATGATGGTTCAGTTTGGGGGACCCTGAAGGGAAGTCCATTGTATCAATCTTTGGAAAATTAAAAGTTGTTGTGAATGTAGTAGCTGTTGTGGATAACAACGGCCTCAGACATGACCAAAAATTCATAAAGTTATCAAAATTTTATTCCTCCATCTTACAAAAGTTGTTGAAGGATAAGATCGTTAGATTTCCCAACCCTAAGCCCGTTAGGGAGCCTTACCCTAGCTGGTATGAAGCAAATACCTATTGTCAATACCATTGAGTTAACAAACATGATATTGAACATTGCATGCACCTGTGTCATGAGACACAACATCGCATCAAGGATGGTACTATTCATCTTGATGGAAGCAAACAAAATACAAAAAAATCAATGATGAAAGCTAATAGTGAATTGCAGATATACACAGACCCATTTTCGTTGCATTTTTCTAACATGATTATTGATCCCTCTAATTTTGTTCCTTAGCCTGAAGCGTATGTTAACATGGTTATTTTAACTCCTCATCTTGTGATTGGTTCACTGGATATAACATTCACCTCACAAGATGTACCAGTAAATGATAAACCTTCTCCTTTATACATTCTCACTTGCCTCAATGGCAACATTGTGACAAGGGTCTTAGTCGACCCCATGAGTAGAGTGAATGTCATCATGAAGGAGACTCTATTTTTGAACTCCCTACAAAGGGAGGAATATGAAAAATGAATTATGTCATCCATATGCATAATGGCCTTGCTCTTAAACCCTATCGATTGATAACTTTGTCTGTCTTGGTTAGACCTAGGAACGTAGACACGGTTTTTGATGTTCTTCTTGAGTCAAACCTATTCAGGGTGAAGCTAGGTATACCTTGGCTAGCTTATGTCAATGGCATCACCTCTGCAATTCATAAATTTTTGAAGTTTTCCCATGAAGGTGTCGTGCACGTAGTGCATGACACTAGATACCAACCCATGGTATCTTGTGGGGGATATTTGTTGGATCACTTTTGACCTACTCCAGTTGGTTTTCTTCCTCCCAGAACGGACTTACTTTATAAGAAGTACATAAACTATAAAATTGAGGGCAAGGGATAGTCATAACTGACCCTTCCCATAGCGAAATAGCCAGCCACCTCCTCTTCCTAGAAGGGAAAGGAAAATCTCACTCCTTCTCAGGCTACCTCATCCACTCCTTTTTCATGGGAGGAGTATTGGATGAGTAAGCCTAGCCTTTACCCACTAAGTCTGATGGTGCACGCTAGGTGTAGACCCAAGATCAGGATATCAGACCTCCCTACCAAGAATCTTGGCCCTTGGTACTACTTGTATGGTAGGCACAAATCCCCCCGTGGGGAATCCTCTCTGTTTCGACCTCCGTGGCCTCCTACTACCCCTACTTCTAAGGCAGTGAATGGGAAGAGGCCCGCTATCGAGGCATTGGAGCCTACTCCCCCTGTCGTCTTTGAACATTTCCCTCTTGCTCCCATGCAAGAGCCTGTCCCTCCACTGGAAACAGTTATGGATGACACTCCCATGGCTAAGAAAGAGCCTTTCATTCCTTCACAACCTTTGGCCTCTAATTTAAAGAGTCATAGAAGTTGCCTTGTGTGGCGTCGGTGAAAGGCTCTCTTAACCGAGCAGGCCACCTCACAGAGGAAGGAAGAGGAGATGATTGCCCCTATTTTAGGGCCTTCTACTACATCCTCCTCTCTCCTCCCCTCTATTTTCATTCAAACCATCTCTATATCACTTTTGGCTCTCGTTGCGAGCGCAAATGCGCTTGACCCTAGAAAGGTGCAAGTGTTCATCACTCCTTCAATGGAGCATCCCTTGTTGACATCCATTCTAGATGTGTTGCCTTTCCCAAAGCCCGTAGATATGATTAACAACTCAGTTGTATCTACTGTTGTTCTCTCCTCCTCCTCTTCCTTTGTCCTTCTTGCCTCATCTGTGGAGAGCTCACCCCCTTTGATGAAGAATAAGGTAGAAATTGGTCCTTCCCACAATGAAGGACATAAGAGGATCCCACCTTCTCTGAAAGGTGGCCTCGTGTTGACTTGTTATGTCCTAGTAATAGAACCAGTCTCAAGCTTCCCTTGAGTTCATCATCGATCCTGAATCACTTGGTGATCTTAGCGGTGAACCTTGGGTGAAAACTCCTTCGTTTGTCGAGGTGAACCATGGAACTCCAATTAAAAGCATGTTTAACTCGATGGATGCAGTTTTGATCTTGTCAGTGATCTTTGTGAAATTGTTGACCATAGGCCCACTAGAGTTAAGCTGCTAAGACCTTACAGGTCCTTCCTTAGCCCTTTTTGTGGGAGGGTCGGAAGCTCCTCCCCTTAACATTCCACCACTGCAGGCCCATCCTCCTTCCCCCTATGATGACCTAGAGTGGGAAGTGGATGACCTCTTGGTTGACCAATGTTAGGGGGATACCTCTCCTTTATCTTTAGATTAGATGTGTGTGTTTTGTGATGTGCTCCCCCATGATTGTGCTATATGTGTCTGGATGACCCTCATCACCCCTCTTGGTGTTGGGATATAGCCATAGTGTTTTTGTCATATACCTTCTTCTATTTGTATCATCATTCTTCCATGTTTTTGATTGACTTTCGACAAATTGGGGATGATACAAAGCATTGGGGGCATTTAGGATTCCCTTTCATGTTGACCAAATTTTTATTTTTACTTTATTTCATATGCATTCTCCTTGATCCGATTGGGGATTGATGATTTTTTGCCTCGCACCGCGATTACCTACTATTTATATAAGCAAGCATAGATCTAACTATTGAATGTTGTGGTTGTGTTGTTGATATGTGGTTGTCATTGATGTCAACACTATTAGCACTAATGATGCATAAGGTTGTATATGTCGAGGATATTGAGAAAATTGTAAAAATAATATTGCAGGCAACCAGTGGAGCTGAGAAGGTCAGAATGTTGTAAAGTTATGTGTGTTGAAGATTTGAAGGTTTGCTTCAAAGGGTTTGTTGTTGAAGCTTTCTAGTATATTGTTCAAAAGTTTCAAAGGTTCACATGAAGATTTGTGGAATTTATGAAGATTTGTGTGCCTACAGTTATTCAGTTTATGTAGATGGTGTTCTTGGTTGAAGCAGATAAAATTTTGGTAATTTAATGTGTTGCACATGTACCTGTGATGTTCATGGATGATTCTAGATTATGCTATATCCTTTATGTATTTCTGCATTGATTGGAGTGTTCATGATCGGATATTTTTCTTATGTGTGCCCGAGTTTTCATGTTCTTGGCTGGCATGATAGTGTTAGCGTGTTGCGGATCCATGAGGATTAATATTTTATCATTTAGCGTGTTTGGAGGTGTTTGTTTGCATCCTCACTATGTTGTGACCAACTTGTGCTGGTGCGCATTGAAATTTATTCATGTATTAAGGCCAATAGTTGTAATTTATTCTTTATTTGTGGCCAACTGAATAGTGGATGTAAATCCGTGTAGCGGATATATATGAGATTGTTTTCTCATTTAGGGAAAGTTCTCAAGTGTACAAGTGATGTACATGTGTGAATAAAGGTCAGATCATTTAAAGCAGATTGTGGAAGAGATTGAGTAAAGTGTGGAAGAAGTGTGCGGAAGTTTTTGTGCACCTAACCGAAACTATAATCAAGATTTTTTAGAAGCTAATTTCTCATTTTAACTTCATCAGATGGATTTAATCTGATTACTGTATGTAAGGCAACAAGCCTTCCCTTTGAGCAGTGTGCTCTAGGTAGAGCACCTGAATGCAAGTGCATTCCCTTTTATTCTTCTTTATACTTTTAACAGGGTATAATCTTGTGGACTAACATCCACCGTGGTTTTTCCCCTAACAGGGTTTCATCGTATAAAATCTTGGTGTTCATGTGTCTCTGATGTGTTGTTTATTTAATGCTTGCACTGTTAATTATCAGATCTATGATATAAGGTTGATTAATGTTGTATAAGTTTGATTTTGGTAACAATTGATTCACCCCCCCTCTCAGTTGTCTATCCTTGTTTTTCCAACAATTGGTATTAGAGTTAGTTCCTCCGAAAGAAGCTTAACAACTTGAGGTGTTCTGAGATGGAATCATACAAGAAGGATAGTCCTAGATTTGATGGTATAAATTACTCTCTATGGAAATTCAAGATGGAGTGTCACTTGAAGTGCATTAAACCCTTCTAGAAGATTAAACAAAGTGCATATACTATTCCTTAGAATGGTCCTTCCTCTGAAGATGAGATCAAGCAAGTAGAAATTAATACCAGGGTAGTGGAAACATTGGTGAGTGCTTTGACAAATTCGGAGATGACAAATGTGATAGGATTGAAGACTACATACTAGATCTAGAAAAATTTGGAAACATTATATGAACGAGATGCACTAGTGAAAAGTGCTAAGCTGCAAAGTCTAAAAGGAAAATGGGAGAGCTTCAAGATGGGTGAAGATGAAAACATATTTTCCTTCTCACAAAAGATAAATGAATTAGTGATGGACACTAGATGTGTTGGTGTAACTTTGGATGAAGATGAAATTGTGGCTAAGATACTTAGATCTGTTTCCCCTTCCTACAAGACAAAAACTCATGCTATTAATGAACTTTGGACAATGACAAATATTACAAGATACATCCTAATTGGAAAACTTGTTGCATTTGAATTGAGTGAATTTGGTGAGTCTGCTCCTAAGACTGAATGTTCCTTCAAGGCTATTGTATCTGGGAAAAGAAAGTAGAGATATGATTTAGGAGAAATTTCCAAGAGAACATTCAAGTATGAAGATGAGTTGAAGTAGATTGAAGATGAAGAAAAGGAATTGGAAGAACTAGAAGCATTGATTGTGAAAAGAGAATCAAGAGGTCATGGTAAGTACAAAGGAAAGTTACCTATTAAATGTTTTTCTTGCAGTAAGATAGGGCATTTTGCATCTAGATGTATTGAAAGAGTTTCAAAGTACAAACCTGAGAACACTAGATTTCAAAGGAAGTGCTATTATGATGAAGAAGGTGTAACTGATGAAGAATTTGATCAAGAAACTAGAAATGAAGATGAATGGGTATTTATTGCTATCAAAGAAAATGGTCACGTGTCCACTGAATCTGTTGGTAATGTGAATGTTGAGAAAGCTCTTACAAAAAAAGTTGAAGAAAAATATGAGTGGTTAATTGACAGCAGATGCTCACATCATATGACTGGTGACAAAAGCAAGTTTGTAAGCTTGGAAAACTATGATGGTGGTGTTGTGAGATTCAGAGACAACACTTCTGGTGTGATTCGTGGCAGAGGCACTATTTATTTTGGTGGTAAGCACAATACTGATGATGTTCTTTATATAGAAGGCTTAAAGCATAACTTGTTGAGTGTTGGAAAAATGGTAGACAAAGGTTACAATCTACAGTTCAAGGATGGTAAGTGTAGAATAAGTGGAAGTTCAAGAAATATGATTGCTTCAAGTACAAAGACAAAAGGTAATATCTTTCATTTGAGTGTTGCTAGTTAAATTTGTTTGATTGGTCAAATTGATGTAAGCTTGTTATGGCATAGGAGGTTGTGTCATTTGAACTTTGATAACATTCTCAAGATAAGCTCTATTCAAGCAGTTAGAGATCTACCTAAGTTAGTGAAGCCTACTAACACTATGTGCAAGGAATGTCATATGGGAAAACAAACAAGAAATTATTTCCGAAGAAAAAGTATAGCTCTAATGGAGTACTGGACTTGATAAATACTAATCTATGTGGTCCATCTAGAATCAAAATCCTACAAGGTGAAAGGTATTTTATGTTGCTCATTGATGATTATTCTAGAATGATATGGGTGCTTTCTTGAGAGAAAAACGTGAAGCATTAGAAAAGTTCAAAAAAATTAAAGCTATGGCAGAAAATGAGATAGGTCAAAAGATCAAATGTCTAAGGTCAGATAGAAGTGGTGAATTCACTTCACAGGAATTCAATTCTTTTTGTGAAGAGCATGGAATCCAAATACAACTATTTGCTCCTCGGACCCCTCAACAAAATGGAGTTGTTGAAAGAAAGACTAGAACCGTTCTAAACACTACTAGAACCATGATGTTTGAAGCAAATGTTATTTATTTCTACTGAAGAGAAGTTGTAAGTACTACTGTGTGCACCATTAACAGGGTGAATGTCAACAGTAATTCTGGTAAGACACCTTTTGAGCTATGGTTTGGTTATAAGCCTACAGTTAAGTATTTCAAAAAAATTGGAATAAAATGCTACATCAAGAGAGATGATGATATAAGCAAGTTTGATGCTAGAAGTGATGAAGGAATATTTCTCGGATACTCTAATAAAAGGAAATCTTACCAATGCTCTAATAAAAGGTTGAAGAAAATGGTTGAAAGTGCAAATGTCAAAGTTGATGAAGATATTGGTAAATCATCCAAATCTAATGGTTATGATTCAGATGATCAACATGATAATGCTAACAATGGAGCTAATGTCCAGGCACATAATCAACTTCAATTTTTTCTAGTGAACCAAGGGAATCAAGAAGCAGAAACTAGTAGAAGTGTAGAAGAAAGAACACAAGAACAAGAGGTAAGAGAAAATCTCAAAACTCCTAAGTATGTAAGGTGAAATCATTCTGATAGTCAGATCATAGGAGACAAGAGAAAAGGTGTGCAAACTAGAAGAGTATTGTCTAATCTCTAAAGCTGAGCCTAAAAATATTAGTGAAGCATGCAAGGATGAACATTGGATGGAAGCTATGAAAGAAGAGAAAATTGCAGATATCTTTACCAAGCCATTGCCTAAGGATACTTTTGAGTACCTTAGAGGAAATTCAGGGGTGATTTCTCATACTGATCAGAACTAAGATGCGGGTATTTGCATCAATCCATGAATTCATAGATATATCTTATTCTATATTGATGTTGTGGTGGTTGTTACTTGGGGGGAGTAGTCAGATGATTCAAATTTGGGATCAAAGAATATGTACCTTTTACATTGATGTCAAAGGGGGAGGTAAACAATGTGAAAAATGTGGGAAAGAAGAGAAATGAAGGAAACAAGAAAGAGTGCACAATCTCAGGAGCAGATTGTTGGAGAAGAGTTAGTTGGGTTGATGGTATTATTTTTCACATTATGTGTTGCCATCAATGCCAAAGGGGGATATTTTTGGATGTTGTGGTTGTGTTGCCGATATGTGGTTGTCATTGATGTCAACACTATTAGCACTAATGATGCTTAAGGTTGTATATGTCGAGGATATTGAGAAAACTGTAAAAATAATATTGCAGCCAGCCAATGGAGCTGAGAAGGTCAGAATGTTGTAAAGTTATGTATGTTGAAGATCTAAGGGTGTGCTTCAAAGGTTTTGTTTCTGAAGATTTATAGTATGTTGTCCAAAATTTTTAGAGGTTCGCATCAAGATTTGTGGAAGTTATGAAGATTTTTGTGCCTACAATTATTCAGTTTCTCTAGATGGTGTTCTTGGTTGAAGCAGATGAAATTTTGGTAATTTCATGTGTTTTGCATGTACCTATGACATTCATGGATGATTCTAGATTGTTCTCTATCCTTTTTGTACGTCTGCATTGATTGGAGTGTTCGTCATTGGAGATTTTTCTGATGTGTGCCCAATTTTTCATTTTCTTGGCCGACATGATGGTGTTAGCATGTTGCAGATCCATGAGGATTAATATTTTATTGTTTGGAGTGTTTGGAGGTGTTTTTTGGGTCCTCACTATGTTGTGACCAACTTGTGTTGGTGCACATTTAAATTTATTCATGTATTGAGGCCAACAATTGTAATTTATTCTTTATTTGTGGCCGACTGAATAGTGGATGTAAATCCAAGTAGCAGATATGTGTGAGATTATTTTCTCATTTGGGGAAAGTTCTCAAGTGTACAAGTGATGTACATGTGTGAATGAAGGTTAGATCATTTAGAGCAGAGTGTGGAAGAAGTGTGTGGAAGTTTTTATGTGCCTAACAGGAACCGTAATCAGGCTTTTGTAGAAGTTAATTTCTCAGTTCAACTTCATCAGATGGATTTAGTTTGATTACTGTATGTAAGGCAGTGAGCCTTCCCTTTGAGCAGTGTGCTCTAGATAGTGCATCTGAATACAAGTTTGTTTCTTTTTATTTCTCTGTATACTTCTAACAGGGTATAATCTTGTGGACTAACATCCACCATGGTTTTTCCCCTAACAAGGTTTCCATGTATAAAATATTGGTGTTCATGTGTCTCTGATGTGTTGTTGATTTAATGCTTGCATTGTTAATTATCATATATATGATATAAGGTTGATTAATGTTGTGTAAGTTTGATTTTGGTAACAACTAATTCACCCCTCTTAGTTGTCTATCCTTGTTTTGCCAACACTAAACCCGTGAAACTAGATCCCTTTGTGCCCTTGGTTCGTGTTCTCTTTCCTTTTGCTTTCTCTTTATCTTTCTCTCTTCTTTTCTTGAGTTTTCCCTCTCATGTGTGACAATACTACCTCTACATCACTTTGATCTTCAAAAAATCCATTCATTACCAATGAATCTTTTTTCAGGAATCCTCACACATTTCTTTCTAAGAATTAAATTCTCAACTTGAAACCCTAACGAAACATGTTTCCTTCATCACAGGTTCGTAAAGAAAGGACTTGGAAACCTCCCTTTGAAGTGAGAATAGCTTTGACCTTCCCCTCATGTGGGGGCACGTTCTTCCTTTCAAATTCCTTGATGAAGTGAACGTCCTTTAGAAGGATTCCTTGATGAAGAATCGATTCGAGAAAGAAGGCACCAACTTTTGAACCACGCATCCCTTGAGTGGACCCTCTCTTTTAACGTTAGGTTCTGAAGGGATCCCTTCAAAAGTTTTTATCTCAAGTAAGTTTTATGGCATTTAGCTCGAGGGCAGCCCGACTAGACCTATTTCCTATCTTTGTGTCCAGCTCAGGGGCAGCCCGACTAGACCTACTTTACATCTTTATGTCTAGCTCGGGGGCAGCCCGACTAGACTCGCTTTACATCCTTACGTCTAGCTTGGGAGCAACCTAACTAGACCTCACTTTCAAACAGTGCATCCCTTGAGTGGACCCCTCTTCCTTTTTAAGAGTTCTAGAGGGACCCCTCTAGAACTCTTCCAACTTGACGATGGTCCATGTGACTATCCTCTTACTTTCTTGTGTAGCCGCTTTTTGACATGTTCTATCTACGGGTAAACGTGTCGCTACCTTTTGATTCTGTGAAGTCTGCTTTTCTCGATCTCCCTCATGTGATATTTCTTGGGGGACACCTTCCTTGTAGGTTTATAGGTCTATAAGGCACTTTTCTTGGTTTCCCTCATGTGAGAGTTCTTAGGGGATACCTTCCTTGCAGGCCTACGGACCTATAAGGCACTTTATTTCTTCAACTTCATGGTTCTATAGAGTTATGAAGCCCTTTTCCTACCCTGCACTCTCAGGTTTTCCAGATCATGGTCTACTTCCTCAATGGTTCAGGTATACATCTCTAACCCTACTACTTCAATCTACTTTACCGAAGCACTGATCAGTATTCATGATCACTAAAGTGGGAGAAAAATGTATAAGAGAAAATTTGCACCTCTGACGGAAATTCCCCTTTTACTCTTCCTCACTTTAGAAAACCAAATTCAGAGGCTTAATTCCACATAAGCCCACTGTCCTCATTCCACTTGGTGCCTATTTTGAGCATCGATGGAGGAATAACTGTCGGGGATGCTCGCACGGCTCGTAGATGTTCATGCGACATGCTTACGTACCTGACAGATTCTTGTAGTTGGCACCTGCAGAGGCGTTACAATTCCCATTAGAAGTCAACTTGTAATGCCCTCTTCGGCCAACCAACCCAGATATGGTTGTTTTCTTCATTCCTCCTTTAAATTCACTCACTCTCATTCCAATTCATCCTCTTAGACAATTTCATATATATATTCAATAATTCACCTCAAGCATTCAAGCACATTCTTGCAATCCATAGCAGCAATTCCATCACTCCATCAACTCAGTAGAGAAAGTGTGGAACAACACCGTTGCAAAAGAGTCTTGAGTTCTTCTCATTCTCTCCCCCATTAGCCTTGAGCGCTCTTGGTGGAGGTGGTAAGCTTTCTACTCCTCTCCACTATTATTTGGTTGAGTAAGCACATTAATTTTTTATAGTGTTTTATTTCTTTTCTTGCATTTCTTTCTTTATCATAGTATTCCTATATCATTGCAAACTTGGTTGTCCGAGGTGGAAACATCAAAACGGGGATCTAACTGAGGCAAACCCCTATACAACCCCCAATAATTTTCCTCTTTGTTGTGTGTAGGTGGATGTGTTTTGTAGAGCTAGCTGGAAAACAATCTTTTGTGTGAAATCATTCTTGTCACCCTTGCATTGATCTACTTGTTTTATCACATTCGTTTATATGTCTCTTATTTCATAGTATTATTATTTTTGCTTAGAAATCATTAACTAGGTCATTAGTTTGTTTTCTAGTGGTTAGACCTTGTCTTCCTAGTTCTCTGGTCGTACAAATGCCAACGCACCTAAGATACGCTAGTGCACTATGTTGTTGTCCCAGAACCATGTTTTTGTCCTCTAACAAAGAGTTATCTGAGACACACAGTTGACCCTAAAAATTAACTCACCTAGTCCCCTCTCACAATCTAAGGTTTGTAGAGTGATCGAAGGACTTTATAGTATTCATCATTCTCATCTCGTCTTTCCTAACACTTCCTTAAACTAAGGTAAGTTAGGGTAGCCTACTACTCTCGGCCCTCCATGACTTGGGGCCTTGACGTGGTTGGTCCCCCTCTCTTACACTAATATTATTTAATTGATGTAATTAATGTATATATTTATATTATTTTATTGCCTATGGTTTCATGTCATTAATTGGGACCCGCCAGTTGAGTGGCATCCCCGTTGGAGGTGACTAGATGACACATCATCCCAAGTGGGCATAGGCATCCTACTTTGTGATCTATGACATATAATAGATTTTATGATGCATCATAAGGCATCTTCGAATGCATGGAGAAAGGTGGCACCCAAGATGGGATATGATAGGATGTAAGGGAATCGGCTATTGTTAGCGGGTTATAACAAATTCCCTTACAAATCCTATGATAGATTCTATGAGAACTTTATGACATATTCTATTACAGTTGTAAGGCATCTGTAATAAGATATTTTTAGCATATTCTAGGTGCCCAATCTTGGAAGAATAATATTTGCATGTTAGACACTTGTCAAGGGTGTAAGGGAATGTTGTACATGTGTCCAAATGCATGTCTAAGGCATTGAATATTGTGCCATGTGGATTTGGATGCCCCTCACCTTCTAGATGCTTCTTGAATCTTGTAACACTCTATTTATTGAGTGCCTTGAGTTGTAGAATGCATAGATTATTTGCAGGTAATGAAATGTTGCCAATATCAGTCCAGAATAGGTGTTCGTGTTGAAGTACTTGTTGAAGAAGATTTATACTTGGTCATATCTTGTATTCATTATTTGAAGTAATAGAGAAAGTATTGTGCTTTTGGAGGGTGGGTTTTTTTACCCAAAATAGTTTTCCCCATGTATATCTATTGTTATTTCATCTGTGTACATGCTATTATATTTCCATTATTCTCTATGAGTATCTCATATTATAATAGCATAAGGTGTTAAAATGAAAATTTTGTAACTCTGTCCTACTTAGATTAGTGTAGGAAGTTGTTTCCACTCACCTGACTTCCTTTTAGTTGGTATCAAAGTCTGGCCAGCCTTGGTTCCTTTGTTGGATTAGAAGGGTTTTTTGAGCTAATTTCTGTTTCAGTGAGATTTTTGTAGAAGTGTGTATTTTGTTATCTTGTTGCGGGAAAAAGATGATAGGCACATCTGGGATGATTGAAGTGGAAAAGTTTAATGGTGGTAATTTTGAGTTGTGGAAGCTCAAAATAGAAGACATGCCAGTAGACCAAGACTTATGGCTTGCAACTTTTAGAACCATGCCACAAGGCATGGAACAAGAGGATTGGGATCTCATGGATAGGAAATCCAAAGTCCTTATTAGACTTTGTTTGGCTGATTTTGTTCTCTTGAGTTTCTATGAAGAGAAAACTTTTTCTTCTTTGTGGAAGAAGATCGATGATGTCTATCGGGCTAAATCCCTGGTAAACAAGCTTTTCTTGAGAAAGAAGATGTATTCTCTAAAAATGGAAGATGGAGGATCCCTTGCAGATCACCTGAACTCTTTTAACATGTTGGTTGCACAACTGGGTTTTGTTGGAGACAAAATTGATGAACAAGACCATTGCATGCTCCTTTTGCACCCATTTTTGGACTCTTGGGATCACCTAGTTATGGCTATTGGAAGCACTACTTCCACCTTTAAGATGGATGAGGTTTTTGCCTTATTATTATCTGAAGATATGCAAAGGTCTTTTGAGATGGCCAAGGAGGCCCATGCAGTCCATGGCAGACCAAAAGAGAGAAGCAAAAAGAAAGATAAGAAATCTAAGTCAAAGTCTCTAGGGAGATCAAAATCTCCTGGTAAGAATTCCAAGGAAAAATGTTGGAATTGTGGTGAAGTTGGTCACATTCATAAAGATTGCAAGAAGGAGAAGAAGAAGAAAAACAAGTCTTTCTTTGATTCTATATATGAGAAATCATCTCAAGATGATGGAGAATATTTTATTGCAACCTTGGCAACCCATGCATCAGATGATGTGTAGTTGATAGATTCGGGTCCATCCTTTCACATGACTTCTCATAGAGAGTGGTTCTCAAAGTATGAGGAGTATAATGGCAGAGAGGTGTACCTGGGTGATGACTCTCATCCAAAGATTGTTGGTCGTGGAAGAGTCAAAATCCAATTTATTGATGGAAGAGTGAAGAGGATTGATGGTGTCTTGCATATCTCATGTTTGGCATGAAACTTGTTTTCTGTAAGTAAATTAAATGATTCAAGAGTGCAAGCTATTTTCTCTAGTGGAGGATGTAAGATTACTAGAGGAGCTATGGTGGTTGCTAAGGGTGTTTGTATTGGCACTTTGTTCTAGTTTGATGCATGCACTGTACAGTGTAATAGTTCTTCTAATGTTCTGAAGAAGAGATCTTTGGATTCTTCATCCTCACCATCAGATTGTGCAAAGAAGAAGCATGTTGGAGCTACATCCGATGGTCATGCATTTTGGGTACCTAAGGGTGCTCATTCCATGGAAATAAAGCTTCCTACAAAGAAGACAATGTTATGACACCAATGACTTGGTCACATTGGTGAGAAGGGTCTTAGAAACCTGAAAAATATGAGCCTTGTTGAAGGCCTTGATGATTGTAATCTCAAGATCAACTTTTGCAAACATTGTGTATATGGAAGACAACACCATGTTTCTTTTTACTCTAGTTCTCATAAGTCTTTCGGGGTGTTGGACTATGTTCATTTAGATGTTTTTGATCCTATAATTTTTCCTTCATTATCAAAATCTATATATTTTCTTACTTTCATAGATGATTACAGTAGAAGGACATTTTTTTATTTCCTCAAAAGTAAATTTGAAGTCTTTAGTCAGTTTAAGGCCTTGGTAGAAAATCAGACTAGCTTAAAGATTAAGTGTTTGAGAACTGATAATGGTGGTGAGTTTTGTTCCTAAGAGTTTTACAAGTTCTATAAGGAGCACAAGATTGAGATACATAAGAAAACTCCGTACACTCCACAACAAAATAGAGTTGCAAATAGGATGAACAAAACATTGATGGAGAGGGCTAGGGGTATGTTGAGTGGTGCTAGCCTTGAACAAAAATTTTGGGCTAAAGCGGTAGCCACTACATGTTATTTGATCAATAGATCTCCTAAATCGGTGCTTGTTGGAAAGACACCCATGGAGACGTGGTCTAGTAAAAATCTTTCGATGAGAAATCTCAGAGTATTTGGTTGTGAAGCTTATGCTCATGTTTCAATTGAGAAGAGGTCTAAGTTGGAGAACAAGGTAGTTAAGTGTATCTTTATCGACTATGGTGTCAGTGTGAAAGGGTACAAGATTTGGGATCCAGAAGCTTGAAGGTTCTCTACAACAAAAGTGTGATCTTTAGAGAGATGAAACCTTCCTTTGTTGACTTGCAACCAGATAAAGAAGAGAAATAGAAGGAGGTGATTCAGATTCCACCTACTCTAAAGAAAGAAGAACCAAGTACTCTTGTTGGACCTAATGATGAGGAGAGCTCAAGGAGATATCAAAGTTATAAAGAAGAATAAAATCCTCAACCTCAGCCTTTGAGGAGGTCTACATGAATTAGGTGACAACTGAAAGGTTTGGTTATTCATTATTGGATTCCAGTTGAATATTTGCCTTGATTACTAATACTAATGAGCCTAGGACTATTAGAGAGGCATTGAGTATGAATGATTCATATTATTAGATGCAATACATGGATGAGGATATGGCTTCATTAAATAAAAATAAGACTTGGGATTTGGTACCTTTTCCTGTTGGACGTAAACCTATTGGTTTTAAATGGGTTTTTAAGAAAAAGTGTGGTCCTAATGGCAATGTTGAGAAGTATAAGGCATGGTTGGTCACTAATGGGTTTTCTTAGGTGGAGGGAATTGATTATGGGGAGATATTCTCTTGTAACAAATTTAACATCTATCTGGTTTTTTTTGTCACTTGCAATAGCATGCGACTTAGAAGTGGAATAGATGGATGTGAATACAACATTCCTTCATGATGATTTGGAGGAAGAGATTTAAATGTCATGACTAGAGCATTTCATTGAAAAGGTACACAATAGGCAATTAGCATTGACTTTTACGTCGGATTTTAGTGTATTTGATTCCATCAATTGGAGTCATCTCACGATGCAAAATTCGACGCAAAAGCATTTCATCACTGGATTTTGCGCCATCTTTAGCACCCACTTTCGCATTGAATTTTGCATCAAAAATTTGGTGTCAACAATAGTGTCTCATTTAGCACCAGGCATAGTGTCAAAAATGGCATTGGAAAAAGCACCTAAATTGGTGCCCAATTTGGCTTCCATTTTTGCTTCCATGTCTGCTCCCATTTTTGCTTCTAGTTTTGCTCCCATTTTTTCTTCCAGTTTTGCTTCTAGTTTTGCTTCCAATTTTGCTTCTGGTTTTGCTTCCACTTTTGCTTTCGGTTTTTCTTTTGGTTTTGCTTCCACTTTTGCTTCCACTTTTGCCTCCAGGTTTGCTTCCAGTATTGCTTCCAGTTTTTCTTCCAAGTTTGCTTCCAGTTTTTCTTACACTTGTGCTTCCAATTTCACTTCCAGTTTTGCTTCCATTTTTTCTTCCAATTTTGCTTTTGGTTTTGCTTCCAATTTTGCTTCCAATTTTGCTTCCAATTTTGCTTCCAATTTTGCTTCCAATTTTGTTTCTGATTTTGCTTCCAAATTTGTTTCTAGTTTTTCTTCTTGCGTTCCTTCTAGTTTTGCTTCTCACTTTGCTTCTGGTTTTGCTTCCAGGTTTTCTTCCAATTTTTCTTGCAATTTTGCTTCCAAGATTGCTTATGGTTGGCTTCTAGTTTGGCTTCCATTGTTGCTTCATTTTTTGCTTCTAAAAATACTTCTTGTTTTGCTTCCTTTTTTTCTTCTAAAAAATGCATCTTATTTTTCTCCAGATTTTGTTACCAATTTTTCTTCCAAGATTTCTTTTGGTTTGTTTCTAGTTTGGCTTCTAAAAATGCTTCTAAAAGTAAATAACAAGATAATTATTATTTCTTCATAAAATATTTTACATGAGTTCTCAACCAAAATTTACTTGCAAGATAATTATTATATCTTCACAAAATATTTTACATGAGTTCCCAACCAAAATTTACTTACAGGCCTTTGACAAAATGGCCATGTGTTTCAGACACATTTACCCAACCTGTCCATGCTGATACATTTTCAATTACAAAATGGCCTAGTTCTAGACTCGGTCAATGCCAACTGGGACTGACTCCTATCCGCTACTGCTTTCCCCTATTTCTACTATATCATATGTATACCAAAATATAACTTTTATCAAGATGGGAATTTTTCAATCTTCATCATCATCTGTCTTTGTCCACTTCTTGTAAGCAATGTAGTCTGCAATCACTGAGCAGTCAACACCATAATTTTGGTGGGCCGAACCTTTGGCTTTTTCCCTTGGGTACCTAATGTCTTCCTTGCACCACTCTTCCCCTGAACCAAAGTCCCAGTCATTTTCATCACCTTCCATAATCTCGTCCACCAACCCTTCATCCTCGACATACCAGATTGCCCAGCCTCATGGATGATTTGTCACCAGATTGGCTGCTCTAAGTAGGAAGAAGACGTTTCACTCATGCTCGTCCCATATCTTTTCAAAACCCTTTGGGTTGATGGTTTGAACCAGAGGGAATTTCTTGACATCCCTGCCATGCATCTAGAGCATGTAGTAGTTCTGGGGCATTAGTATTTGTTTATTCTCATCTACACTGTCAAGGGTTGCATCGATATCCCCCAGCCAAGTATGGACAAAGACCACGTGTGTGATCTTCTTCCCCATCTCTTTTGACACATCATATGCAGTAACACTATCAAGAACATGGCCAGGATTTTTGAGTTTGCCCTGAACCTGTGATAGGCCCTCAAGAATTATGGTCCTAAGACTTTCTTGGTTGCCTAGAGAATCAGTGGATGAGATGATGCCAACAAACCCTACAGTCTTTTATTTTTGGTCTCACATTTGAAATATTGTTGCTAATTCTTAGTGTTCAATAATAATGGAGTCTCCATTATTCTTGTTGATATCGCTTCCCATGCCTTTTCGCTGCTCAAAATTGCACTAGTTCCTCCACCTCCGGCTCTGCCACCTGCTTTTTCTCACACTTGCTTCTGGAATGCTCCTTTGCATTTGTGTTAAATAACACCAGCCGATGCCTTTTATCGAGTGACCTTACTTCCTTATTAAGTTTTTTTCGTAGAACATTCCTTTGAGGCATGTTTACTCAAAATAAGAAGATAATTATTATAACATGATCATCATTTGTAATTTAATTGAATTTTACAACATCCATCCTGAGTAGTAAATTAAACTCATCATACGTAATAAATATAAATCCAAAATTAATCATTGACCACTTTTAATATATATAAATTGACAAGTCAATACTAATAAGATCATCATCATATATAACAAAAACAAGTGAAAGTCAAATATGTCAGTAGATCAATAACATGTCAAAATGATACATGTCCAACACTTGACATAAGTCAAAATGATACATGTACAAATGATATAAGTAAAAATGATAAATTATGTAACTCAAAAAGATACAAGTCAAGATGATACATGTCCAAATGATATAAGTGAAAATGATAAATTTTAATATAATACAACTCAATAATATGGTAATGTAGGCCGTAAAAATGATACATATGATAGTAACCATGAAAAGAGGCATCATAATAATATATCAACAATGATCCATGATGTAGTATATATGATCATGAATTCCACTAGATACTACCAGCAACTGCCTCATCATCATCACCACTATCATGATCGCCATCATCATCATCATAACGATATACTAGCAATTATCCATGATGCAGCCTATATGATCATGAATGTTGTTGGGTAGTACTAGCAACTACCCTATCATCATCATCATCATCATCATCATTGTCGTCGTCGTCGTCGGCGGCGACCTTCATGTCTTTCATATTTGCATCATCATCATCCTCTGCCATGTGATATGTACTGGTAGAACCAATATTTTTTGGATCTATGTCATGATGAGGATCATATTGATCTTCTGGAAGACCTGTGTTCTATGAAAAAACATTTAAAATGAAAATTTATTATTTATTTCATGCAATAATTTATTTTTTTGTTATATATCTAATATTGAAACATATGAGATGAAACCATAATCATATTACATCATATCAAAGTGCACATACCATAATAAAATTTCAAAAAGTTACAGCTAATATGTGGTTCCAATGATGTAAAACATGGAACAATTCTAATATACGTTAGTAAAGATCATAAAAGAAATTGTTATACAATTTAACTATCGACTATAAATTCTATTACATAACCTTAAGTGCCAACCCTTTGCAAAAGAATGAGGAGATTGCAAGAAGATTGGCTATAGGGAGCATTGGTATAGGAGATGGACATGGCTCTTCCAAGCCATCCACTGAGATGGTTTGTGGAAGATATCCTCATTTCTAGAGAGATCATGATTCAGGCTGATACGAAAAAATGATGTTCTGGTACCCATATATGGCATCATGGTTCCATTTCATGTAGCCACCATCAAGAGTGTTACAAGCCAGCAAGATAGAGGGAATTATTATATAAGGATAATTTTCAATGTTCCAGGTACTGGCTTTAATGCCAACTACATGCCAACATTGAAATTCCCTAATAGTATTTATGTTAAGGAATTTTCCTTTAGATGCAAGGATTCAAAGAACATCAACGATGTGGTACAAATGATTAAATACCATAAACAATCTGTAGCCAATGGAGAAGGAGATGATTAATTTGCTTCATTTTCGTTTGCATAACCTTATCATGGTGTGGGAACCAAGAAGACCAAGGATGTCTAGATTTATGTGGAGTTAATAAATGTGGTCCAAACTTTAGGAGGGGCGAGAAGGTCAATGTATGATCCTGATGAAATTGAGAAAGAACACCAAGAGAGGGACACAAGAAATAAAATCAATGTAGAGTTTCAAGGTGTTGGGATTGGAAAAAATTGGAATTTTCCACTAGCCTCTACCTCACCTACCTTCCATATGCCTTAGAAATATACCACTTTAATTTTATGATTAATACAAATTGTAGAAATTTGTGTGACCATATCCATATTATAGCCTCCATTGCACCCATAAAATTGAAATCCCCTAGTCTTTCCCCCATTCCTAACAAAATTCAATACCATTAGCCTAACAATGCTTCATCAGCGGAACCCCCATCACAGCCCCATCGATGTCCCGATGAAAATAGCTCACAACCTAGTACCAATGTAACAATACCCTATCGGGTTGACTCCTAAGGTTCTCTCCCCGATATAGCAATAGAGTCAACAAAAGTAAACACATCATTGTAACACATAAACATCGGTAGAACGAATGATGGCATTCCCCTGATGGCCCGATATAACCATGAATTATCAAGTGCATAGAGTATATCGGGGGAACTAGGGTGCATCGTGGAAACATTATCTGGTGTCCCACTGATAGACCAAAGGAAAGGTGTTCATCAGTGGAGAAGGTGGCTATCGATGAAAGAGGAATCACAGTCTCGCTGATACGATGATAATAATTATTACTAACTAATGTGACATCTCGGGGCATCGTCAAGAAATTTGAAATAAATATTATTCTCCAATGACAAGACTAAAAATGGGTGGTGTATTTATGAACCAGAATTGAAGTGAATTATACCACAAGTTGATTGCATAGTTGTTACAAAATCTATAAAATTTTGCTAAGGGTAGAAGCAGAAAGGAAAAACTTGGAGTTCTTACACAACAAAGACCAGTGGAGGCGAGACTCAAGTAAGTACTTCAGACCCAACTGAGAAGTTATTTTCATCAAAAGCTTAAGATTTAAATAATGGAGGAAAGTACAGATAAACCCAAAGCTAAAAAATAGAAAACTGAAAAGAGAATCCTAAATCAAGACTTGATAGATCAATGCCTTGGGTCGAGGCCGATGCCCAAGAGGAGTGCTCAAATGAATCCTTCCATGGATTGACTATGGGACAAACATAAGGGCTTAGGAGATATTTGGACACCATAACGCGGTAATGATCTCTTCATGTACCATTACAGAAAACAATTTAGTTTTCAACCAGTCTGCAATGTGTGGAGGTTGAACCTAGGAAGGCTTGTGGTGCCCAATGTGTTTGTGAACATAGAGATAATTAAATCTCTTGCTATAAGATATGACCCCAAGAAAAGAACTATTCAATCACATAATGGGGGTGACATGCTTATTGTTTCTAGGGGCCTCATTTCTAACATATTTTAGCTGGAGTGTTCATTGAATTTATCATTCACAGTCAAAGATCTCTTGACAGAGTATCACCATATGGATACCAGTTATAAGAGATGGAAGTAACATTTGCATATGCCCAAGGATGAAGGAGGCCCAATCAGGAGGTTCTCTAGCATTTAAAAGCCTCCTTTCCATGAATATTTGTTTCAAGAGTATTTTTGGTACACTTATTATTCAGCCAGTCGAGTTTTGGGAGTAGAGGCTTCACCTCTCATGTCAATTTCCCCAATGTTTTTAGTTGTATACATATAGAGCAAGGATGCTAGACCATTTGATTATGCTAGTTACTTGGCCAATGCCCTAAATCAAGGGCTTGAAAAGATTAAAAAATAAAAGTGATAATATTTATTTTGAACACTATTCTTTGCTTATGCATTTACTTTTGTACAAAGAACAAGTCAGAGGGGTCTCGAGTGAAGAGAAAGGATAAAAGATATAGATGACAATTGAGATTTCAAACCTGTGAAATGTGGACCTCATTATGGGATAGCTGATTGGTAGGTCTCATTACCTCTATTTTGAAGATTTTTTTGTAAAACCATTGATGAAGTTTCTAGGATATCCATGCAATTATATCCTATCCCTAGAAGTACAAATATTTCTAATACCAAAGGAAAATGACCCAAGAAATAAATTAAATCATAACTGGGGAGACTGGTATGCTTTCTCTGATTGTACAGTGATAAAGGTTTATGGGTTCAAAGGAACTCCACACTTGATGCCATGAGTAGTTCCTGACTGAATTGCTTATTTAGAAATTGTGAGGCAATTGGCAAAATATGATGCCAAAAACCTCAAAGGACATAGCAAACAATCAATTATTCCCAATACCTTATGTTTTAGAGATTTTACAGTGGTTGCCAATGAAGGATATGATGAATTTGATGCTAAATTAGCACAATACAACCTACCTCTAGGTGATGTAAGAAAAAAATTTGATGCAAAAGGGTTTATCCACAAGGAAAGATTATCACAGGGGCTATCAGGGTATGAACATTTGTTCTCAGTCGAAGATGCCATAAGAAACCATGATGAGGCCTCCACCATAGAAATAATGGCCACCTATAACATGATTATGCTTGCAAAGGAATGGAAAATAAAAAATGTCCCATCTTATTCAAAGGCATTTGGTGAAATAGAGGATCCACTAACAAGAATTGAGCAACTCATTGCTCATGTGAATGAATTGATAAAGGATGTGCCCCCAGCTATTTTTGATGCACCTCATGCAACCTATTCAAGAGTACAAGATGAAGACATGGAGCCCTTGGATTACATACCTTCACAACCTACTCCTGAGGTATGGTTTTCTGTAGATACTAATATAAGTGAAGAAGGGGAGAGTGATGAAGAGAGTGAGCAAGACAAATAAATAAGTGCTCATGTGATTGCACAATACGAACCCCCTCAAGAAAAAAAGATTGTAAAATTTGACACATCAGATGAACTATCTGATGATGTAAGGGTCAAGGTTGGACA
Organism: Sequoiadendron giganteum; assembly: GCA_007115665.2. NCBI lineage: Eukaryota > Viridiplantae > Streptophyta > Pinopsida > Cupressales > Cupressaceae > Sequoiadendron > Sequoiadendron giganteum. The sequence goes on from CM021108.1 coordinate 420,514,415, forward strand.
AGAGTTTATTTTTTATTTTGATTTTGATAAATATTTTAAATGTAAATCATTTGATTAGGAATATAAAGGGGAAAAAACGAGACAAAAGATACAAGATATCACTCCTGAATAGGAGGCAATCACCCTGGAGGAATTGAAATAGGATATAGGTAAGGAAATGGAGTCCATCATTCCTGAAAGAGGAAGGGAATTACTCCAAGAGTTTGGAGTGTTACTCCTGCCAGGGTGGGATATTAGCTCTGCAATTATATTTTATAGCTTCAGAAAAAGAGGGGATAAGACAGTGAACTTGACAGAAGAAGCAAGTGACAAAATGTATTCAAGATCTGGGTATAACCCAGATGAGGCCACCTTGTTTATTTGGTCACTGCACCCCCATGATAAAAGACTTGCTATAATCAGTAATCCAAACCAAGTGTTTGGACATATCTTGGTCCAACAAGTAGGGGATACCAACCCTATGGATACAGTAGAGTTGAACATAAACATGACAAAATTTACCAAGGCACAAATTGAAAAATTGATTAAGGAGAATGACAGATTGAAGAAGGAGATGGAAAATCAAAGAGAAATAACACCCTCCTCCTCCACATCAGACTTTTACTCCCCATGGATTGAAATGGATAAGAGAGTGTTGGATGCACTAGCTGATGCATCCTATTGGAAGAATTGCCATCTGAAATCCCAGAGGAAATGCAAAGAATGGGAGAAAGAAGTGAAGACCATCAAATACAACACTGTATCTGAAATGATTAAAGAAAGATTCAAAAAAATGATGAAATGTGCTAATAATTATTGGAAATTATTCAAACAGACACACTCTACATTGGTGGAGAATGAGCGATTGTAGAAGAGAATGATCAAGAAAATACAAGAGCTGCTAGATAAGAAAATCATGAAAGGACAAATTTTGCAGACATACAGCACGTTGGTAGAATCACACAATGGATATCATAATAGGCTTAGGGAAGATTTTGGTTGCTTTGAATCATACCCAACACTTCATGATGATAGTGGAAATTCATGAGATTATGATAGTTGGAAGGAAGAACTTGTTGGGCCTCTAACTGCTACATTGTAAGAAATCAATGTCGATGATATGGTCTTACAAAATTCTCACAAGTAACTCAAAAAAATGATGAATATGGAATATGATATGAAAAAGGTGATCTCTAACATGGACACCTATGTTGAACAGGAGTACATCTGTCACCTCTCTATAATCATTTTTTTTATTATTCAAACTGTAGATGTATCAGATACAATGGGACAACAATGAGAGTAGGAACGCCAACCGACAACATGATGAGCACCCTATCATGGAGTAGAAGCTTTGAACAGATATTGGGTGGTCACAGGCTTCTGCTTGGAGATTAATGGACTAGTGCATCCATCTGCAACTTGTTTTATTTTAGTTATGTTTAGTTATCAAACATCATGACCTTTTGTGATAGGTTTGTAGCTTGTTGCCTCTCCTATATAAGAGAGATCAAGACCTAAATAGAAACTATTGAAACACATATTTTTAGAATAGAAATTAGTAAGAAGATAGATTTCACCAATTCTCCCATCCATCTCATATCAGAATCTATTGTTATAATGCATATCATTTGAAGATCAATACAATGGAGAAGGTTACACATAATTACTAATTTTATTTCAAGTGTTCAACTGTTGTGTGGATTTATATGCTTATATGTTTTTTGGTTGTCTCCAAAGTGGTTACTTATTTTATTCAAATTGAGTGTGGGGAAATACATTTAATTTGTCAATATACATTTTCTATAGTGTGTGATGTTGTTGACTGGTTTCTATGTGCATAAGAATTAAAATTCCTTTTAAAAAATCAGATTTAATAGGTTCCTATTTGGATTAAAGTCCTTTTAAATAGATTATCTTGATTGGTTTCCCTTCACATCTAAATTAAATCCTTTCACAACATCATAGTAACATAAGGGGATGTCACTAGGATCACTAAGAAGAGTCTAAATAACTGACCTACTTGCATGTTTGCACAAGGTGCAGATATTCAAGGTGCCCAGCTATTTGAGTTAAGTTGAAAAGTAGATCTTCCCATCTTACAAAAGCCTATCTCCATGATCATCATCCACCTCGAACTCCATTCAACCAATAGTGTAGGCATTGGTCATTTTTAGAAAAATATCATACAAAATTTATTCATACACTTGATTCTCAAAATATTTTCAATAGGAAGCAATAATTAACCTTACATCTATTTCACCCCCATGTGCCATTATGAGTAGATTTCTTAGATCAAAAATCATAGCCTTCAAAATTTTCCTTATTACTTAGGTACACCCGCATAGGTTTAGCAGAGCCTAAAGAGTAGGAGGTAATCAAATTCTTGTTGCCTTGTTCGTGGGCCAAAAATGTGTTAAGAGATTGGCACCCTCTTATGGTCTTAAAACCTGCATTTTTGAGACCTAACACAAGGATTTGTCAAGTGAGTAAAAGAGCTATGGGAGCAGCCTCATCTAAAGATTTTGAACTAGAGTTTGATGTACCATTTAGAGAGCTTGGTTTTCATGGAGTTCCTTTCAAAGCCCTTGCTTTTATTTTTCCTATGGTAAAGTGTTTGGTAGAGTTGGTGGAATTACCTTTCTTAGTAATCACTATTAGTGAGATTGAGATTTTTAATCAATTAGGTGCTAATTTCTTGTAGAAATGAAAGAGTCTAAAAGGGTAGAGAGAGCTACACTAGTGACTCAAGAGAAACTTAAGCTTTCAAAAATAAAGGCAATTAGGCTAGTAGACTTGTGGATCAAGCCATCATTTGGTGGAAGAGGAAGAAGGATGACTAGAAATATGGAGGCCCACCATAATGGATTTCGGTATTCAACCATGAGAGTAGAAGAGAGAGTTGATATCATTTATCGAAACATTAAGCATGCATTCTTCCAGCCAGCGGAGAAGGAGATGATTACTTTGCTTTACTTTCATTTGCATAACCAATCATGGTGTGGGAACCAAGAAGACCAAGGATGTCCAATTTTATGTGGAGGTAATGGATGTGGTCAAAACTTTAGGAGGGTCAAGAAGGTCAATGTATGATCCTAATGAAATTGAGGAAGAACAACAAGAGAGGGATGGGAAAAATAATATCAATACAAAGTTTCAAGGATTTGTCAAGCCAGTAAGAGAGCTATGGGAGCAACCTCATCTAAAATATTTTGAACTAGAGTTTGATGTACCATTTAGAGAGCTTGGTTTTATGGAGTTCTTTTCAAAGCCTTTTCTTTTATTGTTCCTATGGTAAATTGTTTGGTAGAGTTGGCGGAATTACCTTTCTTAGTAATCACTATTAGTGAGATTGAGATTGTTAACCTTGAGAGAGTACGATTTGGGAAAAAGGAATTTTATATGGCTATTGTTTTCAAAGACCTCAAAAGGGATGTACTCTGAATTGACGCCATTCCTCACTCTTTCCTTGATGGCATCAAGGAATGACCAAACTCCATGGATATAAAGTATTATGAAAGCAGAATGAACTTGGACTGGCGGACAATTTTGAAGACTATTATTGGTGATCCAGACAAATCTATTGAAGATGGTGGTTGGGAATTTTTGAATATGGAAGCTAGTGATTCCTATTATGATAATTCAGAAGAGTCGGATCAAGGATATGAACCCTATGATATAGAAGAGGAATCAGAATCAGATGAGGAAGGTTTAGAAGATGAATCTTTTATGGAGTTAGATGAGGACGACGAAGAAGAAGAAGATTCTAAAGGGGAGGAAGGTAAAACATGGGATGAATTAGAATTTGAATCCAAAAATGTAGATAAGGAAAAAGGAGATGAATCTGAGAGTGATGAGGAAAGGCGACGACGAAAGGTAAAAGCTACAGGGATGTCTCAGGCACCTGATATTAGAGATTCAAGAGGAATGCCTACCAAGAGGCATAAATTCAGATGAATTGAGTTCATCTACATCCTCCTACTATTTATTCATGCACATAAATGGTTCAGCTTCTTATGCAAATGATGAAATATGTTAACTTGATCAGTGTTGTTAGTTTGGTAATTTGACTTTTATGAAAACCAGCCATTAGGCCATTCTATGCAAGAGCATGTTTGTGTAATTAGTTATATTTTTTGGATAGATCTACTTGTTGTTAAGGACATTCCATTTATCTTTTGAATGTTAAGAAGTATAGTATTACACACTTCTCTATGTTGATCAGATCAGGTTGCAGGTTTTCTACTTCTAATTTCTTTATTTATGGAGTTTTTTTAGCTTGGAAGACATAAATTTACTACCTTTTTTTAAATTAGATGGACAAATTAAGTGGTTGGTTAGCTACGCCAAGTGATGTAGACTACAAGGATGTGTTAGATCTATAGGATGCCTACCACGATGCATCAAAATATTCTTACATGTTAAAAGAATTGAAACATCATGAAGAAGGATGGCAAAGATGCATGTGGATCACTTAGTAGAATGGAAACATGAATTCAAGGAAGCACTCCTTGAGATACCATGTTTGAGAGAAAAGAAGATAAATCAAATCAACATGGAACTGAGTTAATCAAATGATACAACTCATAACTTAAATGAGGAAACTTAAGAGATATTAAAAGACAATGGGTATTAATTAAAAGATGCAATGAAAATAAGGCATGAATTTCACCCACTACCCTTTAAGGCAAACAATATTTTTTTCCTCAACATGAAATAATGGGATAATTGAGTGGGATCTAGGGCCAATAGAGAAGCACTTTAGAAATCATCCTATGCATCAATAAACAAATCAACACAAGAAATGTAAATCGACATATTAACACAACAATATCCAACTAAGTTATTGAGAGTCAACTATTGATACCTTGTTCTCCATCCAAATTAAAAAATTGGCCCACTTTTTGCTTTGTAACTTTTCCTTTTCAAATTGCTTTGGATGTCGGCCATATTTCTCCTCTTGTCAAAACATGGCACATGGACTAGTTAAACTTATTAATATGCAATCATTTACTTTTTCCAAGGGAATTTAAAAAAATATCATTTAATATATTAAATATACTTACAAATTTACAGAGCAAGGCCTGTAAACCTTTATGTCCATTGTGATGCGTGGCACAAAGTTTTTGAAGCCTAGCCTTGGAGGCCTTGTCTAGAAACATATACTAATTCAATTTAACTATGCACAAATAAAATTTAAAAATCATTTAATAAATTTGATATAATCTTATGAGAAAATTCAAATACTTGCATAATCTCCTCATCGACCTTCCTTCGTGCTTCAAACTTCTCATATCATTTTACAAGCTCTTTCCATACTTTGATACTTACATCAATTGGAATTTTTTTGAGCCTTAGCTTGGGAGAGATTTTTTTTATCTTCTTTGTTTGGTTGCACTGAAATCTCTTCCAATTTTGAGACATTCATAGATTTACCTTCTTCACAGACCAACCTATGCCAAATTTAGTCTCCATGTCATTGATAACTGATTTTTGCAGGTGTATGGGTATCTTTGAGAATGGAAAATGTAGATAGTCTTTGAACCATTGAAGGCATGATTCCTTCAACCTATTCACAAACCCTTTTCCAGCAGTTGTCATTCGAACTTCCCCTGAAACCAAATCATATTCTATCTTGGTATTGAAGGTACCAATGCAAGATTGAAAACTTGGCATGGTGGAAGAAGTATGTGTCCCAAGAGTGGGTGGGACAGTGGAAGCCTCTGCTCCTTGTTCTAAATTCCTAGAGTTTACTGTTATTGATTTCCTCCTGGATCTTTTGCTCGATCCAGGACTGCTTGGGAAATCAATTGATTCCCTTTGACACGGTTGATTTGGTTACAATGTTTAAGGGGCTACACTAGATCAGTTTTCCATGTATCCGACAAGCATTGTCTAGTGCACATCATCCAATTTGTTCACTACCTCTGCCCCCAATATGGAAGCCAATGCCTCTTTATCTTTTCCAGAAACATGTCCCTATATATATATAAAATAAATTTCTTCTTTTAAATTTAAAAATGAAAAACTAGAAAGTAAAAATGAAAGAAACAAGGGAAACATTTACAAATCTATAAATTGGCAATGAATTACCTTATTGTGGCCAGAGTTTTCTCCCTTTTTTCTCTTCCCTCTATTGCTTGAAATTTTGAGGCAACCTAGGGAAAATTATTTTCATCCAGCCTGTGGAGGCAAATGAAGTACACACTGTTAGGTATGAAATTTTTCGTCTAGATAATGGTATGAAAGTTTTACCTTGAATGACTCTCTTTCTGGATTTAAATGCCTATGAATCAATTGCTTGTGCACCTGTATAAAATATAAATATATTTGAAAGGATATAAATATAAGAAAAATAAAACAAATGTATTGTAAAAAATCAACGCTTGCGCACCTATATAGAATGGTAATCTTTGGGGGATAAAAAGGGCACGAAGTGTGGTTTTATTGAGAGTTAACACAGATAGGTCCCATGCTCGAGTCATATCTATTGATTAGAAATAAAATTAATGTGTGCGCATAATCAATTCGAAACCACGAGCTCATTTTTCTGTAAAAGAATAAGTGAAAAATAGTAATAGCTAATTTAAGCCTGAAGGTCTCACAAATTTGAGGAAATTATCTATTATTCAGTTGTCCTCTCAAAAGCCCTATCTCCTCATATTGTCTCGACCAACCTTTGGTCCCATGGGACCTGGCTGTAGTGGGGCGGATGCAGTTTAATGACTTGTCTTGAAAACACTTGACTATTTTCTTAGGAAGGAAGTGAGAAAGTTGTCTTCAGAGAAAGGTATAAAAGGAAGGTCCAAGAAATCAAACTGAAAATTGAAAGCTTGGGATGGGAATGATAAGTGAACAAGGGCATTGGGGTTTCAAAAATGCGTTCACTACTGTCAAATGCAGAGGAAATAATGTAATGTCTACAATTTCACCCTCCTCCTTTTCAACCACATGAGACTTGAATGATTTGCATGTAAACAAAAAATATTCACAATCCTTTCTTCACAATCCTCTCCATTTAATCCAAACAAAAATATTTGTGGGAATGAAAAAAACAAATTGTAACCTTACCTATGGTGTCACAAACTAAATTGAATTTCTAATCTACTTGCTTGTAGCCCTCCTTCGTGTTGTTTTTCCCTTTTTTCTCCTCTCTTACTTCACACAAATTTTTTCTCTTGTCATCTCTTCCTTCTTGATGCGGGAATTTTTAAATTTTTATTCCTAGTTTAGTAGTCGATGCTATAGTCAGTGTAGCAAAGTGCACCTAATTTAGCGCCACCTTTCAGCCATAAATGTAATTTGTTTGGGATGCAAAAGGTGTCACAAAGTGCACCTAATTTAGCACCTAGCAGTGCAAAATGATGTATTTTTCTTGGAAGTTGATAAATAAATTGATCCTAAATTGAATTCATCTTCATATGTTCCAAGGGAGCAATCATGGTTCCCTATTTTATCTATTCCTTATCCCATGTCAATTTTGTTGGTGCAAAACTAATAGAAGTTAGATTTGTGAACTTGGAAATGAACCCTATACAACTAGACGAGACATCTAAAGTGTGAAATATATGTCAATTATATGTCTAAAGTGAGGTATTGTGTTGGATAGCATATTCGTTGAAATGATGCAATTGGTGTACAAACATTATTTACTATGTTGTGTATTATAGGGGCGAGACGAGGCCATGGCAACAGATCATGTCATGTCAAATGAGGACACAACGACTGAAGTGGGACATCAGGTACTCAAATTTTGACTTAACTTAGGAAAAAATGATCTAGTGGCATTTTGTGATACGTCCATCTTTTTTCATAGTATTATTGAAATTTATAACATATTATCCAATCTTGACATAAATTAATGCATGTTGTTGATTATTTTAGATAGAGATTGGAGCAAATGTAGAGCCTGAGTGTTCAACTAGAAAAAGAGGAAGATGTGTACATGGACATGGACCTAACACTGTTAAATCACGTAGATGACAGTGGGTGTTCGAGGATATGACAATGGATCTTGCAGACACAACAAATGATTGCACTAAACAAGAGGTTGGTCAAGACTATAGTACATGGGATGAATACTTTGAGAAAATATATGACTAAAGTGAGGTTTTGTGTTGGATAGCATATTCATTGAAATGATATAATTGGTGTAGTAAATATAATTTACTATGTTGTGTATTATAGGGGTGAGACGAGGCCATGGCAACAGATTGTGTCATATCAAATGAGGACAAAACAAATGAAGTGGGACATCAGGTACTCAAATTTTGACAACTTAGGAAAAAATGATTTGATGGAATTTTGTGATACATCCATATTTTTTCATAGTATTATTGAAATTTATAATGTATTATCCAATCTTGACATAAATTAATGCATGTTTTTTATTATTTTAGATGGATATTGGACCAAATGAAGAGCTTGAGCATTCACCTAGCAAAAGAAGAAGATATGTATGTGGACATGGACCTAAAATTGTTAAATCACGTAGATGACAGTGGATGGAAAAGTATATGACAATGGATATTCCAGACACAATAGATGATTGCACTGAGGTTGGTCAGGACTATAGTACATGGGATGAATACTTTGAGAAAATTGTTGTTTGTGGATGTTTTGTATGTCATGGAAAGAAACAATTCAAATGAGAAATTGTACAAAGACATTACATATATGATGAGCTTTCAGTAAGTAGTATGCCTCCTACAATTGATTCAAATCCAATAAGAATTGTGGTAAGGAATTTTCCAATTTGATATAAATAACATGTATACTTTATTTAAACATTGTTTTATATTATTTAAATAACTAATTTTTTTCTCAATGGATACTTGCAGGATAAAGTTTTTGGTTTAAAGTTTCTTGGATCACTGACTTCCAACCTAGAGGGAAATGATCATTTATCAGATGATACATCTAACAAAAATATGTGTCAATATACCAACTCGGAAGATGAGGAATTGATGAAAACAAGTCATGAAACAAGAACTGGTTTAAAGATGCATAATTTTCTTAAAGACAAGGGGAAGGTGGACTACATACCCTATGAGAATGAATGTGATGGAGATGATGACTTTCCCCTAAGTTTGAGATCAATTTACAAAGGGACATTTGATTGTCGACTATATTGCGCTTGGCCTAGTGATCAACAACTACCTAGAGTGTATGAGGTGTTTCAATTTTGGGGATACAACTACATGATATGATCCTCCAATATTCATGGAGCGAATATAGGCATCTTTACTATCCAAAATGTACATGTGGGATCTAAACATAGAAACAATTCATAACAAACCACTAGGAGATTAATGCATATTATGGTCCATTATATTATAGTGGTGAATGGAGAAGGCTAGTAGAATATAAGCCTAGCATGTCAGCATATGGTCTAAATTTGAATATGTATACACATCATCTCCAATTGGAAAGTGGAAAATAAATTAATAAAGGTCATCTTATGTATATAGATAGATGTGCATACACACACAAAAATATTGCAAGACTTATAAATAGTAGTAAGGGAAGGGACCCTAATGTAAAACCAAATTGCCAATTTGTTGAGCTTATAAATGATAAAGATGAACATATGGAAAGAGAAGTTGATAGATTGATAATGGTTGAGGCTATTAAGGACCTTACCATTGGGGATGAGTTATTGATTGATTAACCCTTCTTGAAATTCACTCCTGCGTAAAAGGAAAGGAAAGAACAAGGTCTCCCTAAGGACATTCGTAAGGGCAGAAAACCAAAGAATAATAAATGAGCGTGGACTGATGTTTTATAAACTATGTTGTCAAAATTGTGTTTTATTTAAATTATTGTATAAAAAGGTAGTCTATAAAATAATGTTACATTATTGAATTGATGTATATATGTTCATACGGTTTTTATTTTTATTTTTTAAGCCATATTTGATTATATTTCTTTGAAATTGATACATTTATGATTTATCCAATTGTTGGAAAACATTAAATAATGCTTGTGTTCGTTGATAGGTAGAAGATGTTGGTGAAACACATACTAATACCCATGATCCAATTGGGTTATTAAGATTTGGATGGGATGATCCAAACAATCATTTAAACAATACCAGGGCAAAAAGAGCAAGTTTGAAGAGATTACTACCACCTAAGAAATTTGAAGAGTTGATGAGATCTACATACACTGATGAGATGCCAATCGAACTGAATGATGATATTCATGATAGTGAAATGCAGTGCATGAAGAAGGATTGAATGAAATTCTTATAGGTTTATTTGGGAATGGAAACAATGATGGCAATAATGATCATATGGCTGATAGTAACGATGATAGCAAGGGTAATTACCAACAATGTTATGTTGATGATAACAACCTGAAAGACTCCATCAAGCAAGCAACAAATACACCCATGTTCAAATCGGGTGCAAGTAGAACCTCACAACTGGCATGCACATTAATATTATTAGAAATCAAGTCACTATTTGGCTGGTTAGACAAAGGATTCACTACCCTACTCAAGTGAGTTGAAATCTATTTCTCACTTTGTATCATCAATTGGTGTACACAATTCGTAAACATTCATCGACTTCGTTTATATTTCTTTAAGGGGATTTTAAAACCATATATTATATATAAATAGTCCTCGTATAGATTGACAATGAAAAATGTTCATCATAAGTCAAACATTCAATTGATTTAATCTTTGGCAATCTTATAGGGCAATAAAAACTAGAATATTTCCTGAAGAGAATGTGTTGCCATCAACTTGTAGAGAGGCAAGTATGTTGTTGGTTGAGTTGGGGATTGAATATAAGCAAATTGATTCATGTAAAAATAATTGCATTTTATACAGAGATGAATATCAAAACAAGATAGAATGCCCTGTATGCAAAGAGAAGAGATATCGTACAGATGTACAAGGTCCTATAGTTCAAAAGAAGGTTTTACATCACATGCCAATTATACCTAGACTTCAATGAATGTTTTGTTGTAAGCCACTTGCAAAATTGATGGACTAGCATGCAAAGAATAGGAGTAAAGATGGATTCATTTGAATTTTAACTAACTCCAAAGCAATGAAACACAAAGGAAAAATGGCCAATAAATTCAAAGATGAACCCTGTAGTATCAGGTTTGGTCTTGCAATTTATGGAGTGTGCCCATTCTCTTTCCTGATCTCAAATTATAGTGTTTGGCCAATTGGATTGATAGCATACAATATTCCCCCATGGACGAGTGTTAGAAAGGAGCACCTTATGTTGACTCTCATTTTTCCAGAAAAACACTAAGGTAAAAACATGGATGTTTATCTTGCACCTTTTATTGATGAGATGCAATTACTACAGAAAGGCATAAGAATGTATGACATATCACATCCTCCATCAAATAGGTCCTTCATGTTGTATGGTGTGCTATGTTGGACTATTCGTGATTTCCTAAGACTTGGTGCTTGTTCTGGTAAGATAAAATATTTACGTATTTATGCATAGTTTATTTTCATCCTAACTTTCATACTTAGTTTTATACTATTTTTTTTATATTATTAAATTTACTTGTTGAATTGCAGGGCTTCAGAAAAAGGGGATATTTGCATGTCCAATCTATGTAAAACAATTTCAAGGGCGGTATTCTAAAGATCTACATAAATTTATTTACGCAAACAACAAGGTTTTCTACCACTAGATCATAGGTTTAGAAATCGCCAAAAGAATCAATTTGATGGAAAAGTTGAAAATAGAAGCCCTCCCATGATTATGGGTCCAGGTGATTGGCTTAAGAAGTATGAAGATGCTGAATCGAAAGCTTGGGAGGATTGTTTTGATCGGGGTGATTCAATTGAAGAACCAGAACAAGTTGTAGTTCATATGACGTAAGGAATGAAAATGAAATCCATATTTTATGAGCTCCCTTACTGGAAGGATCTATTAATATCTCACCTATTAGATCCTATGCACATCTTCAAAAATGTCCCAGATTCTATATTTCGACATACATCAGGGAAAGAGAGGGAAAACTTTTCTTTGAGGAGAGATATTGCTCTTTCACGTACCAAATTTGATAGAAAACATTTGTGGCCAAGTAGGGAAAATGAAACATATGTCCATGGATTTTGAAAAAAAAAGAGCTAGACCAACAAAAAAATGGCATCCATTCAATAAGGACACCTACTGGTTATGGGTCATCATTGGCTAAAGCTTTTACAGTTGATGGACATATCGCAAGATTTAAACACATGATTTTCATAATTTAATGAAGGTGTTATATATCATCATTTAACATTTACTGGTAACATTGATTAAGTACTAAATATATTTTGATATTTTGTTGTGTGGGAAAAAATTACTAATGACCTTTTCATAAATGTGTTTGATAGCACATCATGCCATTGGCAATTAGGGGGGATTCATGTCTTATAGTTGACTTAAGGAATGTCATAAGTCGATTGTCAACATTTACAAGGTATGTGGTTATATGAAATGTTCATGTGTGAGAGACATGGAGATATTATATTGCATTTTAATTTATGACTAAAGGTTCATACTAATTTACTATTCTTATATTAGGTGGGTGACCTCCAATAAGATCCACGAATCTAAAGTGCCAAAGTGGAAGAAGGAAATTGTAGAAATTGTATGTGTATTTGAGAAGGAGCTCCCTACAAGTTTCATGGATCTACAAGTCCATTTACTTATACACCTAGTCGATGATATTGAATTGGAGGGTGTCATATCAACGAGGTGGATGTTTTTCTTTGAGATTTATATAAAAACTCTTAAAAGATATGTCCGATAAAAGGCACATCCAAAAGGTTGCATGGCTAAAGGGTATGTATTGAATGAAGCATTTTTCTTCCTGTGTGAATTCCTTGATAAGGATTTTTAAGATGGGCCACACGTCTGGGATGAAGAACAAGCATCCGTTATTATTGATGGAGAAAAATCACAATCTAGCGGTGTTCAAGTAGAAATTAGTAATTAAATTCACAATTGGACTGGTTGTTTTTCTTACAATCATTAATTTACTCTATAATTTATTTGTCAAATTAGTAGCATGACATTTAGAGTTTGAAATAAACATGTTGACATGTAATAGGTGCAGAAAAAATTTCTATACTCGATAAGTTCATTATGTACCACATGGACTTTATGAACAAATGGATTGATGTGTATGATAAAAAGAGAGAAGTGTTAGAAGCAATGACATAGTTTAAGAGATCAAACCCAAATAATAATCCACTTCCCACTAATGTGCTTGGGGAATGGGGAAAAGATTGCACACTAGAATGGGTTGCTGAAAAAATTCAAAATCAAATAGAAGATGCAGGTATAGATTCAGACATAACAAAAGATGAAATCAACATGTCTAGAGGATGTGAAAGAAAGGTACAGTTGAAATTTTACAAAATGTTGTTTCCTTATAGTTTTGACACTATTAACTATTTTAATATTCGTCATTATATTTTTTTTCACTGAAATAAATGGTCTTTCACGGGTGAGGAAATATCCAACAATGTGGGCATATGGTCGACATTAATATCGTCTAGAAAATGTAGATGTAAAGAGATGATCCTTTGATTATGCCATCATGGTTGAATTTAAGCAATCCAGTCGATCAAGCTCAAAAGATAAGAATACAATTGAAGGGAATCTATAATATGTTGGGAAAATACAAGAAATTATTGAGTTGGATTATCGCTCTTTTAAATGTTGTATTTTTAAGTGTAGATGGTATGAAGCATTTGAGAGGACACAAAGACATGATACCCATAGTGGATTGTTTTCTGTAGATTCCTCATGCTTCCTATCGGAGGATAAGGAGCCTTATGTTCTACCAATTCATTGTAAGCAAGTATTTCTTTAACTCAAACAAGAAGCGCTGGTGATCATTAATCTATTAATTCATTGTTTATTGTGAATATATACATGTGTTTATTAATCAGTAAAAGATTTATAACATACGTCTAATATATGTATTTCGTTCATATGCAAGTATTTTTCTATGAAGATATTTTGGACCCGAAATGGATGTTTTTCATACATTATGATCCAGATTATGACATGTATTTGATGAAACATTAGTGGATACTGAGCAAAACAATGATGGTGAACAAAATGAGAGAGAGGGATTAGAGAACATTGAAGAAATTGACATCCATGATGATATTGAAGATGGTTATGTTTAGGCACAAGAAGACAACAATCCAGAGTTAGACGATGTTATGGAAGACAACAATATGGATGGTATATAAAATGATGATCCAAATACATTTGCTAACTATATAGATGGTGTACAACCAAATTTCAATGATGATGAAGATGATGCAGGTCAAGACATGAGGATGATGATAATATTAAATACTTGAAAGAACATATGAACATTGACAATGATACACTGGATGACATTGTAGCAAACAATAATGTTAATGACCAAGACTTCTAAATTATTAGAATTATTTGTAATCCATGTTTAAAAAGGGATGATTCTTATGGCCCAAACTTTGAAATGCTTCAGTAATATTATTTGTGTCAATACAAATTACCTATTTCAATATCCTTAAATTGTTCAATCTTTGGTATGAATTGTTGGTAGAAAAAATTATGATTACTTGAATGCTTCTTCTATTCATTTTGTATCAACACATGTTCGTGAAGACACAAAAGTTAATAAAATATTAATGCACGAAACTCACAATTATTTAAATAAGCAACTTTGTTAACTTTATTTTTTTAAATGGTTTCTATTTTGATGTTGAACATAATTTTGAACATGTAACTAAAAACATCCATAGTAAATGCTTTATAATATCAGCATATTCATTCACATAAGAAAAAATATAGAATGATAACACAATCATGGAGAATCTCTAATAATAAGATGTTTTATTTCATTCATAAGCTCAAAATAATCACATAGTAGCAACAAATGTGCCCAAATAAATCTTATGAATTTAAATAACTTGAAGAAACCACTTTGGAGACAACACAATAATAGATAAACATGCAATTTAACACAACAATTGAACACCAAAATAGATTACCAATTATGAGCAATCTTCTTCATTATGTTGTTTCAAATATATATAAATTTATAGTAGAAGTCTTTAATATGATATGGATGGGTGGAATGTGCAATCTATCTTCTTACTAATGCCTACTATAATGGAAATGAAAATGGAATATGATATGATGATCCTCTCAAAATTGGCCTTGGTTTCCTATTTATATAAGAAGCAACAAGCTTTAGGCCTTTTATAAAAATAGAAGACCCTTCAAAACTACTTATTTTACTAACAACTAATTAATTTGCATAATTGAAGAAATAACAAGGCTTAAGACACTTTATACGTATGTTTCCTTTAATCAACGTAGAAATCTTGTGATCATCGATCTGGAAAAGCTTTCCTCTCCATTATAGATGTCAAGATGCCCTCACCTTAGTGACCTACTCATCTGAAGCCAAATACTTCTCTTCCCATTGATACACCATAAAATTTAATGGCAACTGATATTCTTGGATTTTTGGTATGTTTGTAAGATGTGTTTTCCATCATCTATCTAGTATTGTCTTTTTATCATTGACAAATTTCAAATATCCAACATCAAGAGCAATCAATCCATCCATGATCAAATTGAGCCTATGAAGACCGGTGTCACTATCCCCCTGAATATGAGTTAAACACTTATGAATAACCTGACCAAATTCCTTCTTCCATTCATCCAAGTCTTTTACTTGACCATCATCTTTCACAATTTCTGGTGTATACCATTGTTTTAAGGTATGGACTGAATCCATTCATGCCACAATCCTCTTATTCTCCCCTTGTATATATTGAAATTCATCGACAATCATTTTTGTTGTTTGCTCAGTTAGTTTTAATGTTGTAGGAGCATTAGGACTCCTTTGTAGAACTCTGCATAACTTAGATAGAGTGTGGTGATTAAGTTGACACCTTTGAAACAAGGGGTCCA
Source organism: Sequoiadendron giganteum (assembly GCA_007115665.2). Classification (NCBI taxonomy): domain Eukaryota; kingdom Viridiplantae; phylum Streptophyta; class Pinopsida; order Cupressales; family Cupressaceae; genus Sequoiadendron; species Sequoiadendron giganteum. Next base: position 420,530,347 of record CM021108.1, read on the forward strand.
ATACAATCATATATGCTTTTACTTGATCAATTGCTTGTTGAAGTGATTTTATAACTATCATGCACACTATCCAGTTTATCAATAACCAACTTTATTTTCTTCTCAAGAATCCTTTCCATAACTTCAAAAAATTTCCTTTTTACTTCATCTTGAGCCTCCTTTGTTTCATCTGCTTCCTTCTCAAGAGTCTTTGCTTACTAGTCCAAAATTCTCTATATAATATTTAATGGAGTACTAGGAGGCTTATATAACACTATCTCCTTGCTTTGTGAAATTCCTACTCCTTTTAACTGTTCTTTCAATTTGGAATTCTCCATAAACAATTTATTAACTTCATCATTTAAGAACTTTTATTCCCTTTCATACTCCTTTGATCTATCCTCCAATCCCTTAACAGTTGCATGAGTGGACATGGTTGAGTGCATGGTCATTGTGGCTGCCTCCAAAGGGGTGGTGTCCTGTATTGTTCTTACCATTGTTGCCCCTTTCATTCCCTATATTACATCCAACAGTTTAGGCTTCTATGTGTTTTTCTGCTTGATCCAAATGGCTAGGGTTTCAATTTTGGGGTTATACCCAATTCCACTTACTCCTTCATAAGATTCAAACTCTGTAACTAACATTGAATCTTCTTGAGCCCGTAGTTGATCAAGCAAAAACATTTTCTTCAATTCCAACCCAGGAAAAATGAGCATGTTGCTCTTCAAAATCATCTCTCTAGCCTTCAGAGGGCTAATGTCAATGTGGTCAACCCTCAATTCATTGAAGGTATGTGCCACCATTTTATTATTTTCTAGTTCTTAAATTCCCACTTCATTTGACTCCATTTTCTCTTCAATTTATTTTATCTTCATCTTTGTCCATAAATCCCTAAACTCTGGAGTCTTCATGAACTCATCATCCTCTATAAACCTCGTGGCAGAAATTTCTTTGTCATCTTCATGTATCTTTGCACTTGTTTTTTTTGCATCATCCATCCTTTCCTCATGCCTATGGGTGCTAGTCTCATGGATGAGTTGATCAACCTCAATATCACCCTTTAATGATTGCAATACAATATTCACATCTTAAGTATCTCCCACCCCTTCACTCTCCTCATAAGGTATCAATGGCTCAATGCTTTGTGTCTTTTATCTCTTGGGAGGAAATTGTTCCATGGGAGACTCTGATGTTGTATCTGGGGTGTGCTTTGTAGTTATATTACCACCATGTTCCTGAAGATACACTTCTTTTTTAAATCCTCAAATTTATCAATTATCCGATTGATCCTCCTGATGGGGTATTTTTCTTCAATGAAATAGCCAGGGAAACTTCTGTCATTTTGCTTCTTCCTTCCTTCAAGTTTCATTAGAACCTCCCATTTCTTTCGTCTGAGGCACGCCTCTAGAAAATTAAGGCAGTTTCTTACAAAATCTTCCTCATAATCTACTTGGTGTGCCACTAACATTTTGGTAAGAAGATTATGCCTTGTGTTATTCATATGATTTTCAGGGTCAAAGGCTCTTGCTTTTCTAGAACCCAACACATATATTTTCTTCAAGTTATATTGCAACTCCTTCAGTGTATTTGAGCCTACTATCTAGTCTCCAAATTTGGTTAAGTTTGGTAGAAATGTGCCCTTCTTTTGTTTTTGCATTACATCCTTTTCCATCCACATAAATTCAATAAATGCTAATCTGAGGGGCACAAACTTTGGAAATATGTGTGGAGTAGTAGGGCAGCCATAGATTCTTATTATTGTAACTTCTGGGAAAAATAACCAATCACCAAAATTATGTGTGTGACAATGTTCCTGTCTCAGGGCCAAAGGTCTTAGCAATTTTTGCATTTTGTTTGGCAATCTTGGCATTGAATAGCTAAGAACTTGAAGGATTCTATGCACAAAGTCTTCATAGAATATAGAAAAGCTTGAATTCTTGCACTGACTATCCCAAATATAGCACCACTTCTGGATAGGTGTGGCATTCATTTTCTCATCCACTCTAGCCAAGTCCATTTTTTTAGTCCAATGGTCTCAATTCTGGTATAATATCAAATGGCATAGTAAGGAATAGTGTTTGAGTGTGATCGGTGCTCTATCCTCTATGACTTGTGAGAATTCATCATCCAACGCCCTCTCAAGGTATGAATAAAAGTCATACTCAATATTAGTCTCAAGGTTTTGAATTTTCATGACCATCATCATTAGGCTTATTGCCATTTTATCTTGAGCATCCACCCCTAGTACTTGGCACAAAGATAGATATGTATTCACAAAATAATATTGAAAATTTGTCACAGTGAATGGTTCAATATTGGAAGTAGAAATGGGAATAATTTTGTTACTAATGCCTCTTTTCATATATAGGGGTAGCTCATCACTTCTATAAGTTCTTATTAACCTCTTATAATCTTCCTCACTCTTATGTAGGTTTATTTTGGTCAGATCCTGCTTGTTTAAGACAAAACACTCAATAATAGCAACTTTGATTACCTCTACCAATATTGAGCCATTTGGAAACCTTACTATCTTGGTTGTAGAGTGATAATGCTTGGCTAGAAAATTTGATAAAATCTACATCAATAAACATGTTCGGGACAATCAACTTTGATAAATCCAACATCCAAGGATTTGACACTAGAATCTTCTCATTTCTCTTATTGTAAAAATACCAAAATAAGTTCCACCCAGATTTGGGAATGAGAGCATCCCTACAACCTTGTGCAGTGTCTACGAGAAATTTCTTATTTCCCTCCTTGGTTGATCTTGGAATTATATCTAATATAGACTAGTAGAGTGGTTTCTTCTTTACCTTAGGTTCTTCTTCCTTAATTTTGGCCTTACTTTCTTTTACTTCTGATTGTTTTCTTTTAGGAGGCATATTTACATTTTTCCTACTATGTCTTCACATAACAAACCTCTACCAAATACTACACCGATCAGGCTTCACTAAGGGTTATTCATGCACTTACCCGAGTGATCATCATTCACAGAGCTCCTTTTCTCGACGTCTTAGTTTTCATCCACAACAATGCATTTCAACTAAGCATAGTCTTACAAAAATTCGCTTGCTTTTGAGGGCATGGTATTTAGTCATATCAGTACTATTGCCAATTCTTCAATAGATAGTTTCCCAACAAGCTTGAATCCTTGAAATTAATTTTGAAGCATGTGTGAGGGCATTTATTGCTGCAAACTATAATGATGCCATGATTATCGTACTACTGTCATCTCTTATTATACTTGCTGCGGTATGGCAATGTTTTTCCCTTCCATTCTAATTTTTACCGCACTACCACCTTGCTTAAGACCTCTTAGTGCAGGGTTGCAGTGTATATTTCTCTATTGCAACCATATTATCCACCTCATGTGGTACTGCGGTGTCCACTTTTCTTCCATGCTTACCACTCTATCGCCTTACTCAAGACTTCTTGTTGCAGGTTTGCAGTTTACATGGCTCTACCACATATGTTGCTCACCCTCCCGGTGGTATAGCGGTGTATTCTTTATCTTCTTGTTGTTTACCACCTTATTGCACTCCTTTGAATTGCCTTATAGAGGATAAATGTAAGTTAATTGAAAAAATATTATGGCCTAACTATAGGGAGTATTTAAACGATTAACCATACGTGATGACCGACTAACTTAGAACTTGGGGCTGGTACAAAGAATGATTTTAATGGATCAACTCATGATTTAAACAACTGATAACTGAATGCAGTAGTTCAACGTAAAATTATAATTCCCAATCACGAGAAAAACAATTCTCATAATTAAACAGTTTAAAAATAAAATTAAAAACTCAACTAATATACTAAGAATGGGAATTATAATGTATATTATTTTTGCATATACATATTGTTTTTGTCTAGTATTTAATTTATTTTTTATTGAAACAATGCAAATAATACAAAAAAGAGGCAACAAAGGTTGCCAAAAGAGAGAAAAATATTACAACCAGGCTAGTAGCTAGCAACATAGTCACTTACAACCACCAAAAATAGCAGACAGTTACTAGAATTTTTTTTGGGTACATAAGAAGGAGATTGTATTAATCAAAATTCAAAAAATTATAGATTGTTTGCCATTACAGGAATAGATTTTTCAACCAGCCAAAAACCTGAGCCTCAAAATTTTTCAAGCTACCCAAACCACCCATTTTGAGCCTCACTAGAGGCCAAGAAAACCACCAAAACATCACCAAAAAACTAATCGAACCACCACCAGGAGCCACCAATTATCGTAGAAGCCAAAATACCAGCACCATCCCACCATGAGCCCAAGGTCATAGGAAGCCATTGAGATGGGTGAAGTCATTGAATTCCTCCACCCACTCCAAATCTTCAGTCTCCACTAGCTCAAGAGATTTTTTTAGATACTCCACCCCAACTGTAGCCACCATTTGATGCCTGACCAATGTCATTCCTTTCGACACAATAGAAGTGGAAAAAATTGGACCACCACACCAAGAGTTTTGAGCATTTCCAATTCTTTCAAACATGGCACCCCAGAGCTGAGAATAGAGGCCGAAATAACCCCATCCATTCCACCCAAGATATTAGGCTTGAATAGCTTGCTCATCATTGCCCAAACCAGGCTTTTGGGGGTGCTTTGATCAAGCAAAGATGCCAAAAAATGAGAGACTATGTGGGAATTAACTCAAACCATTTCACTATAGGCCACATGCTCTTGGCCCAAAACCATTTTCACTGCAGCCACCATCAAGGGATCAAACTCCAGAAGAATTCATTTGAGCCTTTGGTTTGTGAGTTTTTTGAAACCCCTCTAAATCACACCGCAATCCAGGAAAATCTGAGTACCATGCCCAAAGCCAGATAGTACCTTGATTGATTTACACTGCATACTTCATGTCCTTCTCGATTATTCTTTCTCACCCAAGCGAAGCCTCTGGAAGCAAATGTAGAATGCAAAGATCACCACCTTCACTAGATTAAAATGAATGCCACCCTTTCATGACATTCATTTTAATGTGTACTTGCCACCCTTTGAGCTGTCGAAAAGTCATGTTGAGACCACCAGCCAAGAATGTCGTACTCCCCTGGTATAAATGACGGTGACGTTCGATCGTGTTTTTGTTTAGTATTTAATTAATTATAAGGATTTGTATTTTTTTATTTTGTTTTCCGTTTTAAACTTTAGAATTAGTAAGTATAATATTTATTTATATTAGGTATTTAAATAGTTTTAAAATTAAAAAAAAACTCAACTAATATTATCTAAAAATAATTATAATTACTAAATGTTCAGTATACCTGTTCAAAATTTTAAAATGGAAGAGAAAATAAAAAGAAGACAAATGCTTATAATTAAATACTAGAAAAAATAATACAATGCTTATAATTAAATACTTTAAAAAAGCAATATGTATATGCATATAGTATTTTGTTAATGAAGTGGTTTGTAAATTTATACCAAGCAAGGAGTAAAACGATAGAATAGTCAATTTAGTAGAATAAAAAGTAATTTTGTCTACCGCTTGGTAATTTAGGGCTCGCAAAATAAATAATATTTACATGCCTGTAAACAAGTAGAATAAAAAATACTTTAACCACACATGGTAGCAAATATTATGTAGCATGCACACAAATAAATTATATGCAATCCGTATAAGATATTATGCAGCGCGAGGTAGAATTTTGTAGGTAAAGTATTATTATAATGTGATAAAATCAAGAAAAGGGTATCAATGGACCAAACAGTTTCAAGGGTCGACAATCTAATATCAACCATCAATTGGCAGTTTCATGTTTGTCTTCTTCAAATAGGATATGCCTTCGATGTAAAATATATAGTGCCATCCTCATAAATAGCACTAACTCCTTCAAAAAATTAGAGAAAAATACATTAAACCCTTAATTAACCCTTAAACCTCAACCCTCAACCCTAGTTAAACCCTAATCCTTGATAACCCCTATACCCTCAACCCTAATCCCTCAACCATATACGTACCCTCAACCCCTATACCCTCTTCTGGCCTATACAATATTGGACCCTCAACCCTAATCTGTCAACCATATACCCTCAACCCTCTACCCTCAACCTTAAACCCTAATCCTTGAACCATATTATACTCTCTACCCTCGACCCTAATCCCTCAACCCTAGTTAAACCCTTAAACCCAATTACTAAACTCTCTAACCTAATCCCTCAACCTCCAACCCTTAATTAACCCTCTACCCTCTACCCTCAACCCTAGTTAAACCCTAATCTGACCTCAACCCTTATACCCTCTACCCTATACATTGGACCCTCAACCATAGTAATTAATCCCTCAACCTGCATATACCCTCAACCTTAAACCCTCAAACCTCAAACCTTTAACCCTCTTATACCACTTATGTCCCTCCTTCGATCTACCCCATACATTAAACCCTCAACCCTCAATTCTCAACCCTCAACCCTTAAACCCTCAAGTACCCTCTACCCTCTATATTGGAATCTTAACATCCCTAATCAACCTTCAACCATATTGTATCCTCAAACATCCTAGCTATACCCTAAACCCTTAAACCCTATATATACTTTGCACCCTAAACCCTAATCCTTGAACCATATATGTACCCTCTAGTACCCTTGACCCTAATCCCTCAACCCTAGTTAAAACCTTAAACCCAATTACGTACTAAAGTCTCTACCCTAATCCCTCAACCCTCAACCCTTAATTAACCCTCAACACTCTACCCTCTACCCTTTACCCTTTACCTTCTACCCTCAACCCTAGTCAAACCCTAATCCCTCAACCCCTATACCCTCTACCCTATACAATATTGGACCCTCAACCCTAATCACTCAATGTACGTACCATATACATACCCTCAACCCCTATAGCTGCACCCTCAACCCTATACATGATTGGACCCTCAACCCTAATCCCTCAACCATATACCCTCAACCCTCTACCCTCAATATTAAACCCTCAAGCATCAACCCTCTACCCTCTACCCTCTACCCTCTACCCTCTACCCTCTACCTCTACCCTTTGATCTACCCTATACATTAAACCCTCAACCCTCAATTCTCAACCCTCAACCCTTAAACCCTAAACCCTAGTAAACCCTATACCCTCTACCCTCTACATTGGAACCTCAACCCTAATCGACCTTCAACCATATACCCTCAAACTTCCTAGCTATACCCTAAACCCTTTACCCTCAACCCTTAATGTCCCTCAACCTTAAACCCTAAATCAGCCTTAAACCTTCTACCCTCTACCCTAATCCCACAACTGGCCTATACCCTAAACCCTAAACCGTTAAACCCTTTACATCCCTCTACCCTCGACCGACCAATACTTACCCTCTTATATGCTCGACCCTAATCCCTCAACCCTTAAACCCTTAAACCCAATTAAATTACTCTCTACCCTAATCCCTCAATCCTCAACCCTTATACCCTCGATCCTCTACCCTCAACCCTCAAATACCCTTAATTAACCCTAATCCCTCAACCCCTATACCCTCTACCCTATACATTGGACCCTCAACCCTAATCCTTGAACTATATACCCTCGACCCTCAACCCTCAACCCTCAACCCTAGTTAAACCTTAAATCCTTACACACACCCTCTACCAGCTCTACCCCCTCTACCCTAGTATACATTAAATCGCCCTCAACCCTCAATTCTCAACCCTCAACCCTTAATACCTCAATCCTTAATCCATCCCTCCCTCTCTATAACCCTAATCCCTCAACCCTATACCCTCAACCCTAAACCCTAACCGTTAAACCCTCTATGTGGTCCCTCTACCCTCTACATCCCAATACCCTCTACCCTAGTCGGCCCTAGTAATCCATCAACCCTTAAACCCAAGTAAACTCTCTACCCTAATCCCTCAACCCTTAAACCCTCAAGTACCCTCTACCCTCAACCCTCAAGTACCCTTAAACCCTAATCCCTCATTAACTCCTACACCCTCTACCCTATACATTGGACCCTCAACCCTAATCCTTGAACCATATACGTCCCTCAACCCTCAACCTTAAACCCTCAACCCTTAATCCCTCAACCCTCAACCATTAATCTATGCAAAGTATTGTGGTAAAGGTGAAATTTTCTTTGTTTATGATTATCTGGAGGGATAAATGGGTATATACAAAGGGAATGCTAGTGACAGTATGGATCTTGTCACACAAATTGTTGCATTTCATGTTAAATACAATAAAAAATCAATTACAGTAGATCTTTTGATGTAAGTGAAATGTAGGCAAGAAATTGAAGGCTAGTGAATATTGGGGAAGGATTTTTTGTTCTAGCACCCTTAATCCCTGCTAGATCAGAACAATTAGGTGCTAAATTAGGTGCCAAACAAGGCTCTAAAGCATGCACTAAAATAGGCATTACTTCAGGCGCTAATATGGGCACTAATGTAGATGTTAATTTGGTTGCTAATTAGGCACTAATCTGGGCATTATCGTAGGCATAGTTTTTGGCGCTAATATTATCGTTAATCTAGCTGTTAATAAGGGCATTACATTGGGCATTAATATCGGTGCTAATCTTGGCGCTAATGGCGATGCAAAGTTGCACCTGAATTAGCGCCAACTTGTTCTGGTTGGCACAAAAAGCGCTAAAAATAGTGCCATCTTGAAAAATAGTGCCGATGTTTCCCAAAAAATGGAGATAAATACATTAAAACAATGGGTGGGAGCAAAAAATAGAGTAAAAAAGGGAGCTAATCATAGGGATTTGTTGTAGTGCTAAAGAAAATTTGGTTTACAAACTGAAGAAGTCCCTTTATGGTTTGAAACAGTCTCTTAGGATGTGGTATCAAAACTTCAATACCCATGTGTTGTCATTGAGATTTCAGAGATCTAAATCTGACCATTGTGTATACTTTAAAATTGACAATGGTCGTATTCTCATTATTGTTCTATATGTAGATGATATGTTGTTTATTGGGAATGGTAAAAGTATGATTCCATATTTGAAGTTTCAGTTGTCACCATAGTTTGAGATGAAAGACCTATGTGCAACTAGGTACATTATTGGAATGGAAATCACAAGAGACAGAGCTAACAAAAATCTTTGTTTAAGCTAGAGCAAGTATAAGAACTCGGTGTTGGAGAGATTCAACATGGTAGATTGCATATAATTAGTTATTCTTGTGATGTAGGGGACAAATCTTTTTGTGAATGATTGTCCAAAATATCCTACTGAGATGGAGGACATGACCAAAGTACCATATGCAACTGTAGTTGGTAGTTTTATGAATGTGATGGTGTGTACAAGACCAAACATTTCCCAAGTAGTGGGATTCCTTAGCCATTTTATGGCTAATCCTATATGGGTGCATTGGGATATAGTTAAGAGGGTGTTCAAATATTTGCGAGGCACTTCTGAGTATGCCTTTTGTTTTCATGGTTATCCTATCGGACCTCAACATTTAGTGAGCATTCGAGGATATGTGGATTCAGATTGGGTAGGTGACATTGACAACAAAAGATCCACCAGTGGTTATGTGCTTATGATGTTTGGTGGTGATGTCAGTTGGATAAGTAAGCTACAAGATGTAGCTGCTTTTTCCACGACAGAGGCAAAGTATATGGAAACCACTCATGACTATAAGAAATCCATTTGGCTTAAGATATTATGTTTTGATATTGGCTTTGATGTAGGATAGATTACTATTTTTTTGATAGTCAAAGTGTGATTTTCCTAGCAAAGAATCCTACCTTCCATGCCAGAACAAAGCACATCAATGTTCAGTATCATTTTGTTTGTGATATGGTATAATATGAAAAGGTGAACCTAGAAAAGGTTGACACTTTGGTGAATGTTGTAGATGCATTGACGAAACCAGTGAGCACTAAGAAGTTCAGATGGTGTTCCGATTCCATGAGCCTTGGGGCCCTAAGAAGATGATTTCATATGACTCTTGGTAGGTATTTGATAAGTGGGAGAATGTTGGGATTAAGGTGTCTCAACGTTAGAGTCCTAATATTATTTAATTGATGTAATTAATGTATTTATTTGTATTATTTTATTTCCTATGGTGTCATCTCATTAATTGGGACCCATTGGTTGAGTGGCATCCCCATTGGAGGTGATTGGATGACACACCATCATCCCAAGTGGACATAAGTGTCCCACTTTGGAATCTATGACATATGATAGATTCTACGATGCATCATAAGGCATCATTGAATGCATGGAGAAAGGTGGTGCTCAATATGGTTTATGACAAGATGTAAGAGAATCAACTATTTTTAGTCGATTATGAAAAATTCTCTTACATATCCTATGGTAGATTCTATGGCAGATTTATGACATATTCTATTACAATTGTAAGGCATCTGTCATAAGCTATTTTTAGCATATTCTAGGTGCCCAAGCTTGGAAGAAGAATATTTGCATGTTAGACAATTGTTAGGGGTGTAAGAGAATGTTCTTATATGTCCAAATGCATGTCTAAGGCATTGAATATTGTGCCATGTAGATTTGGACGCCCCTCACCTTCTAGATGCTTCTTGAAGCTTGTAACACTCTATTTATTGAGTGCCTTGAGTTGTAGAATGCATAGTTTGTTTGCAGGTAACAAAGTGTTGCTAGTATCACTCCAAAATAGGTGTTTGTGTTGAAGCACTTGTTGAAGAAGATTTGTACTTGGTGATATATTGTATTCATTATTTGAAGTAATAGAGAAAGTACTATGATTTTGGAGGGTGGGGTTTTTTACCTGAAAGGGTTTTCCCCATGTATATCTGTTGTTATTGCATTTGTGTACTTGTTCTATCTCCATTATTCTCTATGTGTATCTCATATTGTAATAGCATAAGGTGTTAAAACAAATTTTGTGTAACTCTGTCCTACTTATATTGGTGCAGGAATTTGTTTCCGCTCACCTAGCTTCCTTTCAATACTAGTGTTCCACGTGCCAATTTCCTATCACATCATGAGGCTCCTTCACATTATGATTTTTATTTGAAGTCTTTTACTAAAAACGTGAGCTAGCGATATCATCTCATGTGTCCTTGAGTACAAAGTCATAACTACTAATTCATACAATGTTGTGCTATCCCTATGTTGATTTGATGACTTATGATTGGCCCATTAACATTTATATGTGTGCTTCATAGAGTAATTAGAAAAGTCTTGTCAACTTGTGATAGCTATCCACATTCCATTACATCATATAGCTCCTTCACATCATGGTTTTCAATATGGACCCCATGTTCATTCGTGTGATGCACAATGAGTTAATCTCTCCCAAGGAAATATTGATATGGTTTGATAGCTAGTGACATTCTATTGTATCACAATTCCTTCACATTCATTTTTGAATATGGACTCCACTTTCACTCCCATAATGTGTGATGGCTTTGTCTCTTCTAAGGAATTATTTACTTGATTTCTAGTTTGGAAGTATTATATGCAATGGCAGATAAATGATAGATTATCATTGATCACATGGGCTCTTTGCATCACATTTTTGAATACGGGTTCCACTTTTATATGTGTAATGCATGATAAAAAATAGGTGAAATAGAACCACATATAATGACTTAGTTGTCAATTTTTGCGGTGAGGTTCTATGATATTATTGGGCCACATATTAACCATCCCAACAAATGTAATGCTCCTATTGGTTAAAGTTTACACCTTGTCTCTATAGCGGAACTAGGTGTAAAGATAGGAGCATAAATTTGACACCTAGTAGGTCTTTTTCATTTCCAAGGCTCTTTGTGTTGTGATCTTTAAAAGATGTATTAAACGTGAGTTTGCAATATGTGATAGTCATTGACTTCACTTAAATACATAAAAAATCAACATTCAAGCAAAAATTGAAGGAGTTAGCAATCACATTATTAGTTTGAAAAGTGTAGAAAGGGGCACCATATGAAAATTTAATGCACCACACCACTCCTACATAACTAAAGAACCATTTATGAGCCATTGAAGGCTTGCGTTTCTTAATCAATTCTTTTTTATCCAAAAGTGATAATTCATAATAAAGGCATACATTCACATGTAGCAAAATAGAAGGGAAATGACCCACACAACCATCAATACATTGTGGTATTCACAACCTCCATTCCAATATATATCATGGGATTTTCCTTGGTGATTAGCACAAGAGGTTGGCCATTTCTTGGCATTTCATATTTGTGAAAAATGTCACCCATATGCAAGGACTCTCTTTGCAATATTTTATATATAAGGAATGAATCTGTTATTTGAAAAAGAAAAGGTTTGCAAAATAAGAGAAAAAAAGCCTCTAATATTATATACCACACTTATTTGAAGAAATACTAGTGTTTCAATGTTGTTTGTCCATTGTGTCATGATACTTATTTTTGGTTGCTTTATATGAATGATGATTTGATTACATAATTGTCTCCTTTTTTGTATTATTTATTATTGAAGAGAAGTACACCTTCAAGGAAGGTGAACAATATTTGCTTATAAATTTTCTATACGATTTGCTATTTTGGTTAGTATACTTTCAAGGAGAGTGATAAATCTTTACAAAAAGAAAGGAGGATTGTAGTATTGGTAAGGAATTATTAAGTATAATTTTGTAGTCAAATTATATATAGGTTCAAGTTATTATATGACAATAATAGTCACTCTAAGGTAGTGGTACATATTTTGAGCCACTTGAAACATTATTGTTAATGAAATTTGGTGGCAATAATTGGTGACTTTGTATTTCCTTGATCAGGTACTAATCAATTGTAGAAACCCTTCTAGCCTACTCATACTTAAAAAATAAAAATTATTAAATGTGTAAATTATTTTGTAAATAATATTGTTCATGCCTGAGCATTACGGGTACAAGGGTGTTTATGAATGTGTGATATTTTAAGAATCCCTTCCATGTATGCATGAACATTTTATATTCTTTACATTGCGATAAACCAATTGTATGTCACATAGAATATAGTGTGCACTAATAGGACTATCCCTAGTTCCTATAGAGCCTAAAGTGTAGGAGAGATTTGATTATCTCTCATTCATTAGTTCATCCTCTCAATAGTTTTGATCATATGAATTCACAACTCCTTAGAAATTGTTAGAAATAGGTTGGAGAACTAACACATCATCCACAAGCTAGTCATGATATTCAACAAATTTAAACTTGTATATCTAGTTAACACATACAAGGGTTTGATTGCATATAATCTTGTTAAAATTTCCAAATTAGGAGAGTCTTCCAACACCATAGTAAACTCCAAGAAATATAGATCCATAATAAGGCAATAAGAGGTAGCTACCTCCAAACCATGTAACATCATTAGATATGTAGGGTTGTCCCTATATGCTAACTAAGCCCCTATGTTGGAGAATCATCATGGATCAAAAACATGCGAAACACCTCAATCTACTATATTAGACCAAATAATTCACATGCACATATGAAGATAAGAAAAATGACTATAGCCAAACAATGACTCAACTTATAAAACATAAGTAAAATCCATGCAAGATCTATGAGTTCCATAAATACACATGCCATATCACCAAGGATGCTCATCAAGATAAACCACATACAATCATATAGTAATCAAAATCAAGGGGGATAGAGATGAAGGGAGGAACTCTAGCACATGAAACCCAACCCAAATCATTTTTTTCTTTTCACATTCTCAATGAGGCAATTTAACACAAATTCTTCTAATTTAGATAAAATATGAAGAGGAATACAAATGTTATCCCAACATTAAGTATGTGAATAGCCATACATAGTAGGCTTGAGCATAAACCTAGTCCAAGGATGGAGAGTCATAAATAACTAGCAAGAAGTCATGGCTACTTCGAACTAAGATAATTTGACATAATATGCTAACACAACAAATCTCGTTGATCCATCGTGTGAATTGAGATGGGTGAAACATCCCTAACAATCCTCCACCTCCCTATTGATCTCACTTGTCCAATCCTACATACTCATTGGACACATTAAATATTATCATGAAAGACTATAGCTCATTCATTAAAATATATGATTATACTATTCATTTGTTAGCCCATTTAGTCAATTCATTCACATAGAAGTTCACCATTCATTATTATGGATAAAATTAAAATAATATTTATACAATTAAAATGCATCATCGAACATTACAAAATCTATTGATTTAAATTACATATTTAGCCCCTAAAATAATCACCATTCATGATTCAATACAAGTTCACTATTTAAGATAACCAAATTCAAATTTCATGTCAACATTTAATTACAACTATATAGTTATCAACCTTAATTTATTTAACCACATCCATTCAAAACAATATTTTATTTAACCATATCTATTCAATATAATATTAAAATCAACATATTATTGGCGAGTTCAAAATCATAGTTAACAACATTGATTAAACAACATTATTCAACATCAATCAATTGCCTATAGATTCAATACAATTCATTATGTTAAATATAATAATATCACATAATTAAAATTAATATTTGTCAATATGCATATAAGTTCAATACAATTAATCATGTTAAGTGTAATAATATCATACGATTAAAATCAATATTTATCAAGATGAATTTAAATTCAACTATTCAAGTGACTTAAATATGTTTACATTACACATCTCTTAATACCTTGATGTGATTTATTGTTATACACAATTAAATCTTGATATTACTATCGAGAATCAACCATGTAGTTTTACAAGTCAAACTCATTAACCCATATTTCATGAGTAGTGGTTCACAAGAACCCATCTCTCATGATAATGAATGATCCACTTAGCACTCATTGCATCTAGGTGATGCTCACAGAGGTGAAGCACTGGGCCTTCCCTAAGTGGGCTTAACCCTGGAGAAAACTCTATGGTTAAGCACGCTTGAGCTGGACCCCTAAGTGGGCTTAACCCTGGAGAAAACTCTATGGTTAAGCGTGCTTGAGCTGGAGTAGTACAGTGCTTCACCTCTGTGAGCATCACCTAGATGCAATGAGTGCTAAGTGGATCATTTATTATCATCAGAGATGAGTTTTTGTGAACCATTAATCATGAAACATGGGTCAATGAGTTTGACTCGTAAAACTATACAATTGAATCATGATAGCAATATCAAAATTTGATACATTGTGAAAAATACCTCTTACTTATCAATTAAATCTTACACTAAATTTATTATTTAAATTAATCCATATATTTATTATTCAAATCAATTAACTAAATTAAGCAATACCTTCTTAATTTTAGAAAATAACTATTTTCCTTTCGCAAACATTTTCAATAGTTTTTAAATATTATAACAAAAAAATTTAAAGAATTCTAAAACATAAAAATCTGTGTAAGAGAAATATAAAATTCGCTAATATATTTAATTTTTTTTCTGGAATCAAAATTATGTTCATTACATCAGAGCGATTTTTTTTTCTCAAAATATCCCCAACTATATTTGACCAAAGTACAAGTAAGCCTTACATATTTTTTTGCTAATTGCAAATAAACCTTACATTTGCGGTGCACCGACCTCTGAAAATTAGGAGCGGGGAGTCTGCCTGCAAACTTTCTGACCAATCAGCACTCTGTTACTTTAAACTTTTCTCTCACATCCAAGCTTTAGAATTGCTTTTCACAGTCTTATTCTGTTGAGCAAGAAGGTAAGCGTGGGTTGCATATGATTTCGTAAGAAAACTTTTGAGTATACCATGGGTTTGCCTCTCCGTTATTTCCTCCTCTACAAAGGAGCATTCAATTCTGTAATATATTAATGAAGATCGAGATGCACAAGTTTTCTTTGTTTTTAAAAGCAAAGGGAACTAAAATTAGTGGTGGATATTATCAGTGCAGTGAGTGGAAATGGGTGACGAGAAGGCGAGAATGCAGAGCGCGGAGATGGAAGCAAGAGCGAAGAATATAACCCACAAAGTTCGCTGCACAGAATGCGGTAGTCAGAACATTGAAGACTCGCAAGCCGATATTGCCATTCTTCTCAGAAAAGTATTTACTCATCCCCCCAAAGAGTGGCCTTGAAATGTTGATTCCATCTTTTGTTCTGTATTTTCTGTTTTGGAGTAAGAACTAAACAGGTTAATGTGGTAACACTCTGTTGTACAATTTAGTTTAGACACTTTAAGAACATTTATAAGGTCTTCTTGAACACTGTCGTTTCTTTGAAAATCATCAGATTGAAGGGCTTTGTCTTTGCGAGCTAGCTCTTTCATTTCCTCAACAACAAGAAGCTTGGATAATCTAGATTTCCAAAACAACAATAATGGGTATTCCAAAGGGTTTGTCCACTTGCCATTTGGCGTCGCCTATGCGAGCCATCTCTTTCATTTATTTAACAATAACTAGCTTGGATAATCTAGATTCTCCTGCGCAACACTTCTGGGTGTTCCGTTGGTTATTTCCACTTGCTCTTTCCTTCTTCTAAGTTGAGGGTCAAGAGTAGAAGTTTAAAATTGTTACAGGCTTCATTCTCGATATTGTACTAGCCCTTTGTCATTTTGAATTGTAGAGAATTTGTTTATTGCTGATTTAGCTTCTTCGTTAAGCTCTCTTGGAAGATATAGCAGTGCTATTTCCTTGTGTTGAAACTTACAATTTTCTTGTGTTGAAAATACTATTTTCAATCTTATTTCATCGAAGATATGCATATAAGTTTTATGCCTCTCGCCTACACGTTTCATCATGTGTGATCGGGCTAGGGAAGAGCTTACTTGTGGCATGCATAACCTTTGCATAGTCACCTAGTAATATGTTAGTTTTCTATTTTTGTTGCTTGGCCCAAGTAGGGTGATGCAGAGCAGGGGTGGTTAGCCTCAAAATGATCTAAAACAAACAACTCTTCAAGTTCTCAAGCATTAAATGGTGGGTTTCTTTACCTAGGTCTGCTAACTCCTAGGAGCATTCCATAATCTGTTTTTCCAACATAATTTTCAAACCAGACCTCATACTCAAAATCTAATTGCAGATTTAGATACCCTTTATGCCTTTTGACAACCTATCTCAATTGCAGGTGGGGGTGTTTTGGAACACAAATGCCAAATTTCTGATGCTACACTTTGAATTAGGCCTAATTAGGCTTCTCCTACTAGGTCACAACAAGGTCCTTCCACTCTAGACTTCAAAACTCCTTGCCAATGGCTCAGACATGTTTTATGACATCTGCCAACACCATTCCAAGCAATTCCAACTACTATTTAAGAGTTCTACTTCAAACCCTAAGCCCTATTATGCACTTTCAATGCCTAAAACATGAGGTTAACTAGGCTAGGGCATCACCAAAATTGCTCTCAATGCCATTCCCTGCTCCTGCAAGTTTGTAGACACCAAAAACACCTCAACCCTATCCATTCCACCAAGTTTCATGAGGTTTTACTAGTGGAATGGTGGGATTTGCATTTTTCTTCCCTTCATGGCAGTTAACCAAGGGTTTCTGACCAGTTTTAGTAAATTTGCTATAAAATGCTCAAATATTAATGAAATTCAATGAAACAAAGTGCAAAGGAAAGTAGACTCAATGCTTCATCAATCCCAAACTGTTTCAGATCATGATAGTGCCATACTAAACCGTACACAAGCTTGGAGCAGCAAAATAACGTTCAGAAATGCAAGAACAAAGTTGTTTTTTATTGATTTTTCTTCAAGATACAATTGCCAACCTTGGCTCCGACCTTCCCAAGCATCTTTAAACATTTTCCAATGGTTTACAACTGCCATTTGAATTCTGACCATCTTACTACTTCAATTACAACCGATGATTCTTCACATTCCATGTTTTTGCACTTTTGCAACATTTACAACATTTGTGCAAACTTGACTCTCCAATCCACCTAATGACCTAATATTGACTCAAACACACATGATATGTTCTTAAATGACCTTATTACATGGAAAAACATCAAACCAAGTCAAAATGTTAACTGGCACCTCCTAGACCCAAGGTGCTCCTGCACCATACTCCCAAGGCAAAATGAACTCAAGTCCCATTTGAGGACAGTGCTGCAACAGTAGATTCATGCTTGATGAAGTCATTCTCTAACACCCAAGTGACATCCTCATTTGGTACACCCTTCCAATGGACCAAATACTGGAAATAGGCATTGTCCCTTGCTTTTTTGAGTTCCTTGGCACCTAGGACATACTCCAACTTCAAAGGCTTACTTGATGGATGATCTTTGACCTGTTCTTCATCTAAGAATGCTCTTAAATCTGCATCATTACCTGCAACCATATCTCCTCCATCCTCGTAATGAACTTCCTTCTTCACTTTAGGTGTATGCTTGGACTTGCCCACATTCCTTTGTAGTTTCTTCTTGACCCTCTCACCTATGCTTCTCATCTCTTCCATCTGTTGTTGTGCCCTTGTAATTGCTGCTTGGTTAGACATATTAACCTCTAACATGAAAGGAATGGAATGGCCAATATCCCCTTTTGAAAACAATGAGTGGAACACCCCTTCTACCATCCTAGCAACATGCTCCTTAAGCCAATCTTGGATCTCCAGCATCAAGTCATTCTTCATGTCTGCTATCATAATATTTCTAGGTTTTGAAGTGGCTGCAAGGTCCATGTGCTCCTCTTCTTCTACCTTTATGAACTCCTTCCTACCTACCATCATCACATTAGATCTCATGTTTTGTCCTTTGTCTTCCTCCTTCAATGGTGTCAAGGTATAGGTGACCCCATCTTTTTCTATCTCATAAGTATTCCTCCTTCCATCATACTTGACATACCTATCAAATTGCCAAGGCCTCCTTAGCAGCAAATGGCACACATCCATGGGCATTATGTCACATAAAATTTTCTCTTTGTACCCTCCTATATGAAACTCCACCCAACTTTGTTCATTCACCAAAACATGTTGACCCTCTTTTAACCAAGAGACTTTGTAAGGAGTAGCATGTGGTATTCTTTCCAACTTAAGTTTTTCAACCATCTCAACTGAAACCATATCATCTTGACTACTTGAATCAATTACAACTTTGCAAACCTTACCCAAGCACTTACAAGTTGTCTTGAAGAGAGTTCTCCTTTGTGGTGGCTCCTTCTCTACTGGTACTTTGATGAGGGTTCTCTTTATCATGAGTGATTCACCTACTTCTGGACTAGCATGCTTTGATGTTGAGTTCACACTCTCACAATCATCTCCTTGAACAATCTGATTTCTCCTCTCTCCTCCAACTGAAGTAGTGGCCTGACTTTCATTACATTGCCATGCTTGATGTCCAAACTTGTTGCATTGGTAACACCTTCCTGTGAACCCACTAAATCATCTTCCTTGATCTCCAAATCTGCCTCTAAATCCTGATCTACCTTCTCTAAATCCACCTCTCTGATCTACCCCTTGTTCTTGGACTTTGCTTGTATCTTCTTGGCTCTCATATGACTGCCTTGGATCAGAAAATGACCCTCTTCCTCTGGAATTGCTGCCTCTGCCCCTGTTTTGTTTGTCTTGCCTTCTCTTTAGCTTTTCTTCAGCCTTGATTGCCAATTGGTAGCATTCCTCCACCGTTCTTGGATTTGTCAAGCTCAACTCATTTTGAAGGTTAAATCTTAACCCATTGAAATATCTAGCAACTTTCTCCACATCATCCTCCATGTGACCTGCTCTTATACTCATTTTATAAAACTCCTCAGTATAGGCTTTGACATCCATATCTCTTTGTTTCAGATTTTGAAGTTTCTTGTACAATTGTATTGCATAATCACTTGGTAGAAACTTACTCTTGAGTTTGGCTACCATTCTGTCCCAAGAAATAATTTTTGACTTGCCTTTCTTCCTCCTTTCAGTTTGCTCATAATCCCACCAAAGTAGGGCATGACCCTTCAATTTTGTTTTTGCCTACATGACCCTTTGTTCCTCAGGTATATCTTCACATTCAAAGTAATTATCAAGTGCCGCAATCCAATCCAAGAGCTCTTCATCATTCAAGTTCCCTCCATACATAGGCAAATCCATCTTTACCTTGTGCCTATCTTCCTTGACTACTCTCAGTAGCTTGGCCATCTTTTGCTCATCAGGATCCAATTCCTCTTCTTCTTGGGGATTCTCCTCTTCCCTTTCTTCTTCATGGTCACTCACATCACCCATGATCATACCTCTGCTCTGATTTGTTTCAACAACCTCAAGCATGGTTACCAACATGTCTTGCAGCTCCTTCAATTTCTTAATCTCTTTTGCAGTCTTCTCTTCCATTTCATTCATTTTTCTAGCCATAGTGTTACCTTTTGGAGGCATCTTGTTCTCTTTTGCTTCACACTTTCCCTTTTTACAGACCAACCTAAGCTTTGATACCAATTTGATGCAGAGCAGGGGTGGTTAGCCTCAAAATGATCTAAAACAAACAAATCTTCAAGTTCTCAAGCATTAAATGGTGGGTTTCTTTACCTAGGTCTGCTAACTTCTAGTAGCACTCCATAATTTGTTTTTCCAACATAATTTTCAAACCAGACCTCATACCCAACATCTATTTGCAGATTTAGATACCCTTTATACTCTTTGACAACATGTCTCAATTGCAGGTGGGGGTGTTTTGGAACACAAAGGCCAAATTTCTGCTGCTACGTTTTGAATTAGGCCTTATTAGGCTTCTCCTACTAGGTCACAACAAGGTCCTTCCACTCTAGACTTCAAAACTCCTTGCCAATGGCTCAAACATGTTTGATGACATCTGCCAACAGCATTTCAAGCAATGCCAACCACTGTTTAAGAGTTCTACTTCAAACCCTAAGCCCTATGCACTTTCAATGCCTGAAACATGAGATTTGCTCTCAATGCCATCCCCTGCTCCTGCAAGTTTGTAGACACCAAAAACACCAAAAATACCTTAACCCCATCCATTCTACCAAGTTTCATGAGCTTTCACTAGTGGAATGGTGAGATTTGCATTTTTCTTCCCTTCATGGCAGTTGACCAAGGGTTTCTGACCAGTTTTAGTAAATTTTCTATAAAATGCTCAAATCTTAATGAAATTCAATGAAAGAAAGTGCAAAGGAAAGTAGACTCAATGCTTCATCAATCCCAACCCGTTTTAGATCATGATAGTGCTGTACAGAACCGTACACAAGCCTGAAGCAGCAAAATAACATTCAGAAATGCAAGAACAAAGTTGTTTTTTAATTGATTTTTCTTCAAAATACAATTGTCAACCTTGGCTCCAACTTTCCCAAGCATCTTTAAACATTTTCCAATGGTTTACAACTGCCATTTGAATTCCGACCATCTAACTTCTTCAATTACAACCGATGACTCTTCACATTCCTTGTTTTTGCACTTTTGCAACATTTACAACATTTGTGCAAACTTGACAACTTTATGCAACTTGACTCACCAATCCACCTAATGACCTAATATTGACTCAAACACACATGATATGTTCTTAAATGACCTTATTACATGGAAAAACATCAAACCAAGTCAAAATGTTAACTTGCACCTCCTAAACCTAAGGTGCTCCTGCACCATAGGGGCTTATGGATTACCCTAACCTAATTATGCCTATCTAAAAAGGTAGGTCTCTATTTGAAAAAATATTTTTGAGAAATTCATCTCTTGGTTATTGTATCAAGAGGCTTCCCTCTCAAAGTGGTTCAACTTATTTGAGTATTTCTGTATTTCAGCATTTCAGCTTTTTATTTTCATCTGTCATCTCAGATTTGTGCTAGTATGTTACTATTTAGTTTAGATTCTGTAAGAACATTTATAGTGTGTTTTTGAACACTGTCATTTCTTTGAAAATCATCAGTTTGAAGGCTTTCCCTTTGAGAGCTAGCTCTTTCATTTCCTCAAAAATAACAAGCTTAGATAATCTAGATCTTGAGAGCAACAATATTGTATTCCATAGGGTATTACCACTTGTCTTTTGGCATTGTCTTTGAGAGCTATCTCTTTCATTTATTTAACAATAACAAGCTAGGATAATCTAGATTCTCCTGAGCAACAAGTTTGGGTATTCCATTGGTTATTTCCACTTGCTCTTTTCTTCCTCTAAGTTGAGGGCCAAGGGTAGGACTTTGAAACATTCTTGGTATCACGGTAGACTTTGTCATTTTGATTTGTAGAGAATTTGTTTATTGGTGATGTAGCTTCTTTGTTAAGCTCTCTTGGAGGATATAGTAGTGTTATTTCCTTATATCAAAAATGCTATTTTCAATCTTTTGTTATTGAAGATATGCATATAAGTTTTATGCCTAACCTACATGTGTCATTATGTGTGATTGGGCTAGGGAAGAGCTTAATGTAAGTTTTCTATTCTTGTTGCTTGGCCTAAGTAGGTGCTTATGGATTGCCCTAACCTAATTATGACTATCTAAAAAGGGAGTAGGTCTCTTTTTGAAAAACTAATTTTGCGGAATTCATCTCTTGGTTATTGTATCAAGAGGTTGCCCTCTCAAAGCGGTTCAACTTATTTTAGTATTTCTATATTTAAGTATTTCAGCTTTCTATCTTCATCTATCATCTCAGATTTATGCTAGGATGTTCTATTTCACCATTGTGGATAGCAACTGCTATATTATTGGATTTCTTATATTTTCTATGCAAATTATAGAAAGATCATGACAATTGGAATCAGAAGGATGATTTGGGCAGGAAATTTGTGACACAAAGGTAAAGATTCAGGGATAAGACTTTAGTGGAGATGGTGGCATCTATATGAGTATATTTTTTGAAAATTTCCCTGCTTTTGCATTTTGTCTTCCCATCTTTCTTTGCGCCTCCTACTTTTGCACATCCCCTATCATTTGAACTCCATATCTTTTCAGATCCCCTATGCTTTGGATCACCTTGCATTTCATGCTGCCTATTTTTTTAAAACCTTATTTCTTTATGCACCTTTCCATTGAAACTGTCTTGTTGATTTGATCTCAATTGTTTATACATCTGATTAACCTTTGGAGATGATTCCAATCTCACCCATCTACCAACCACTAGGTTCTTACCTTCAATTTGCATGAAGGCACTGCCAAATTCCAATTAAAAAGTCTCCAGCCAAGACTGCAGCAAATACATCTCTAATAGATATAGCAGAAATAAAGCATGGGAGAAAGCACAATCCTTTCATTGCATATGATATGAGAAAATAACATTGCAAAGGCTGAGGCATATCAATCTCTACATCATCATGAGAAGCAACATCAAGGAGAAATAGTGACATTACTGGGCATCATTTAGGAGAATTGCGCTGAATTTAGAGATATGGAGAAGCAGGATTTGGAGAATTATACTAAGCTTAGAGATACATTGGAAGATGTTGAAAGAATGCAGCAAGGTCATCACACAGAAACAGAAAGGCTGAGGCATATCAACCTCTACATCACCATGAGAAGCAACAACAGGGAGAAAGTCTCACATGACTGGGTATCACTTAGGAGAATTGTGCTGAATTTAGAGATAGCGAGCAGCAGGATTTGGATAACCACACTAAACTTAGTGATACATTGGAAGATGTTAAAAAGATGGCAGCAAGGTCATCACACAGATACAGAAAATCTGCATACAATCATTGGAAGCCAGGCTCACAAGTATGGTATCAGTCATTAAGAGCATGTAAGCATCCAAACGACTTTCCATCACATGAGTCGTTTATCTAGGGTTCTGATCCTTTTCTTAGACAGTGTTGGTATACATTTGGAGGAGGGCAACAATGTACTTTCTAAATTGGCAGCCTAACCAACTCATCTTTAGGAGGGCAAAAGTGCAACTTCAACTTTGGAGTAGTACCAACCCAGCTTTCATAGGCAAACAAGAGTTCAACTTTGGAAGTGGCACCAGTCCATCTTTTTGAAGGGGACAAAATGACAATCCCAATAACTTTGATAATGATATCTATGCATCCTTTAGAGGATAACATTTCAATCACAACTTTTGCAGTGTACCCTGTACATCTTTTGGAGGAGGGTGATCTTTCAATTACAAACACAATTTTTTAAGAGTGACTCATTCCCTAAGCACAGACTCTCATAAATGGAACCCCAAAGGTTTGAAATAGTTGATGTATTATCATGGGTCAATCAGATGCAAACCAAATCATCTTTAGGAGGGAAAAAGCGTAACTTCAAGTTTGGAAATGGTACTGACCCGTCTTTTGCAGATGAACAAAAATTCAACTTTGGAAGTGGCACCAGTCCATTTATTGGAAGAGGATAAAATCTCAATCCCATAATCTTTGATGAAGACACAAATCCATTGTTTAGAAGACAACATTTTGATCACAACTCTTATAGTGTACTGTGTGCACCTTTTGGTTGGAGGGCAAGCTTTCAATCCCAAACACAACAATTTACGCAACAAATCCTTCAATAAGTACAGTCTTTCATTCATTTAGCCCCAATCTTTTGTGAAATTGATGTTCTGTCATGGTTTAACCAGATTCATCAATACTTTCATATACACTGGAGTCCCTCAGGCATTCAAGTGACAATGCCAATGCTTCAATGAGTACTAAGCAGGGAACCACCAAGGAGTGGCCTATGCATGGTCTGAAATTGTTAATGATCTAGTCACCCAATATGACAACTCTTAGATCAACATCTTTTTGGGACAATTAGTCAAACTCTTGCAAACAAGTTAAGTAGAAAAATACACTTTTTAATATCAGAGGTTGTGAACAAGGACCTAAAACTTGAATAATTTTTAATAGTTGGAACTTATGGTAGTGGGCTACGTGACAACATTCAACAAGAGCTGAAGGTCCATGATCCCAAAATCATTTAACAATCAAGAAGGTGAAGGAATTGGAGATGAATAATAGATCCAATTACAGGCTTCCATGATCCATCAATTTTCTTTAGAGACAAAAACACTGCCAACACTATGAATCCTCAAAACATTACTCATGTCACACCACAGTGATAAGATGGGAAAATATTTTGTTAGTTTTATGATCAGATATGATAACCAGATTTTAATTCAAAAATCACACTCACAAACACAGCAAATACCCTGGGAAAACCCTCCAACCTGAGGGAGAAAAACCCAGCCAATATATCTCTTATATATTTATTCAATATGGGCAGAAATCTGCTTACAACTCAGGCACAACGCAATGCCTAATCGATACAATGAACAGCACCTCTCCTAGATGCAAACAATACAAATAATATGTTTCTTCTTGAATCGATCTGCTGCTACAATTGATGAAGATCTGCTGCTCAGATCAAATTCTTCTCCTTGAACGAATGCTTTACTTGATGATCAAATACAAATGAAGAGCATCATATATATAATCAACCAAATAGAATTGCACCCCTTCACCAAGAGAGGTCGGCCTCTTAGAAAAGACGTCTTTGGAGAAAGGCGCGATTTTCTAGATGAGGTCGGCTTTCACAAATAAATAATAATAATTTATTATGTCTTTAATATTTTATCTTTTGATCATGAAGGCGCCTCTTCAATTAATATTCATTATATAAATTTAAATAGCCTTGTGGCTATATTTAAATTTATTCTTTAAATCGTATCTGGAAGTATAATCCTGCGGCTGCTTTATCATCAACATATTTATGTTACCATTGTGACAAAAACTATTCGAAGGGGCAAAAGTGTATAGAGAAGTGCCCCTTGCTCATAGAAAATCAGTCATTGATGAATTTGGCAATTAAGGAGACAAGTCAGAGGATGAACAAGAGCAGTTGGACGAAGATGTCACTGTATCCTTCTATGTGCTGGATTGCATCAATGCTCCCTAAGCTTTCATGGTTGAAGTTTACATCAAGAAGATAAAGTAGTTGTACTCCTATAACTTTGGGAAGCGGATATAATACATAAACCAAAATCACAATTCCCCAGCTGACTAAACATTTCACTCTTTATGTCTCCTTCCCCTCCTTCCAAGGTAATTACTAAGAAAATATGAAAACAGATCCAGAAGAAAAATATCAAAATGATTATCTATTTGCCTCATACTATACAAAATCTGGCAATCCTATCCAAGTTAAACATGGAACCCTTTAGCACCAAGATCCATATGAAGTCCCACGTTGTGTGGTACTTCATGCTTTGGAGAAAGTAGCCGATCTCTATACAGAAGATTTAAACATCTCTGAGATTAACTTAACTATGAGTGGATTAATGAAGCTGTCCTGACAAAACACTCATATCATAATAAACATCTCATTTGTTTTGACAAAGGTTAGGTACACCTAAACCTAAATAATGACATGTCAGATTAGATCGAGAAGGCCTGGAAGTTGAACTAAACCATAACAATATAAATAGAGATGTTGACCTTATCACAATCCAATCTTGGCAAACTTGTACGAACAAATTATCCATTCATCATTGATGATCTAAACGACTTTAAAAAATGGAGAATTGTCCACCTCTCTTGTGCACAATTTCCCTCAAAATTCATACCCCACAATTGCTCTGTTTGAATGCTCTAATTTAAGCTTATTTCTAATTATTTATAAATTTGTGAATAGGATCAATTAATTTTATTAGCTTCCCATGCTAATAATGTTTAAGTAAACTTCTTAATCACCTAAAAATTGAAAATGCAATCAATATCAGGATTTTAATACCTTTTTATATTAATTTACCTATTTTTTTATATTAAAAATAAATTCACCACAAATTAAAAAGTCATTGCCACTTTATAAATCATCCCTAAAATTTGTAGCCAACTACAACCACTTAAAAAAAAATGGAAATAGTTTACAAATATAGCTCAAACAAGCATCAAAAGATTACAAAGATTTGATCAACAATGAAAGTTCAAAGATCTGGCATCAAACACATGATTAAGAACCCATAGCCCTCAATTTAGAATAACCCCCCAAACTGCCAACCATCAAAATATCCAGGAATCGGCTATAGAACTAATATTCATCATCACAATGCACTTTTATAGAATGAACAGAAAGCAAGGGTTTGTCACCAATCATCCACTAAAATTGCCTTTGAGAAAACATAACAAGATAGAATGACAAGGAATGCTGCAATGATAAAACAGAACCAAATAGCACAGTCATAGCCATAACTATAAGTACAACCATATCAAAGATTGTCCATCCATAACCATAACACTATCAGAAAGGGGCAGCATTAGATAATTGCCATTCAAGTCACACACCACCAAAAAAAGATTAACACATAACAACTATTCTCTTAGATGTAGCCAAATGAGTAACCAAAAAGGGACTATCCAGCATAACATTAAGATCACAATGCATACAATCAATTCAACAAAGCAACATTAACCAATTACAATTTTTTCCTTCTCATCCAGATGATTAATAAAATGCTTGAGCTTTCTCTTGATAGATTGGTACCTATAATCCACACACTCTTGAAGCCATGAGTCCGTATAGCACCTAACAGACACTACAGGATATGGAGAATGCACTTCATCACTGCCATACTTAGAGGAACTATTATCAGCAAAATACACACTACCATGCATTACATCAACAGCATCAACATTCTTTCCCTTATCTGCAGCAACCAAATGGACTTGAAAACCAGACACTGCATCAACAACATCAACATTAACATGAAGACTGGGAGAAACACTAGCTGGCTGAACATCAATATTCTCAGGATTCTTGCCATGTAAAATTACAATTTCTATATCCCTCTGCATCGGCCGCCTAATAGTATCTTGCAATGCAATATGCAAATCTGATCCCATTTCCAAGCACTTTGACTCTAGGATAGGAGTCCCATCTAGATAGGATCTCTGCACATCATCCTTATCTTTATGAACCTGCATGACCACATTGTTTACAACAATAGATAATGTGACTTCTAGATAGAAATTAGTAAGCAACCTTTCACTGTTCTAGAAGACATCATTATTTCTAACAATCCATATGTGCTAGAGAACCTCAAAAGGAGTGATAAGACATAACTTATCCAAACACTCAGGTAAAGAAGATGCACCATGTAGAAAACCAAAGAGTGTAGTTAGTGTACAATCTCTATTATTATGTTTTGATATTATTGGTTATCCAAATTTGTATTAATTGTTTGTCAGCTTCGGGTGGTTATAAGTGTCGGTTGGATGATGGTTGTGTTCCTATTGGCAACTGTCGAGTCTTTTAAATAGATTGCCTATCATCAAGGAAAGGGGATGATCTAGTTGGATTGACTTTGATCCTTGGCTGACCATCTCTAGTCTTCTTCTGTAGTAATTTCATGTGTGAATAACGATACAATTTACTCTTGTATCCGGTATGCATTGTCATATCTATTATTAATTCATGTATTCATTTTATCAGACAAAATAGTAAACATTTGGTGCCATTGCCTTAAAAGAAATCGGGTCCAATATAAGAGATTCATGCCCTTAGACCCCAATAAAGGCAGGAAGAGACCACAAGGTGGTCAAGACCAAGAGATCAAGTGATCTTTAAGGATTGTAGAGCAAAAGGAATGAAGAAGAAGATTACAAGAAATACTTAATCAAAATACAATTGTACAATTGCCAAGTCAGAGCCCTTTTCGAGAACGAAGTAAAAGCCGAAGTGTAAGTTCGAGTCATAGTTAGAAAGAGAAAAAGATTTCCTTGACAAGAAAATACACAAGGTAGAGTGGGAGGAAATAACAAGGTACTTATCGTTTCTTGACAAAGTGTACTTGGACCTTGTCAATCAAGCCAAGAAATCATCAATACAATCACCACCAAAGGATGAAGAGTGGGAGGGAGAGTCCACGGGCTCATTGTCAAAAACCAATGAGAACAAGAAAGTTTCTGAGGGCAGCTTAAGCATGTGGAACATTGAGACAAGACGAGCAAAGGATTCCTACGTGGTTGAGAGTGCAAGAGAAGCACCAAAATATATGATTCAAAACTCTCCAGATAGGTTCCAAGTAGAAAGGTTGCTTTAGGGAAGACAAATGATGACTCCCCCAACAACTTCAAATGTGGAGAGGCAGAAACTCTTGAAATTCACAAGCAAGGGATTGAAGGATCTTGTATGGCATTGTAAGACTTGTGAAATAATTTGGACAACAAATGGGCAAAGATGATAAAGCAAGTTGTTTATGATCTTTTCTAGCTACCTTGCAAGGTGTGGCGATTGACTGGTATACAAAAATTGACCAAGCCTCTCGAAATACATGAGAGAGATTAAATAAGGCCTTTGAAGAAGAGTTTAAATTGCTTCGTGATGATAATGAAATAGCAGCATAAATTTACAATACAAAACAAGGTAACCATGAAAATGTACAAGCTTATAATTGTAGACCTAAATAATTGCTTGTAAAGTTAGAAAAATAATCAACTAATGGTTTGAAGAAAAGATGGTTCATAGAAGGTCTACTTTTGTAATTAAGAAAAAAAATGAAGCTAGTACCACCCTCATCCTATTCAAAAGCCTACAATTGGGCAATGGACATACAAAGTGAAGATAAAATGTCCTTGCGCAATAAAAGAAAAATAGAGGAAGATAGAAGTTCGGATGACAATAGTGACAATGAATCGAGAATGGTACAAGCGCTTTGAAGGGACATACTCCAAATGATGAAAGAATTGAAAGTGGAGAAAGAAACCAACAAAGAAACTAATGAACTATGGTGTACTGAGTGCAAAGTTGAGGGGCACAAAAAAGGTAATTGTCCTAGAAAGATGTTTTGTGAGATTTTCTAGGTTATGAGTCATTCAATAAAGGAATGCTCATACAATTTGAAGACTAGGAGTACACAAGTATTCTTTATGCAAGGAGAGGAGTCCACTCCATCAAAACCACATAATGCGTCTCTAGGCGGTTATCGAAATTAAAGAGGAGGTCAAAGCCAAGTACAATATGACCCCAAAAGACGCCTTATCGTATAATGCCGACCATGTAGCAAATGGGGACACTTTGCGAGAGACTACTAGAACAAGCAAGATTGTGCAAATGGTGTGGACTTGGAGGCCATGAAGACATTGGATGCCTAAAGCAAAAGGCCAATGTCAGCATGATTGATATAAGGCATAATGAAGCATTGGTCGTTACTCTTGCCAAAGCAAAGAAGGCTATGTACCAAGATCCACGTACAAAAAAAAGAAAGGCTTCATGAAGCAAGGGATGAGGTGGAGAATATTATGGCTAACAAACGAAACCACTCAAATGCAAACACAAGTATAGTAACAAATCAATTACAATCCAAGAAAAATATTGCACGACAAGTACTTCAAGCTATTTGACCAATTAAAGTAGTAGATTTATTCCAAAGTATTCCTAAAATCTAAAATGTTATGACTAATTTTGCATCGAGGGAGAATGAGATGATGCATGCTACAACTCAATTGGACTTTGGAGAGAATGAAGATCCAATAACCAAACCTCTTTTGTCAAGCAACCAAGTGATCGATCCAATGTTATTGATAGTCAATATGGCAAAGAAACTAGTGGTGGTGAATATGGAGATCCTTGGAAGGAATCTCAACAATACAATCGCTGATGGCGGGTCTAGTGTGAATGCATGCACTTGGAGAAGTTTGGGCAAGCCAACCATTTAACCCCCAACTTTTCAATTGGTAGATCAACAAGGAACTAAGGTACTTGAAGTTTTAATGGGACGAAAGGTAATTATTGGAACCCAAGCATTTTTGTTGAACTTTGTGGCCATTTCATTAAGGAAGAAAGCGTACGACACATTGTTGGGTTGAGGTTGGCTAGTAACAACCAAAGTCGATCAAAATTGGAAAAAGAATACAATCTCCATTGGAAACAAGGGGCGTAAGTAATTGATTTAAAGAACCAAGCCATAAGTGAGGAAGCAACTTCCTCCAATTCATCAAATTCGGACTCTGAAAGAAAATGGGAAGAGAAGCACGATCTGGGTTCGATAGAGCCAAATGACGAAGGGATTTTGCAATTATAGTCATGCTCGGAGGATGAAACAAATTTTGTGTGGCATTTTTTCACTGGAAAATGGAGGACTATGAGGTATTTTTGTTGACTTGTAATTTTCTCAAAGCCACAACTCTTAGTGAAGAGCAATCGATGAAAAATGATTTTGAAAAGTTGGATAGTTTATGTGTGCTAGATATAGTTCATGGTTTGCAAAAGACGATAGTTGCAATAGAGGTATCCGACTTTGTAGAAGAATGCAAAATTACTAATGATATGTCTTCGAGTACATTAAAAAGCCAAACTACATAAAGGCCCTACTATAAGAAAAAGCCCCACTACAAGGCCCGAGTACATAAAAGGCTTGACTATATTAAAAAGCCCAACTATGAAGCCTAACTACATTAAAAGGTTTGACTATATTGTATGGTGAGAAAATAACTCATTTGCATGGCAAGAAAATAGTTATGTTGTATGGCTGCTAACCCTAGACCCTCGCCGTACTCTTTTGATTTGCCAAGTACACTCCAAGTCCGAGTTTGCAAAGTGCACTTCATAGTTTGTTTATAGGTCCTTGTCTACAATATCATCATCAATTTGAAAGTCTTCCCTAATTTACTTGATGTTTACTTATCGTTTGGAAGATGACTTTTTCTTTTGGGGGGGTGATGTAGTTAGTGTACAATGTCTATTATTATTTTTTGATAATATTGGCTATCCAAAAATGTATTAATTGTTTGATGGCTTCATGTAGTTATGAGTGTCGGTTGGATGACGGTTGTGTTACTTTTGGCAATTGTCAGGTCTTTAAAATAGATTACGTATCATCAAGGAAAGGGGATGATCTATTTGGATTGACCTTTGATCTTTGGTTGACCATCTCTGGTCTTCTTCTATAATAATTTCATGTGCGGATAAAGATATACTTTACTCCTGTATCTAGTATGCATTGTCATATCTATTATTAATTCATGTATTCATTTTATCAGATAGAGTAGTAAACAAAGAGAATATCAGATCAACCAATCACATGAATACCCACACAAGATGACCAAGTAGGAAACAAAAAGTTCCAAATTAGTATAGCATAGGGACACTCATAGAAAAAATGAGTGATAGATTCAATACAACCACAGACCAGACATGTCATAGGCCCAGAAATAAAAGAATTGGCACCAACGTCAAGCTTATTAAACAACAATAACCATCCGAAAAATTACTTTCTAAGGACCAAGACAAACAACCAAACTCTCCTAAGCCTACTAGACCAAATATCCCTAGAGTCATAAAGGTCCCACAGGAGGTTCAATTTACTGTACCTATCAGCTAAGAAGGACAGCAAAGCATGCAAATATTTAGGAGTAACCTGAGAATTTTTTTGCCACCAATTCATTGAATATTCTCCCACAAGTTATTATTCTATTGTATAAACTCAAGGTTGCCATTCAAACCTGCATTCTTAATCATAGTAAAACTCTTCTTCTGATGTTTAGGAATGCCAAATTTATTCTGCATTGTCTCCCATTGCATTAAAGTACCATTGTCAGACAAGCAATCAATATAACTAATATTCTGATTATTCCAACTTTTAGCAGAGCACCCCCCTTGTAGCAGCAAGGAGAGATCTTTTGCTACTGAGAGACCACTATAAAAATCTAAAACCACTGACCTCGTTACTAGAGAAAACCTCATGTCCTTTAGTAAAACCTTTTACATACACCCAAGCCTTCCAAATAGAGTACATTGGAACCAGAAGGTTTGAAATCAAAGTCACCAAAGAAAATATCCCATTAGTGCAAACCATTCCAACTAGGATTCCCTTTGGGGAAACCATTGGATAAATTAAGCCTAACAAGTTGCTTCCAAGGCTCATTACCCTTTATAGCTTCTATAATCCATTTGACAGCCAAAGACACACCTTACAAGAACAATTTCGTCAACCCTGTCACTTCCAGCCACCTAGGCTCATTGCACTTCTGCCAGGAGATAGCATGCCTTTTTTATTCCTCTTTCCATCTGACTAAAGGAAATCCGTTATAAGCTTGTTTAGTTGATTAATCTGGGCAGAAGACACCAACCAACATGATGAAAAATACAAGGAGTATGAAGAAAAAACCTTCTGGCAAACTTGGAATCTTCCAGCCAAAGATAATAAACAAATTATGATTCCATTTTACAATTTTTCTGTTAACTTTATGCATCACCCAATTTCACATTTCTTTTAAAGAGTGACATAGAGATAATGGAATACCAAGGTACCTGACAATCTCTTTAGGTCCTAAACACTTCCAACCAATATTTAACAGCCAATTATGGAACTCATTAGACCAGCATAGAACACTTGATTTATGCAATTCAATTTTAGAACTAGAGGCAATATAGGACACATCTAATCTCTTACCCAAATTAATTAAGTTTTGTTCATCTATTTCCACAAAAAGGGTGGAGTCATTAGCAAATTGCAATTCAATCATTGAATCACTAGAAGGGAAACTCCAACTTTTCTTTGGGGTTCCTAATGAGCAATCCATTAAAAGAAAATGAAGAGGCTCAGCAGCCAAAACAAATAAATAAGGCGCTAGAGGGCAACCTTGCCTTACAAATCTTTGAAGAGGGAAGGAATCAGAAAGCTTACAATTAATGACAAATGTTGATCTGAGCAGAAGCATCCACAAATAATGTACTCACCATTTTACAAAAAGAACTCACCAAAACCCAAAGCTTTAAGCATCAAAATAATAAAGGGCTGTTCAATATGATCATAGCTTTTTCAAAATCAAGAAGAATCATAAAGACATTTTATCTAGAAAATTCAGTCTTATTCATTCCTTTCCAGCTGGTTAACAAGCTATCCAAAATATATCTTCCCTTCACAAAACCAGTTTGTAAAGGGGAGAGCGCTTAGGATATAACTTTCTGCAAGCCAAGGCTTCGGCAAAGATCTTATAGGACATATCAAGAAATGGGTCTCTAGTTTTACAACTGAAAAATATCATCATCTTTAGGCAGCAGTTTAATAACACTTTTGTTTATCTCACTACCAAGAGAACCTCAACAATTGCCTCTCTGTACACCTTGAGCAAAATTTTGCTAACCCAATCAATATTTGCTTTGTAAAACTCAATAGGAAATCCATCAAATAGGAGCCTTACCATTTTTTAAATGACAAATAACATTCTTAATCTGCGCCAAAGATAACTCAGCCTCTAAACTCAAAGCCTTACTACCATCCAACTTGCAGGGGACCAACTTTGAGATAATATCCCCTGCTGCAACACTGTCACCAGAAGATAGCAAACTCCCTTAGAAACTCTGAAAAGCCCTCCTAAACTCTGCTTTGTCCTTCACCAGCACACCACCAACTTCAACAGCATTGATCTTCTCTTTCTTATGCTTAAACTTTAAATATTTAAAGAACTTAAAGCAACTACAAGCACTTTAAAAGAATTTAACCTATTTATATGGACTTAACAATTGGCCTATAATTCCTCTCCAAATTTCATTTCCTTGATGATGGGCAAAGTACCTCATTTAAAGCATTGGGCAAAAGCTTCTATGCAGGTTGTACTGAAGAGATTCTATGAGTGTAAAGAAGTTGGCAGGGGATTAAATTGCTTTACTTATTTGGTATTAAACTTCCATATTGTGGTCACTGTTGTAAATTTAGTTTCATATAGATGTAAATTCCATAGAAATAAACTCACTAGTGGTGGTTATGGCCTTTGTTCTCTTATGGACCCATTAGGAAGAATGAGTTTTATTTAGGGATTGCAACAGATGAAGTCTTTGCCACATTAATTGACACTCCAAAATACAATCCTTTTAGTGTTCAAGGAGTCCTATGTGGGTAGAGAGTCACAATGCTAATTGATAATGGGGCAACCCACAATTTTATTGATGAAGGTTTGGTGGCTAAGAGAAGTCTTCAGATAGAAGATTTCAAAGGGTTTAATGTGATGGTTGCTAATGGATTCACTATGCCTTGCATGAAGAAAATTTCCAACTAAATTTCTCCTTGGAAAACCACAAAGTGACGAATGACTTTATGTTGTTGGCATAGGAGATACAAATGTAGTATTGGGAGTTTAATGGTCGCACTCCGTTGGGAAATTCACTCAAAATAAAAGACTATGGAACTCAAGTTTCAAGCTGATGGGAAGAAAGTAGTGCTTCGAGGATTGTCAAATGGAGCTCCTAGAATTGTTTCCACCAAAAGAATGGAGGACTTTTGGCCATGGTCAGTTTGCTTGGGCAGTCCAATGTCTAATAACTCCTACGACTTCTTCAAATTATCATGTTGATATCCAGTCTCTTTTGGATGAGCATAACAATGTTTTTAGTGATATGCTTCTAGGAAGGCCACCTAATAGAGGTTTTGAGCATGTCATAGAGCTAGAAGAAGGGGCCAACCTAGTCATCACTACGCCTTATCACCATCCCAAAAGGCATAAGGAAGAAATTGAGAAGACCATTAAGGATTTGTTGAGCATGTGTTACATTAGACCTAGTTCAAGTCCCTTCGGTTCATCTGCAATCTTGGTGAAGAAAGATGGAGCCATGAGGATGTGCATAGACTACAAAGCCTTGAATAAATAGACCTCAAATTAGGATATTGTCAGATCAAGGTTCAAGATGAGGACCTTCACAATATAGCTTTTAGGTGTCACTTTGGACACTATGAATTTTTAGTTATGCCATTTGGTTTGACTATTGCTCCAGCCACTTTTCAGTCTTGTATGAACCAAGTGTTTGATAAGCAATTGAAGAAATTTGGTTTGGTTTTCTTTAATGATATCCTCATCTATTGCAAGACTTGGGAGGAACATTTGAGACATTTGGATGAAGTTTTGGGATTTTGGAGGCTCAAGCATTATTTGCTAAGTAGTCTAAGTTTGAATTTGTAATGATCTAGGTCATGTTAGTAGTGCTCGAGGAGTTCAAGTTGATTAGGAGAAGATATAGGCTATTTGGGATTGACCTTCCCCAAAGACATATGGCTAAGAGGATTCTTTGGACTTTGTAGCTACTAAAAAAGATTTGTTAATGAGTTCTCACAACCAGGAGTACCCTTAACATATTTGACTAAGAAGGGGGCTTTCACATGGACCAATGTAGTACAATAAGCTTTGACAAGCTCAAGTAGGTGATGAGTTCATGTCTTGTGTTGGTTGTTTCTGATTTCTCACTTCCCTTTGTGTTGGAATGTGATGCATCTGGAGAAGGGATTGGAGTGATTCTAATACAAAATAAGCACCCAATAACTATCACAAACTTAGAGAGGCAGAAAGAAGGTTCGCAATCTATGACAAAGAGATGTTGGCCATCATACATGCATAGCCAAATTCAAGCAATATCTGTTGGGTGGTAAATTTGTGGTAGAAAAGACCACAATAGCTTGAAGTACTTTCTCAATTAGAAGGATTTGAATGAAAGACAACAAAAATAGGTACGTAAACTTCAGGCCTATGACTTTGGCATTGAATATGTTAAAGGGAAGAAGAAGATAGTAGCAGAAGCCTTGTCAAGAAAGCCCACTCTATGCTCATGATTGACATTTCAGCTGATTGGAAAGCTGAAATCTTAGTAGATTATGCTAAGAATGTATTTGCTACTGACATCTTGGAAGATAGGTTGATAGATGATAGATATTGGGCAGCAAATGAACTCATACTCTACAAGGATAGATTATATCTTGCCCTTGAGAAAAAATTGAAAGATAAGGTGGTAGGATATTCGGGGTATTTCAAGACATACAAACAGATCAGGGAAAGGTTCACTTGGAAAGGACTCAAACATGACATCCTTAAGCACATTAGAGAATACATGGCTTGTCAGCAGAATAAGATTGAGCAATCTCTTCAAGTAGGTCTATTGCAATCTCTACCTATTCTAGATCAGATGTGGGAGAACATCTCAATTGATTTCGTCACAGGATTCCTAAAGGTGCATGGTAAGGATTGTATCTTTGTTGTGGTTGATAGACTTACCAAGCCAACAACAACTCATTCATGGCATCCAAGCCAACAACTTCAGCCCTCATTTTAATCAACAATGTTGCGCTTCTACTTAAAGCATCCACTACCTTGTTTGAACCTTCTCTCCTATGTTGAAGGATAAAAGTGTAACCTTGTAGGAGCTCCACTCAATATGTTCTTGGTTCAGCTTGCCTTGACTGTCAATAAACTGTAAATCATCATGACTTATGTATAGCACAAATTTTTTAGGAAGCAAGTAATGTCGCCACTTCTTTAATACTTGTACAATGGCATAAAAATCTTGATGGTAAACAAAATATTTCTTTGTGGCATCAATCAGCTTCTTGCTGAAATAAGCCGTGGGTTTGCCCTACTGACTGAGAACTGCTCTAAGGGCTGCTCCACTGGTGTCACAATCCACTTGGAATGCCTTTGCAAAATCCGGCAAGGTTAGGACCAGCACTTTAGTGACCTTTTTCTTCAAAATCTCTAACCTCTTGTTTACTGTTAATATCCATTTGAATTCATTTTTATCCCCACATGGTTTCAGTGATGGGTGCAAATAACCCACTAATGTTTTGCACAAACTTCTAGCAAAAGCTTGCTAAGCCATGAAACCTTCTAGCTTTAAACATGCTCATTAGCATAGGCCATTCCACTTAACCTTTTTTGGATCCATTCACAGCCCTTTGTGGGGGATAACAAATTCCAAATAGACCAATGCCTTTTTCATAAAGTTACATTTCTTTAGATTGATCAACTTCTCCACGTTAAGCCTTTGTAAGACTTGCCAAATATGTGACAAATGTTCCTCCCCACTTTTTCCAAAACTTGGTATATCATCAAAGTAAGCAATCACAAATCTGCCCAAGAAAGGTCTCAGCACCTCTTTCATTAACCACATAAATGTGCTAGGATTCGTTAATCCAAAGGGCATTACTAATTACTCATACAACCCCTCCTTGGTCTTGAAAGCTATTAGCCATTCATCCCTCTCTCCTATCCTAATTTGATGACAAAATCAATCTTCCGAAAGTATTTAGCTCCCTAGATGGTTAATGAGAGATCATCCACTTTAGGTAATGTAAACCAATATTTGATAGTTATCTTGTTTATGGCCCATGAATCCATGCACATTCTCCATTTACTATTCTTCTTGGGTCCTAACATAACGGTATTGTGCATGGGCTAAGACTGACCCTAATCAGTCATCTTTCCAACAACTCCTTTGTTTACCAAACTAATCGCTGTCTTATATTCTTTAATTTCTGTCTTTTATTTTTTGATTATCATCACTGTCCTCCTAATATTAATCGCTGCTAGTTTTCCTAATATTAGATAGTTTGCTGTCTTATAAATTTCTATTAGATAAATTGTTGTCTTTATCTGATTAAAATCAGATCACACCTCTTCATATATTAATTGCTGTCCTTTAAAGACTTTTTGTCTTTTCCGACTCTGTCTTTTTCTTATAGTCCATCACACCTTTTTGGTAATTAAATTTGCTGCTTTTTAGATTTCTTTTATTAATATTAATTGCTGCTATAGATGAACCTTAATCACTGCTATTTCAAACATATTTAGGATCGCTGCTTTATAAATGTTAATATAGGCGATTAGCATTTATATGCCTTTAAGTCGGTCAGAAAATGTTAGATATTAATTGTCTTAGTGTTGTCTTATTCCTAGTGAGTCGACCAGTCTTTAAGCTTCAATTAGATATATTTGCTCTCCATCACTAGCAGGTAATTCTATTGCTCCAGTATTTGCCCCTCTATTCAACCAAATAGCATGCCGTACATCTTGATAACTTGCTGCCACATTACAGAAATCAATAAGCTTATACAGTTCTGTATCATTCCTATCCCCATGTTCAAACTTTTTTAACCGATTCCATTCTCAGGCTGTAAATTATATTAACCAGGATTAATATCCACAATCATAACTTTACACAAATTTAAACCAATCTTTTTAAGATCTTTCACAAAACCATCACAAACCCTTTTGCAATGATCTTTATAAAATCGTCTGCTTATGTCAAAATTAACTTCAATTTTTCCCAGAATAACATCTACAGTCTCATGGTGGCTTTCAGTGAAAACAATGATTTCATAGTTTTTGTGCAGTTCAGTGAAAAGTTGATGAACCCTGGGCCTAATTGAAACATACAGAGTTACTGTTCAACTTTTTTTTTCTTAAACTGCAGTCATAATCTTCATTTATAGCGGTAATAAAAGCATGGGTTCTAATGGCTTCTCTTACATCCCCACATGTTGCTACTTTGCATAAATCCATAACTCTCCATAGCTCTCGATCTGTTAAATCATCATTGAGGAACATCATTTTCTGGCTGGAATGTATATCAGTTGGCTCATCATCAACAATTATAACATTCTTTAGGTCCCTCCCAAGCCTAGCAAGGTCTTTTACCATCACAACTTCGTCTTTGACATCAATGGCAATAAACTTATAATCTCTTATAGTCCTTTGACATCATGACAATATTTCTAACAATCTCCCCTTTTGTCATTGATGGCAACACAAACATAATTCTCTCTCCCCCATTCTATATCTCTTCCCCTTTGACATCAATGGCAAAGGGATATTTATGAAACATCTATCCACAAATGGATCATGGAAAACGTCCAATTATATTCTCTAATACTCACATCCAATGTAATAGCGATATACTTCTCCCCTTGTCAAAGATTCTCTAATGCTCCCCCTTGCTCTAATATTTCTCTTTCTCTAACTCTCCACCCTTTGTTTCTATGTTGTTTGGGTGACATGTTTCCTCTATGGCTGTCCAAAAAAAATTAGATCATCTGCTTGAGTTTTAACAAGTTAGGAACTTGTTTAGCTATCCCATTACTTTCTTATGCATGTTCAACTCTTTTCTATCCTTGGCTATTGAATGAAGAAGATCATCATTTTTGATCTCTTTGTGAGAGTCTTCTCATCTTCTTTCTCTCTCTCAAGATTTCTGATTGTCACAACTAAATGATTGTTTTTCTGCTCTTTTCCATCCTTTGCATGAGAACTTCTTCTTCTTGACATCAATGGCAGTATTCTCCTTTTTCCAATAATTCTCCCCATTTCTTGAAATCAATGACAGCGAGATACTTATTCCTTTAATGTGAAGTTGATCATAAATACAACCATATCTTCACTTTCTCTAATGGTCTTCCTCTTCTAAAATCAATGGTAATGGGATGCTCATAACTTTCATAAGGAATGTGCAACAGCTGATCTATCTTTGAATTGTTTTCTCCATGGAGCTTTAAAAGTTATTGCAATGATTAGCTCCCCTTGATTTCATGCTTCTCTTCAAATTTCTGCATGAGGTGCAGATTGCACAAGTGTGGGTTCTTTCTTCTAATTATTTTGCTCTCAAAAGGTAACTGCTCTTTTCACTTCCTTGTTCTCCCTTTTTAATACCTTTTATAGACTATAAATAATCTCTCTCTTGATACTAAATGCTGTTCACATTGAAGCTTTCCTCTTTTATTACCTTCAAGGCAATATACTCTTTGCTATTGTTATAATGGATCTGAATGACACTTTAACTCTCTATTCTCTCAAATCTTCAATCTCATGGAGACACTTGTAAATGTCATCTTTATGTGCATGGGTTAAAGGTATGCAATCTTTCATCATCTAGGATCTTGAATATTTCTGACAATTATGTAGATGCCAATTCATTACTTTCCCTTGATGCCAATCTATTGCACAAGTGGATTCTTTGTTGGCAGTTGGTCAGTGCTCCCCTCAGGATTCGTGACATGGACTAACCGCCTCCTGTGGATCCGTTAACTCTGGTGGTTGTATCAGACATTAATAGGTTGACCTTTTGGTGCAACAACAATCGTGGGGCCAACAATTGGTATCAGAGCCAAAGGTGTTGGGTTCGAATCCCCTCGGGTAACGCTGAGGGGGAGATTGTTGGCAGCTGGTCAGTGCTCCCCTCGGGATTTGTGACATGGACTGACCGCCTCTCGTGAATCCGTTAACTCTGGCGGTTGTATCATGCATTAACAGGTCGACCTTTTGGTGCAACAACAATCTTGGGGCCAACATTCTTCTCTTTAGATTTTGTGATACTTCGTCTTTTGAGTTATCTTCTCTATGGGTCTGAAGGATAATGCCATACTTAGCACCCCCTGAAATTGTGCTTCTCCTTATGGACTAGGAGATATCTCTTGTGCATGTAATGAAGTTTGCACTACCATAGATTTATCCTTCTCATTGTCTTGTTCTTGTTCCCTTCTCCAAACTTTTATAGGCTTTCCTTTTTGTTTGGTCATGGTATCTTCCATCTTGTGTTGTCTAGGTGACTTCACAAAGCAACTTCTACAATAATGTGCATTATGTCCATAGTTATTGCATTTGTAGCATACAACACTATAGTTCACTAGAGGAACATATGAATTATAGATTCTAACTTTCTTCCCACAATGATTTCTATTTTTGTTCCATTCATTATTATATCTCACATGTGTTCTACACTCTCTTACCTTATGTTCAAAATGATTGCATGAGTAGCAACAGCCATAAAAGGTACTCTTGAACTTGTATATATGTGCTTGCCTCGGAGGAAATGACTTCAGGCTACCTTCATTTCTGATAGAGCTTTTGAAAGTGTCTTTGAGGCTTTTTGTCTTTCCCTCATTTGTCTTCTTAGGACCCTTTGGAATCTTCATTGAATGTTTGGTTTTCTCTATAGCCAAGTCCTGTTTTATTTGATGGTGACCTTTGCCCATTAATGATGTCATCTAGGATTTCGGTGCTCTTTTCAAACTTGAGGCTTGTGTTTGACTTGGTTGTTGTCTTCTCCAATTCTTTCCTCATAGAGACAATTTCACACTCTAGCCTTTCACAATTTTCTTCCTTCATTTTCAATTGGGTTCTCACATCTTCTTCAATCTTTTTCCTTTCTTCAATTTGAGCTTTTAGATCTATGATCACCTTTTTGGATTCTTCAACTAATTTGGCCTTTGATTTACACTCTTCTTGAAAATGTATTTTTAGCTCAACAATTATCTTCTCGGATTCTTCAAGGCTTCGTATTAACTCTACATTAGATTCAGTTGGCTCTTGAAGTTGTAGCTCAAGTTTCAAGTTCTTCTTTCTAAGTTTCTCAATCTCATCTATAGCACGATAGAGTTCTTCCTCAAAACTTTCTACATCATCATTTTCTTCGTCTTCATTATACATATCAACATTCTCATCATATTCTTTTGACTCCTTTATTTCTTCTTTCCTTTCACTCATAGAGTCATCTTCTCTTTCAAGGAGACCATCTTTTGTTTTTATTGGCATGTGTGTTCCATCTATCACCTCATCACTATTTCTTTCCTTTTTGCTATCACTTGTATTTGGTTTTGGTGATTGTTGATCAATACTTTGTTTGGTATTTCCTTTTCCCTTATTTTCTTTTCTTTTTGCCATATGTGCTCTTAGAATCTACCTTCAAGTGGTTAGACATTTTCGAAGGAATCGGCTTTGATACCAATTGATGAGCACATGGTTATACTGAGAAGGGAAAGGGGGGTGAATTAGTATAACAATTATCTTTACTTTTTCAAACTTATTACCATATCTAAAATTTGATCGATAACAATAACATCAATAATTATGCACATAAGAACTCAATAACACACGATATTTATGTGGAAACCCTTGCTGGAAGCACAATAATGCTTTTATATGAATTCTTCTTTTTTCAAATTTTGTAGGCACCAACCTGTAATGTCCCCTATCTCGATTTTCCCAAGAATTCGCCTATTGATTGCAAATTGCAACAAACTAGGGTTAGGGTTTCACCTTATTAAACAAATATCACTTGGATTGGAATCTTGCATTCACCACATGAACAATATATGCAAATATGTATATATGTTTGTTAGGGTTAGACAATTTCATCGCATCCATAGATTATCAATCAATACAAACAAGTGTGGGAGAAGGGACATGATGGGTCTGCCCGAAGCCCTATGCCAAGCCTAAGAGGTTGTATACCACAACTCTCCCCCTTGGTAACTTGTCCTTGCTTTCCCCCATCAAGGCCACGTCTCTCGGAAGACACTTGCCAACGTGTGGGATTAGGCGGAGATCGCGAGTGGGCTCTTTTGGCTCCTACCACTACACCTCAGGCCCTACCTTCGTGAGGAGTTGGGCGGAGGTCGTAATTGGGCTTTTGGCCCCTACCACTGACACCTTAGGCCCTTCCACAAGATGGGTTCCACAGAATCAAGCACATCATATATTCTATCACAAGAAATCATTAATTAAATATTCTTATTATCATATAGGCAATATGCATACATATGCAAGCAATGATCTGCAGATAATACAGTTGGTTGTATTGATGCATTTGATAATAGCAACCTATTGTGATACACGGGTTTGAATCTCTTTGTCTTCTTGATCTATATGCTCCTCCCCCTAGATCAATCTGTTCTCAATACTCATAAGATATCGTTAGTGGAGATCAAACGAATAAGAATCTAATACCCATACTTATATTAAAGCATCATAATTGCTGCAAGCATCATTATGGCATAATTGTATACATTTTGCATATATATATATATATATACTTTCTCTCTACTTATATCAACTAGTATATATATATATGTTTATAAATATCCTTTTCTTATATTGATATTTATACATATATACTCTTCACTCATTGCATACTATTCTTTATCAGATTTATCTATATCTATGCATGTATACTTGTATGCTTATCCAAATATATATATGTAAAATGGCTTTATGTTCTAATGCAAAACCCGTCACAGTTTGTATCACTGTTGCTGCTGTTCTGAATGCCCATCCTATTTCTTAATGCTCCTCCTCTTATAATGATCCACATCCCTTTTTATACCTTGCGAAATTACCAAGAGGGGCGACCATATGGAGAGGGACGTCTCTTTTTGTTAATATCCTCTAAGCGATGTCTTTAGTATTCATGATTTCTTAATCGTCACTACCTCTTTCCAATCGCTGCC
The DNA here is from genome assembly GCA_007115665.2 of Sequoiadendron giganteum. Taxonomy (NCBI): domain Eukaryota; kingdom Viridiplantae; phylum Streptophyta; class Pinopsida; order Cupressales; family Cupressaceae; genus Sequoiadendron; species Sequoiadendron giganteum. Next base: position 420,574,031 of record CM021108.1, read on the forward strand.
TTGCTGCCTTAACATATATGAACCGCTGCCTTCATTTGTTAACAGTCTGATTGCATTTTTCCTTAATTTGTCTTTATTCACACCTCAACACTCCTTTGTCTTATTCATTGCCTTCTTTTGTTAATCTCAATCTGATCGCTGCTGTTTAGTCATTTAATGGGAATCGCTGTGCTTGGTTTATAGTCTCTATAAGCAATTGCTGTTGTTTATATATTTTATATATTATATGTTAATATATATATTATTTTTATATTAAATGTTTCATGTTTAAAATGTATATATTATTATTAGTTTTCTTTTTTATATCTTTTAGTATTTATATATGTATTATAATGATTATAATTACAATGATTTTGAAGTTGTCAATATTTATTTTGTATTGTCAATATTATAATATTATCTTATGATAATGTATTTTATTTATTTATTTGCATTTCAATGCGTTACAATTTTAGGGACATGACAGTCCTCCCCGCCCAAGATTGCTTGCCCTCAAGGAATCATAATCTAGATGTGTGATTTTAAGATGTTGCTCCTTTTGGTGATGATATTAGCTTTGATAGGAGTTGGAAGTTCTAACCCAAGTGATGGTTATTCTGGTGATGAGGATATTGTATTGCCTAATATTCTTAAGTGCTACTACTTCTACCTAACCCTCAAAACCCAAGAGTTGGAGTTTATGAATCAATATAACTTAAAACCACCGGAATTAGAAATTAAAGCAAACAACCAAGTAGCTCAACCAAGCAGGCAAGTAGCTCAACCGGGCAAACAAGTAGCTCAAACAAGCAAGCAACCAGCTCAAGCACACAGGCAAGTAGCTCAAGCAAGCAAACTAGTAGCTCAAGCAAGCAAGCAGCCAGCTCAAGCACACAGGCAAGTAGCTCAAGCACACAGGCAAGTAGCTCAAGTAGACAAGCAAATAGCTCAAGCAAGTAGGCAACCACCTTAAGTAGACAAGCAAGTAGCTTGAGCACGCAAGCAACCAGCTCAAGTAAGTAGGCAACTAGCTCAATCAAGTAGGCAACTAGCTCAAGTAGGCAAGTGGGTAGCTCAAGCACGCAAGCAACCAGCTCAAGCAAGCAAGCAAGTAGCTCAAGCACGCAAACAAGTAGTTCAAGCACACAAGCAAGTAACTCAAGCAAACAACTAACCAACTTAAACAACTTGATAGACAACATTTTTAACGTTTTCATAGTTTTTAAAGCATAAAGTAATTATAAATACAATGATGAGCTCCAAAGACATAGTGACTAGCTCTAACATTCATCAAATACACAATGACTAACTAGCGCATCACAATGGCTGACACACACATGTCCATAATTCATATCAGTGCATTGTGCACTACATCGTGGGTCCTATCCTTTCCTCTGGTATACATATGAGCACACAATATACACTTGAAGTCATAAAGTATATGCAAGGTACACACATAGTTGCATAAATATATGTAATTCATAAAGTATACACATGGAAGGAACACACATATAGAGATACATTAACACAGGTTGGCAGGAACATGCTCTGATACCACTATAATGTCCCCTATCCCGATTTGCCCTAGAATTCGCCTATTGATCGCAAATTGCAACAAATTAGGCTTAGGGTTTCACCTTATTAAATAAATATCTCCTGGATTGGAATCCTACATTCACCACATGAACAATATATGCAAATATGTATATATGTTTGTTAGGGTTAGACAATTTCATTGCATCCATAGATTATCAATCAATACAAACAAGTGTGGGAGAAGGGACATGACGGGTTTGCTCGACGCCCGTCGCCTTATGCCAAGCCTAAGAGGTTGTATACCACAACTCTTCCCCTTGGGGACTTGTACCTGCTTTCCCCATCAATGCCACATCTCCTGGAAGACACTTGCCAACCTGTGGGATCAGGCGGAGATCGCGAGTGAGCTCTTTTGGCTCCTACCACTACACCTCAGGCCCTACCTTCGTGAGGAGTTGGGCGGAGGCCGTAAGTGGGCTTTTGGCCCCTACCACTGGCACCTCAAGCCCTTCCATAGGATGGGTTCCATAGAATCAAGCACATCATATATTCTATCACAAGAAATCATTCATTAAATATTCTTATTATCATATAGGCAATATGCATACATATGCAAGCAATGATCTGCAGAAAATACACCTGGTTGTATTGATGCATTTGATAATAGCAACCCGTTGTGATACACGGGTTTGAGTCTCTTTGTCTTCTTGATCTATATGCTCCTCCCCCTAGATCAATTTGTTCTCAATACTCATAAGATATTGTTAGTGGAGATCAAACGGATAAGAATCTAGTATCCATACTTATATTAAAGCCTCATAATTACGTATAAGGCTTAATAATTGCTGCAAACGTCATTATGGCATAATCGTATACAGTATGTATACATTTTGCATATATATATATATATATATATACTTACTCTCTACTTATATCAACTAGTATTCATATATATATATATATATATGTTTATAAATATCCTTTTCTTATATTGATATTTATATATATATACTCTTCACTCATTGCATACTATTCTTTATCAGATTTATCTACATCTATGCATGTATACTTGTATGCTTATCCATATACAAGTATATATATATACTTGTATGCTTATCCATATATATATGTAAAATGGCTTTATGTTCTAATGTAAAACCCGTCACAGTTTGTATCACTGTTGCTGCTGTTCTGAATGCCCATCCTATTTCTGAATGTTCCTCCTCTTATAATGATCCAAATCCCTTTTTATACCTTGCGAAATTCCCAAGAGGGGCAACCATATGGAGAGGGACGTCTCCTCTTTTTGTTAATATCCTCTAAGCGATGTCTTTAGTATTCATGATTTCTTAATCGTCACTACCTCTTTCCAATCGCTGCCTTGCTGCATTAACACATTTGAACCGCTGCCTTCATTTGTTAATAGTCTGATTGCATTTTTCCTTAATTTGTCTTTAATCTTTATTCATACCTCAGCACTCCTTTGTCTTATTCGTTGCTTTCTTTTGTTAATCTCAATCTGATTGCTGCTGTTTAGTCATTTAATGGGAATCGCTGTGCTTGGTTTATAGTCACTATAAATTATTGCTGTTGTTTATATATTTTATATATTATAATTTATATGTTAATATATATATTATTTTTATATTAAATGTTAATATATATATTATTTTTATATTAAATGTTTCTTGTTTAAAATATATTTATTATTATTATTATTAGTTTTCTTTTTTACATCTTTTAGTATTTATATATATATTATAATGATTATAATTACAATGATTATTAAGCTGTCAATATCTATTTTGTATTGTCCTTTTTTTAATATTATCTGATGATAATTTATTTTATTCATTTATTTGCATTTCAATGCGTTACAATTTCGGGGACATGACAACCTACTAGAAGTACCAACCCCTCATTCAATTTGTGAGTACCAACCCACTAGAAGCACCAACTCCCACAACCAAGTTCCACCTTGAATGTTGCTTCTACAATGGATTATGAATAATTCAATCTCCTTCACTTATCACTCCATAATTCCCTTCTCATTTACCAAAATATACTTGTATGCTTGCATATTCTCTTCATATATTCTCCTTGTCTTTTCACATTTATATCCTTCATAAATCTCTCATATTCACTTATATATATTTCATATATCTCTTTCATTTATTTCACTCCATTATCCAGTCATAGTACTCCTTTTGTTAAATATGGTCTTGAATGATGTTCACTTATATTTCTCTTCAAATCTTCATTATGTATTATTCATGGATCTGTTGTCATGTACAAGGTCTGCTCTCAAATGGATTGCATTAACTTATAAGTGTTTCGATGATCTTCCTTTTATTTCACACACAAACTCTGCTCCAAGTCTGATGTATATCTGCTTTAAATTCTCATTGCAATTTTTTTAATTTTTCTTCACTCTCTCACACTACTCACATTTCAAAAATGCCATCAATATTTATATCTTCATACTTTAATAAGAAGATGTACCTTTTCAAAATGAGATGTCTTTATGACATGTCCTTTTGTTTACCAAACTAATTGCTGCCTTATATTCTTTAATTTCTGACTTTTGTTTTTTGATTATCATCGCTGTCCTCCCAATATTAATCGCTGCTACTTTTCCTAATATTAGATAGTTTGCTGTTTTTTAAATTTCTATTAGATAAATCGTGGTCTTTATCTGATTAAAATCAGATCACACCTCTTCATATATTAATCGTGTCCTTTAAAGACTTTTTGTCTTTTCTGACTGTCTTTTTCTTATAATCCATCACACCTTTGTAATTAAATTTGTTGCTTTTTAGGTTTCTTTTATTAATATTAATTGCTGCTATAGATGAACCTTAATCGCTATTTCAAACATATTTAGGATTGCTGCTTTATAAATGTTAAAATAGGCGATTAGCATTTATATGCCTTCAAGTCGGCCAGCAAATGCTAGATATTAATTGTCTTAGTGTTGTCTTATTCCTAGTGAGTCGACCAGTCTTTAAGCTTCAATTAGATATATTTGCTCTCCATCATCACTAGCAGGTAATTCTATTGCTCCTTTAATTGCTCCTCTATTCAACCAAATAGTATTCCGTACGTCTTGATAACTTACTGCCACATTACAGAAATCAATACGCTTATACAGTTCTGTATCATTCCTATCCCCATGTTCAAACCTTTTAAACTGATTCCATTCTCAGGCTGTAAACTATAGCAACCAGGATTAATATCCACAATCATAACGTTACACAAATTTAAACCAATCTTTTTAAGATCTTTCACATAACCATCACCAACCCTTTTGCAATGATCTTTATAAAATCGTCTGCTTATGTCAAAATTAACATCAATTTTTCCCAGAATAACATCTACAGTCTCATGGTGGCTTTCAGTGAAAACAATGATTTCATAGTTTTTGTGCTGCAGTGAAAAGTTGATGAACCCCGGGCCTAATTGAAACATACAGAGTTAGTCTTCAATTTATTTTTTCTTAAACTGCAGGCATACTCTTCATTTATAGTGGTAATAAAAGTATGGGTTTTAATGGCTTCTCTTACATCCCCATATGTTGCAGCTTCTTTGCATAAATCCATAACTTTCCATAGCTCTTGATCTGTTAAATCATCATTGAATGCTTTCAAAGTAACATCATTTTTTGGTCAGAATGTATATCAGTTGGCTCATCATCAACAATTATAACATTCTTTAGGTCCCTCCCAAGCCTAGCAAGGTCTTTTACCATCACAACTTCGTCTTTGACATCAATGACAATAAACTTACAATCTCTTATAGTCCTTTGACTTGAATGACAATATTTCCAACACACGTGCAAGTGAAGAAGTAGCTGAAGTAGAGCATCAATGAGAGAAGGCTTAACAAGCTAAAGCCCAAGAAGATTGGTCCATGCCACATTCTTTGCAAATTTTCTGAGAATGCGGGTGAGATCAAGCTGCCAGAAGCTTTGGATATATCACCGATATTTAATGCATCTAGTTTGTATTCCTACCACGTGCTTGAGAGTTTAGAGGTCACACAGTTGGTGGAAATGCCTGATTGGCAAAGGAGATAATAGAAAAGTAACAAGAAAGAATTGTGTAGATCTTAGATATGCACATCAGCAAGAAGCCCTGTTGGAGTTAGTACAAGGAATTTCTTATTCGCTAGAAGGGTAAAGGGCCTAAAGAAGACTCGTGGATTTCTAAAGTTGAAGTCAACTTTGATGGCTGGATCAGTTGTTGGATTGTCCTAAATTGTGAGTTCCTAGCTCACAATCTTTTTACCAAGGATGCTTGATGTAAGAGCATCCTTGGGGTTGGTACAATCTTGCAGTGCCCAAAAATGTTGTTGCTTTGGTAGTTCTTGTGTGCAAGCCTAACTTGTGCATGCATGTTGTTTTGTGTGGTAGTTTGTTGTGTGCAAGGTTAACTGGTGTGCAATTTTTTTTGTTTTGTCTAGGTAGTTTTGGTGTCTCCCATACCATTGTTAGTCCTTGTGTAGGCCCTATTGGTTTGGTACATATCTGTTTGTGCACATCTCAAAACACACACAAGCCTTACCTTGTTGAAAGTACCAATCTTGCTCTAGTCCTTGTGCATCTTATCCAACCCACACAACCCTGTCCACAAAGATCTCTCCCTACACAGCTTGACCCCATGTGTGCTACTTAGATAAGTCAACAAAATGTCAGAGCGCAGTGTCGGTGTTAGGTTGGCTTTTGTTAGATGATAGTGATTAGATTTTCTGATGGCTTATCAGTTCTGTAATATTAGGTAAGCCTCAGTTTGAATTTATTAAGGTATGGTATGAATGTTGTACTTGCAGATTGCACATCTTTTATCCTATAGATTGGATTTCCTCCGAGGTGCATATTTATGATAATGACTTGTATAAGTTCCCCATGTTAGTGCAGATAATCTTTTTGGTAGGCCTTGGTCATTTTAGAACGTTGAGCTCCTAGAGTGAAATTTTTGGCAGATAATTTGGGTTTTGGATAGAGCTTAAGATTAAGTGATTATATTGCAGAGATTCTCTGCAAGTATTTCTCATAAGTTGAGTAGCATAATGTTGTTGGGTTTCACATATTGATGGCTCTTTGTAATTCTCTCAATTTCTACAGTTGAATCTACTATTTTCTTGTTCAATCTCCATTACTCTTCCATGCTTGCTTCTGTTTGTGTGCTTTGTGCCCTTGTTTGTTGTTTGTTCATTTGATTCACAGTTGGCTGCAGCACAACTCTCACTATGCAAAAAGCAAATGACCCACAAAAGGAGTAGTCTAAGGAACAAATCTAGTTCACTTTCATAGAGGACACCTCCAAATCAGCTGCAAGAGGCAAGAGCAATAAAGCAATCGAAACTTCTAGAGGATCTTATCCCAACAATCTCCCATATCACATACAATATGAATATAACATAAAGAAAATCCTCAATAGACCCTTATGGGGCCATTTTTGGTATCCATTCTAGCACATCAATGGGGAAAAGAGGACAAATATGGGCCACTAAATGCAACCTCCACAGTGTAGATAGATCATTTGAATGCTCAACACCATCCAATCAGGGAAATGCAAATTCTCTCATGGAGCACCAAGGTCCAAAGTGTCATGTCCCCTTCTTAGGAATGAAGGAATTAATTGAAGATCTGTAGCCTATTACTATTTCCTGTAGGCTAAGGGACAAAATAAGGGAAATAATTTCATGATAGCATTATAATTTTGGGGCTCAGTCATCTTTTCTAAAAAGGGCAAATTAATTGTTTTTATTTATGATCTAAATGAGACATTATAAGGCCTATGCATTACTTTATATATAAGTACTTTTAAATCAATTAGAGGGAAAATTAAAAATACTAGAGTGCCCAAATTGGAGTTGCCTATATAGGAGAGGCAAGTGCCCAAAGTAACATATCCATTTTGTCATTATTTTGAACTCAATATGCAAATTTGAACACTCAAGGACGAAAACCCTTGGTTGTGAAATCCAGAGGACAAAAACTCTCTAGGTTTTGATTTGTGGAGTTGAGGAAGAAAACTGTCTTCTCCAATTGATGGCGATATTGTTCTAGGATTGCAATTGAGCTTATTGTAATGCCTGTTTTAGCTGGAACAATTTTGTAATTGCAAGAAAATCAGCATTTTAGCAAGCTTGTTGAATTTGTGGATATGCCTACATCTACACCTATTTCGGTGATACTTTACGCATTAGATTTCAGTCATTATCAACATTGTTAACAGGGTTTTATTCAGCTTCTGTTGCCACTGTTTAAATCCAGCCCAGCAATTAGCATTAACATCAGATCCTAGTCATTAACAGCATTTTCAGCAGCCGCCATACAACCTTGGGGGAAGCCATACAAAACATATTCTAGCTGCCAGCTGTAGGAAGTCTGCTGTACAGATTTGGGGGTGTTCGGTGACTGTTTGGTGCCATTTCAGGCTGCATCTAATCTGATCAGCAGAATTGTCACTACTCAATCCCGTCCATACATTTTGTGAGTTGGGACTTTGCATGAAATAAATTTCATTTTTGGCACCCATTTTTAAAATTTGCTGTTATCAATGCTGCTATAGTGGCTGATTAACTGCTGGTTATCAACATTAAATGCTGCTATAAATCAGATCAGTTATTACTTTCAATTTCAAGGGTTTCCAGGATTTCATTAAATTGCTGTTCATTAATTATTAGTATCATTAATTGATCTGATCTAGTAACATTTCTGATTTTTAGGGTTTTTGAGTTGATTTTTCATTATTAAATCTCCAGATCTGCAATATATGAGTGCTTAGAATAATTCTGAAAATTCCATTTTGCTGATCAGTATTAGATTAGGGCTTAGCTTATATTTCATTTTTCTTTTTCAGTTTCACATAATCAGAAAATACAAAAAACTTGCATATTCTTGGAGGGTTCCTGATTGGGGACATTACCCAAAGCCTTAGATGTGACCAAACAATACCAATTTCTCAAGTAGAAAGTCAGAAATAAAAATAAAAATGATATTATTGTTGGAAACTGGTATGAGAAAAAATGAAAATAAAATATGCAGACATATGGGGAAGCAAGCAACTCATATTTTGTTCCATCACTAGAGCACTGATCAAATAAGATCCTACTACAAATGCTTCCAAATTATACTAATCCTTTCATTTGTGTCGGGGAAGGGGCGGCAGGGGGAAGGGGGGAGAGGGGGTAGGTGGTATATTTCACTTCATTTGAACTACAGGCTTGCTGTTGGATTACCGACATCTATATACCTCCTTTTGGGAAAAACAGAACTGTAATGATTGAAAATCTCATAGATTGGATCATAACTACCAACCTCGGAATATCATTTTCATGGGTTATTTCAATGCCATAAAAGTCTGTGAAGAGGAAAAAGGGGGCATGGTTCTAATTAGAAAGCTGTTGACACTCTCATACAACAACATGCATGTCCTTGATAGATATTATTTTTCAAACGCATGGTACACTGGAGTAAGAGATGAAAGGGAAGAATTACATAGCTGAGAAGCTGGATGGGTAAGTGATACTACTATTTCACATCATTGGCCAACATCTCTAGTCCTAATGACCAAAGTTTAGATTTGAAACATGTGGCTTCCCCAAGCCTGGTTTGAGCGAAAAATAGAACAGTGTTAGGTAGAAATAGCTCAGGTTCAGTTAATAACTTGTCAGTTTTATGAGAAAATCGAACAATTTCAAAATGAAACTCAAGTGCTCTGACAAAGCTAGAAATATTTCCTTTGATAGAAATCAATTTCACACAAGATCTGCACACTCAGAATAACAGATGGAAGGGAAATGATTGCATATCTGAGATGCTGGATATGGGTACATGAGGTTAGTGATGCTATATTAGATCATTGGCCAACATCTCTAGTCCAAATAAGCGAAAGTGCAGAGTCAGCACAGACTTCAGTTTAAAAATGAAAGCGTGTAGCTTTCCCATCCTGGTTTAAGCCAAAAAAATAGAATAGTTGACAGAATCAATTTATATTCAGGGTTATGATCTATAGAATTTTATGGGCCAACTGAATTATCTCAAATTGAAACTTATATACTGGAAGCAAAACTGAATTTGGGAATATCTTCACTCTGGTGACAACTGTAAAGAACCAATTAGCCTTTAGCCTTGCAGCAATGACAAATCTGGGATAATGAATTCACATAAATCCTAAGTTACCGGTTCGGGTTCGGGTTCGGGTTCGGGTTCGGGTTCGGGTTTGGATTCGGGGGTTCGGTTCGCCAGTTCGGCTAAATTTTTTGGGGGGGTGGGTTCGGTTTGTTAGTACAAAAAACATGTAAAATATATATATATGCAGTCTAGAAGCATGAATTAGGATTAGAATATCACATAACATCATATAAACAACAAAACCACCATAAACTTGAATGTCATTTAAAACATTCATATAAACTTGAATTATTTTGCTGCTGTTCACCTTTTCCAGCATGGCATGATGATACCAGGTCTGGTCGTTCTCTCAGATGTCTGATTTCTGATGGCTGGAGAAATAATCCGAGTTGCTTCTATTTTCTGAGTCTGAGTTTAATGTAAGCTTGTAAAGGAGCATCAGGAAATACTTTGTAACAGATTGAATAGCCAGTGTATAAGCATAGGCCCTGTTGCTATACTCCATTCTATTGAAAACATATTGTCATTAAGTTCTAAAACAATTCCTGAGTTGGTTGTAATCTGATATTAATTTCTGAGCATAGTATATTGCAAAAACCAGTCTTATATGAGGCCAGAAATAATCTAGTTTTGCTTGCCAATGATATATATGCATGTTCTTAGCTGTGTCAATCAATCCACTTCCGTCTTGTGTTAAGTTTGATTAAATAGAATATCTATCAAACTGGTAAAAAATTCTCCAAAAACCACTTTTTGGATACCAAATATTAAAAAAAATGCTCAAAAAACCACTTTTTGGATGCCTAGGCATGTGGGTTCTGTCTTGGTTCGCCTGGGTTCTGTTTGGGTTCTGCCCGGGTTCTCTTGGGTTCTGCCTGGGCGAACCAGACCCAAAAATGAAGGACCCTGGTCGAACCCACAGACGAACCGAACCAGTACCCGAACCAGGAGCGAACCAGGACCAGAACCGGGGGTAAAATAGAAGAACCCGGTAACTTAGCATAAATCATGACAGGCCAAGAGCAAATCCTCATTCAGGAACTTGCCAATTTCTTAGGTAAAAAAGGAACAATATTGGGGGAAAAAATCCCATCAGCAATGAATCACACAGGTGGATTCTAGCACAAATTATTTCCATAAATCTGTTCTAAACAGGTAGCATGTCAATTCTGTGAAACAAATCCTCACGCTGGAGGCAAATACATTCAAACTGCACTTAAAATAATGACTTGCATCATTGACTTAAAAATATCATAACAGAGGAACTAGCCATCCTAAGGAAAGTGCCAGCTGAGATGGAGTTAATTAAAAACTTCCAAAAATAATTAGAGAAAGCAACAGCAATATAATGAAGCCTGCTACAGAAGAAGAAATTAAGGCAAACTTCCGCCAGCTTGGACATTTCATGTAACATGGCTTTCTCCTTACAAACCCACAACAAAGCTTGCTGAATCAAATGATAGTAGTCTTTGTGCATCTTGCATTCCAAGCCACTGCAGAATAAAATATGCAAGTATTCTAGGAAATCATCTGTCATAACATGTCTTGTTAAATACCATAACATGCGAAACTGCCTACACTCAACTGTGTCCAACTTCACTCATTGATTATCCAAAGTTTTTAAGTCTAATTGTTAATGAACATGAGATTTTCACAGTCCATGTGAATGAGTAAAAGGCTAAAGCTTATGATAAAAATCATATGTTTATTTTTATCAACTTTTTGGATCACACTCCATGATCGTATCATCAAGATAACAAAATTGATGTTAGGATTGCAGGACTAGCCCAATAAAATGTATGATGGCATGGACAGCTTGTTCATTCGGATTTTTTTTTTGGTGTCAATAAGTCCCATATCAACTATAAATGTCAACATATTTTGTGTGACTGGTTCAAGGTGTATCCAAAAGCATATTTTATGCCTTCCATTACATCCTTAATACTTGTATTCAGCTGTTCTGGATATAACTAATATGAGTTGTTTAGGGCATTTTTTGTTATGTATATATTGTTACATGCTTTGTATTTTGTCATAATTTTTCTATTTACGTAATATATGATGTCAAAAACTACAGCTACAAACCCTTTCACCATATTAATTTTCTTCCTTGAGCAGCTTAACTGCAGTTACACTGGGAATAAACATGCAAGATTCGTTCTATTCCAGTTGGTAGGAAATGGCAAACAGCTCATTCAAAAAAGTGATAACATGGAAAGAGAAATGGAAAAAGAAACAGCTTTTTTGCTAAAACATTTGTGTATGGGTATATGCTTTACCATATAAAATTAGTGAAAGAATCCTTTTGTTCATATGTTGTTCCATTACCTTTGTTGGTTTGGCTAACATGTCTATGTTCAGTTGATTCGAGATGAGATACGGACTGGGAAGTCAGATAAAGAAATTTATGATAAGCTTGAAAAGGACTATGGAGAGACTATCCTTTATGCTCCTCGGTTTGATATACAGACTGCTGGTATTTGGTTATCACCGGTATGTTGCAAGTAGTCTTTCTTGTAAAGTCTTATTGATGCCTTTGCCTTTCATGCTGCTAATGCAAAACCAATGTAGGATACAGGTTATTGTAGCTGGGGCTTTTGTAGGGATATGGGCATATCGAAGATACCAGGAACGGGCTAATGTACAACTTTTGGCCTCAAGGTTGCTTAGAAACATTCCTTTGACTCACAATGAGAGGCAAGCAATGCTTGAACTTTTGCAACCCCCACCCCCAAAAAGCAAGTGGTGGTCATGGAGTAGTTAACAGTATCTTTCATTCTGTTTATTTTTCTCTGTTGTATTCCTGTAATTTTGTTACTTTACATAGTTTTATGTGCTACAAAATAATTAGACTGGATAAAATGAAACAATGTCAATTTAAATACTAGTCAATATTGCCAATATATAATTGATAGCAGTAAAACACACTCATTGCCTCTAGTTTTGGATGTATGGGTGAGTATATATTATGTAATTCTGTCATAGCTAGTAATTGATTGTTTTGTAGGCCAACTAGAGTGAATACTCTTGCTCATTTACAAATAGGATGTAGTGGAAGGAAGATGCAAAATATTATCTTCTCTTGTATATTTTGAATTGATCTATTTGTTCAATATGTTGTTGGGGATCAGTGACCTGGTGTTTGGTGGGTTGCGCATTGCTGAGAGGTCTTGGTGTTGATCTGGTTGAGGTGGTCTTTGGTGTTTACCTTGTGGAGTTCAACTCCATCTCTGACATGAAAGAAAATCAAGCCAAGTTTCATTTTCTCACTGGGAAAAAACTTGGAAGTTTACAATTCATATTTTGCATTTGTAAGTTGGAGGCCATGAGTCAAAATTTTGTCAACGGGGGCCTGAAAAATAATTTTAGTCAGAGTTAAGAGTTGGTTTGATTCAGCCTTTAGACATAGTTCAATCCATTTTAGCCTTTTTTCGTTTCTATGCATTCAGAAAATGAACTATGAAGTTGGCATGATAGGTATCATTTGTCCTTTGATAATATCTTTTTCATCATTCCTTTTATTTTAACGTGATATCATTGCTACCATCTTCTGCATTTGTGGAAGTGCTTGGTATGACATTTAATCAAATACTACTTAACCCATTTTTAACATGAAATTCTTAAAAAATAAATAAAAGGGAGGGATGTTGTGTCTTTCATACTGATTAAGAGCCAATATACTTTATTTTTAGTTGACAATGTCATTTTGATTCATTGTCAATTGAAAAAATATCCAACTAATGAGTTTTGTGGAAGCCTTCAATTACTTAGCAAAAATATGCTGATTGGATTGAACTGGGAAAAACAAGTTTTGAAGGGACTCAAAACCCTTTACATCAAAACACTGCTGAGACTACAAAAGACAGTAAATTCAGCAGCCAACCAACAGCCAAAAAACTTGGGGGTTGAACTTAGGTTAATCAAGGCAACTTCTAAAGTATTACAAGTTGAAAGCCCTAAAACTATGATTGCATTTATTGCTTCTCTCTCCACTAACAAATTTTAAAAAGTGCTTGTGTGTAGTGGGTCCTCTTGCCTCGTAGTTGTTACCAAATTGTGTAAGCAAAAATTTCAATTATGTAATGACTACTTATTAGGATCATTTTAAAATGCCTCAAAACATATGGGACAAATTCCACAAGAAATGTAAATTTAACAATAAATGCTAATGATTGGGTTATAATTGGGTTGATACCACATCATTGAGAGTTGTAGATAAAGGTGACAGTTATTACATGCTACAAAAGCTTTGTCAATGAGGAAAGCAACTCAAGGGTGAAAAAACCATGGTGGATTACTTTCATTGTACCTTTGACCTATTGACAAACACTTTAAATAATGTTTGTTAAGTGGGGTACCTAGCCTTTTAACTTCACTGAAATAGATAAAATGTTAGTGTACTACCTATTGTTGGAGGTCATTTTGAGACAATACCATACATAAATGAAAAAAAAAAAAAAGTGTGTAAAAGTTTTCAATTGTCAAACACAAATACATGATGTAGTAATAATTGGGTTAATCTAAATTGGGAAAAATTGTGAGATAAGTATAATAATAGACATTAGATGTGCTTAAACCTTTGTCAAAAGGAAAGATAGATGGTGGAATACTCAAATAAGTCAATATCTTGCATCATTTGTTTGCCTTATCCTTACTTACAAATACTTAAAAGGGTTTGTGGTCTAAGTAGGTCTACTTATTGTATGATTTTTATTAAAATACATAATAAATTGTTATTAGTGTAGTTAAAATTTAGGGATGAAATGTAGCATTCCCATATGTTGCTTATGATGGGTTATGCTTGTAAATGTTGCTTTATGCTATTTCCCTATGATTTTAATTAGTATTAATAAGTTATAGTTCAAGGTAATACTTATGATTTAATTTAGTATTAACAAGATATGATTTTATGTTCTCAAGCACATGTTTAAATCTACAAGCCTAATTTTATGTTTTCCAACGAGTATTGGAATAAATGAAGCCCTTGCTAAAGCAAATTTACCATGCATGTATTTAGATATCAATTTAATTTTGTCAACAAAAACTAATTAGTTGAGAATAAATTTATTTTTCTTAGAACAAATAATAAGGTGAAAAATAATGATAGTAAGGAATAGCATATTGAAATCAGGATTATTGACTATTCCAAGTACATATGGGGGAAATGATCATTTCCCCCTCTCATGTAGACAACTTTGCAGTTCACTTTAAAAGAGAGTTGTTATGAAATATTAAAAGAGAACAAAGGTAAAGTAATAATTTGACAAAGGTTGGAAACAAATTAATTGAATGATCATTTCCAACTTTGTAAGACAGTTGATATGAAATATTAAAAGAGAACCAAGGTAAAGTAATTATTTGACAAAGGTTGGAAACAAATTATTGAATGACATGAGTGAAAGGGAAACTAAGAAGTAACTTCAATATCCTAATGGAGATTCTTTACACAACCCTTCTAGTAAGGGAAAACAGGGCTAAACTTAGCCTTGCCAATATCACTTTTAGTTGGAGAAATTGTGCTAGCAAATGCGTTCATTATCATTGACCTTTAAAGGAGAATATTTTTCTTTTTAGTAAACTAATGTAATCCCTTTTATGTAGCTTTGTAGGTTGAAAAATATGTTTAAGCTAAGAAGATGTGTATATATGAAATTGGGCCCATAACCGATAGTCTCTATATTTAAAATATAAGTTACCATCAAGACAATTATGAAGAATTGTTGGTTGAATGGAAGAATCATCCCCGCCTTTTGGAAATGTAGGTGAAACAAAAAGATAAATGTAAAATGCTATAATATATATAGTTCTCCACATAAATGAATGCCCAAGAAAAATATAAAAGAGAATTCTTCACCTAAATGAATGTTGTACTTGGTAAGGAAGAAAATTATTGGAGTTCATTGAAAATGTAGATTTGAAGGGAGCCACAAATAGAAAACATCTTGATGCTTAAGAAAAGATCATGTATTTAAAAGGGCTTAGACAATTTACCATTCCCTTGTAAAAATCAAAATAATAAAAACTCAAAGGAGGTTGTAAACATAAATAAATGGTGAAATATAATTGGATGGGTTATCATAATTTACTAAATGATGAGATATATTTGCATAGATGGTTGTATTTTTTTATCGATGATATTACTCCTAGGACTACTGATATTTGTAAATTTTTACATCTTTGTATTTCTTAAAACAAGTTTTTCCATTTAAATCCTTTGTAATCAACAATTCTTGCATGCATATTTAATTTCAACAACATTTTTTGATAAGAGGCTCTATTATATTGGGTAGAAGAAATTGTTAGCATGACAATTTTATTTTATACATGATCTAGCTCAATTAATCTAACATAGTTACTATATTAGATAATAAGTTTGAGGTTAAGCACTTAAGATCAAATTTTAATTATAATTTTGGGATCAAAAGTACCTAAGATTGAATTTATTTTTCTTTTACTTATTAGATTTGAAAAAAGAAATGAATCAACTTAAAGTGGCTTCTTTGGAATGAGCATATAAAATAGCAATATATGGTCAAAACAAACTTGTTTCTAGGATCCTAGCGGATATAATTTGTTTCACTCTTTAAGTTTAGCCCTTAAAACCTTCCATCTCCATGACTATCTAGCCCTAATGTATAATCAAAAGGTTAATGCTAGGCATCTTCCTATCTTAATAAGGGAAGAAATCCTAATCATTCCACTAAAGAATGTAGAGCTCTTCAAGCTAAAGAAGAATCCACAAATCTCCCTATAAAGTAACAACTTAAACTAGAATATTTGGGATTGAAATTGAGAATTTGGATGCTTAGGATTAGTCACCTATACAGATGAACAAGGACTAATCAATATTTCTTGAGGAAGCAGTCTTCAACCAAAACTGATAAGCATAAAAGTATTTGATTTATCGTAGAATTGATAATATTGGCAAGAAATCCCAAATATTTTAAAATCAAATTTTGATTTGTGTGGTGTTTTGTATACACCAAAAATTAGATATTAACATTTTTTTTGATAAAAGGCCATAGGCCTATATATATTATATATTAATAGTAAAGATGTACAAGAGTTTTAGATTCATGGCTCAGAAGCTCATATTTATCCCCTGATTCCTCCAATAATACAAAGTATATGAGGATGTTGAGATTTTACCCACAAACCTAGAGTTTACAATATGCTTTTGGGCTAAGCAAAAAACAAAACAAGGCCAATTCAATCATTTCATTATATTATCCGAGAATTTAGAGTAGACAAAAACGAGCAAACTTCCATATGCAAATTTTGAAGGAGCAAACTTCATTCCTCCATCGGTCTACTTGAACATCATTTTTATCCTAATGTTCATGTAAATTCCCCACATCAGATTGTACTGGTGGTAGAGCATTCAAATTGAAACCCATAGTATTAGGACGGTAAGGGGAAACACTATCTACATCTACATCCATTGGTTGAGTTGGCATTGGGGGATTATGGTCATGTTAGAGCAATGCCATAATTGCATTTACCTTGGTTCTTATCTTTTCTACTAACTCAAAATCAACCTCCCTTGCATATCTATTTAACATTGTTTGCAAATGGTTTGAATTATGCATCTCCAAGGACTTCTTAATTGCATGATAGATAGTAACAAAAGCATTTCTATGCAACATAAAATGACAAGGAAACAAACCTCCTACATATCCCTGCCCCTTCCACAAATCATAATTTTGACATGCCTTTAATAGAGTATCATCCGATAAATATACACCCTTGAGAACTTCGTTCATGATGTGCTCTATTGACCAAAAACACTGGAGCAAATCAAGCAAATTTGAGATGAATATAGATAAAAGTTGAGAAGGAAACAATAAATGCCTTGCCTTTGGCTTGAGGATTTCACCTCCTATAACCCTTTTGATGGATTTCGTAAATTGAGTGCAATGCCCCTTGAAAATTAAATGAAGCTTTGCATCCTTGAAGGTCTTCGTGAAAGGCAACTCCCAGTTGTTCACCGGTATCGAAGCTCTGTAATTTCGAGGATAATACTCCATTAACATTCTTTGGCAAGCTCTACACCTTGGCTCTACACACACCTGACCATTGTTTGAATTCCTTTTGCAAATAATCTGCACCAATGATTGCACACCCCTTCTATTTTTCGTTACATTGAAGAGACTTAAAATTCACTCCCTCTGATATCTGAGGTCTCTTTGATCAACTTCAAGTGTTCTCCACCATTGATCAAACTTGGTTTGATCTCCACCGTTGATTGCACGCTCTTTCTACTTAGTATATCGAAGACGTAAAATAATTATCTTCAAAATTTGAAGGTCTCTTCAATTAGCATCATTCAATCTCTATCGTTTGATCATAATCGTTCGATCACCACCGTTGCCTGCTATACAGCTGGTAAAAGACACGGGCCCACAAAATCTTGGCGGGTTGTCGCCATTTGTCGTCCACCTCATCGCCAAACAATTCACAATAAGGATGTGAATTGACATATCGTGTAATCATCCTTCGCCACATGTCCTCATACGTCAACATTCACCATCGCCACCTCCCTATCGCGTCTCACCAAAAGCAACCATCGTTGTATCAAAGGGACCGATCATTCCAACTTGCCAATATCTACCTTTCTCCCCAATGAACATCCATAGTCATCGATTGTCCTTCGTGGATCAATATTAACATTTTTTATGTTGATGGGATTGTTCTATTTAACCTCCCATTATGGTTATCTAAAAGAAAGGATGGTTCAACTAGAGTTCCATAAGTGCATTAATGTCTACTATATTATTTCACTTACCTCATCATCTTATATATTTTCCATTGGGGTCCTTTTTTCCTAGCAACTATTATTTCAACTACCTTATGATTGTTAACTCTCCTCTTAGGGATCTTGAATGAGATCAATTCAAATCAAAGTAATTGGAAATGTGTTTGTCCATGCTTGAATTTTTAAAGTTTAACTTTGTTGTACTCAATAGTTTAGTCTAGACTAGACTCATTTTTTTTGAAACCTAGTAAAGATTAAAATGATCACATTTGTATGCATCCTCAACCCACTCAAACTAGCTAAAATATTACTATGAGCATAATGGCCACATCTCTATAATCACAATCCTTGAAGTTCACAAAGATATGCACTTCATTGAGAGAGATTTCAAAACTCACATCATCACATCTAATTTCACATTAGGATATCTCAATGACATATCAAGGACCACGTATCCTACCTACCTTGTGTACTATTAGTGTTTAAAATTGGATCATGAAATGCTAGCAAGCGATGAGAGGCATTTACATTCCATTTTATCCCATATTTTAGTCATTTTCATATACCTTAATACCCACTTTCGTACTTCATTTTCATACCAAATCATGTCATTTTACCACCTTTGTGTTGCATATGATTCAATATAAATAAAAGAGGTATTTAATTTAGTTTTGGGGTAAAAATGTGAAAATTATATATTAAATTGTATCTACTAACAAGCATTGTCCTTTTACCCATGGACAATAATTTCTAGCATGCTATTGAAGGAGAAAACAAATTTCCTAAAACCCTTGATTATACTTACCAACAAATAAACTAACCAACAATTTCTAATAAATAATTGCTAATTCTTAATTTTTATATCAAATGGTTACACACCAAAATAATACTCCATGTTATTTTGTTATAACCATAATATCATGGTTTCTATATTATTGTATGGCCACAAGTTAAAACCAAAACCATGAGTTAAAAAACATTTTATTTGAGTCGATTCGTTAAAATGGCCCCCTCTTATTCTGGCTTATCTGTTGTAAGTTGTGGGCTGTAAAATCTGCATAAACCACAACCTAAAAGGAGGTTGGAGAATATCACATGCAAAAATAATGCAGATGTGATAGCAACGAGTAGTGCATGAAAGAATAGCTCGAAGAAAATAAATAAATGCAATTTGTGATATGAGTTTATAGCAGCGCTTTAATAGATCATTCCTATGTGGATAGAGAGGAGGGCCCACTCTGAGGAAGTGCTAGAACTGATCTTGTATTTTATTTAATATGTTATGTTATTTTAGTTTGTTTTATATTTTCTAATTTGTGAAGAAATGTAAATAGTTTTAATTATTTATTAGCCGATAGGCTATATATTTGAGACAAAATCTGTCTCACGCCGTCGAACTGCTTTTGGTTGCCGTTAAACTAAGATGGTTTTCAGTCAGCAATCAAGTGAGTAACCCGAATCAAATCTCGGAACTTTCCCTGGGAAAGTTGTCTTAGAGATCGTTCAGGCTTCGGGTACAAAATACTTATAATTACTGAAGTGAGTAAATGCAGATCTGTACTCTAGATCGATCTTGTACACCTTATGCTGTAACTGAGTAAATGGAGATTCTTTTGCAGGAAATATTTGATTTGGTTTGATCTCTTTCTAGATATTTTATTTGTTTTTAATGCATTACTTGCCAACTATTATCGCGGCCTGTAATGTCTTCGCCGCCTACAATGTGTATAAATATATTGCATACTGTACATTGTGTGTTTCACTTGGTGGATGCACTTGGCGTGATGTTGTTTCTTCGAGATTTTTCTTAGTTTAAGAGTAAGCATGACGGCAATTGGCCACCCGACGGTGGGAGGATAAAAATATGCGTGTGGAATCATCTATGTTGGAAGCATGCTGTGGTTTCAGCTGGGAGAAGTGAAGCAAAGCAAGGAAAATGGGTGGAGAGCATAAGACTTATGTATCCTCCGCACCTAATAGCGATTCTCCCATTCAAACTGGGAATGGAGTATTGACATTTGATCATACTGTCCTATATTCCGGTGTAATATCTTTCACACTTATATGGAGGAAGGGATGCTTAGTAGTTATCATCTGCCATCAGGGTCTATTTTTTTTATATTCACTTGGGCTGAAATTATATTATATGTTGTTTGTTGTCCTCTGCATTTCTGGAAATAGGAAGAACCTGATTGTATTAGATTTTTGAATTATCCTACTCTGCTTAACCCCTACCAATTGTAAAACTTCAAATTAATTGCGTTCACAAGTAAACTCGCATCAAATTAACATACCGTAGCTCTAACAACATTCCTTTCCTTGTACACCTGCAGGTTTGATGATGGATGGCAATAAACCGACGCAGAAAGTCACTATTTTTATCAGGTTTTCTTTATAAAATATAAATATTTTATTTCTACCAGCATAGTGAACCATGTAAAGTGCAGGTGCTTGCCGTGCAAGTACTGTGTCCCATACAAAATTTGAACGGGAAATTTGAGCCTCGTCTGCTTCTATTAACAAAATGGTGACTTAACGAGAAATGCCCATGGCCCTTGAAATAAAAAAATCATGAACGGGGTCTGAAGATTTGAGACAAGAGTAGTTAGTATAAGTAGCAACGCAGATTCTGGAAAAAGTTGTATAAATATAGCCTCACGCCATTCCTGCAGAATGCATTCACAATACCTAGCATCATTAATAGAAACGGAGCCTTTTAACATGGCCTCACCAGCTGTCAGAGTAGTCATGGGTTCAACCTCCTAAACGCCCCCAATTTGTCTCCCTACAGTTGCTGCTTCAATCTATTCATAATTAACAAACAATAGAACAAAAGATATCTGGAGCCTTCCACCCAAAATACTGGATGGCGATGAGAACAAGGGAATAATAGCCAACGTGGAGCATACTACCGAAGCATACGTGGGAGTCGTGCAGCTATTAGGTGTATGCTCCCTATGGGTCCCGTTAATTTGAGAAAATAATTTATGGGTCCTGTTAATCTGCGTCATGGCCTCTCTACGCCCAAGGCAGAGCTTCTTGTTGCCATGGAATACCCTCACCTACCTCCTCATCTCTATCGTTTCATATCCCTGCTGGCTTCTGAAGTTTTGTTTTTGAAGACAATGATCAAAATCAATCCATCGATGAGCGCTGTGAAGATATGTCGAGTTCATGTAGAGTATAGCTTGCATATCAGACATGTGTTACACAAATATAGACTTTATCTATTAAGGTCATAAGAGTTTATTTTAAAATTTGAGATTTAAAATTTGATTGATTTAATTTATAATGTGTAATAGGTAACTAAAATTTCATGTTTATTTAGATGTCCTTCCAGAATCCATCCATTTTCTCAATATATTTTAATCTTCTTCAAAAATATCGAATGTGAAGATTACTGTGGAAATCAAAATTTGGCCTCGTGGGGATCTCATGGATGAGGGAGAAAATGGATGAATTGATCCAGCACAATGAAACCAAAAATCCATCAATGCCATGGAAATTAACAGAGCATATTATATTCTGCTGCTTCTTCTCAATTTCCTTGAATCGATTAGTTAACTTCCTAACCTCTTCATGGCCTCCCGATGGGACATACATTCACTATATTGATGGAATGGCCTTATCTTAGTAGGAATTTATGATGTCATTCATTTGTGAGAGAACTGGAAGATGCAGCTCTGTTATAAGTTATCATGTCAGAATATGTGTGAGCGGAGTGTCCTTTTCTCTGAATGTTTGGTTGTTTAGAATCATGACAAGCCTCCTCCAACTTAAGAACCAAGGCACCTGCACTTTGTTTTTATCTACCAAATTGGAGATCCTTCTCCATCTTTCTTTAGCTTTTACTTATTATATTTTTGATTTGATAAGTTGAGGTAGACATTGTGTTCCTTTTATTACTATAATTGGAAATTCACTGCTTAAACTCGTGGATCTATGGAGCATCCAATGTGTTTTTTTGGTAATATACTCCTTGGAATTTTCTGATTTATTCCATTATTTAAATATGTGGAGAAAACTTCATTCTAAGATAAAATAGGCATGAAATTGGAAGACTAACAGGATCTTAAATAAGATTTGCCCATTGATATAGAAATTAGATGAATACACATTTAAATATGTTTATAGGGAGATTAACTCCCACAAGGATTCTTTGACCAACTTTTCAATAGATTATGGCATAGAGTGTTGTTAATGAGAAATTAGATATTTGGTAGAGAAGAATGTTCAATATATCAAATGATGATCTCATACCATCAAGAGAGAAAATTTCACACAATGATGACGAGTAAATGTATCCAAGCATGTGTAATAAGGAAGAATGCTCATTCATAGCTAAAGTATTGGCAAATGATGTACCATGAGAAGATATTGAGCCTATGTGATCATATTCATTACTTTTCCCTATTTTAACTAGGTTTCTCTTGGGAGATCATGGTTATCATTGTTGGGTTAATTGCCAAGAGGTAAAACTTCAAAGTGAGTGCAATGATAATGGTTCACACAAAAAAAATGATGTGGGATTTGTTTCTCACAACTACTCATTAGTATCATGTCAATACATAATTTTCGTCCATGTTTGTAGCAATTTTTTGGAAGCAAGGAAAATGAAAGACGTGATCTCTTATTCAAATATGTTCAATATTGTTACAACACTTCTATTTTTGGTATGGCTCCTTATGGTCTTGCACTTATATTTTCCTCCTTGTTTCTTGAACTGTAGTTGGTGTTTGCATTGCAAGAAGTGGATGTTTTTCATTTGAAAACATTTGTTGCATCTTTGTTTAAAATAATTTTCATCTGTGATAAGAAACAACACATGCCTATCTATGAGTAGATTTTATACAATCCTATTATCTATATTTTTGGTTAAGTATGAGTTCAGTTCTATAGGACATGCTATTAAAGTCTATTTACAAATTCAAATTTGAGGGCAACGCCCACTAGAGGATATAAGAGGTAATTTGCAAAGTGGATAATAACAAGGTACATGGAAGGAAATAAGACTAAACAAAAATTGGACTATTTATTAAACCTCAAATTGGAATAACTATGTGCTTGAAGTGTTGTTATGTATTCTTTGAACTTATTTGTTATTATTTAATATCTTTTTAGTCTTATCGCACTGACCTATATATCTTGTTACTTCGTTTTATTTATAGGTGAGAAACTAACCCACAGGTTTCCAGGGCATATCCTTCATCTAAGTTGAAAAGGTGTGAGTGGTAGATTTTCCAATTTTGTTTGGTTTTCTTGGTTGTTGTTGGATTTATGGGTTTTATTTATTTTTAAAATGGGGGAATGGTTTATTATGATGCAAATACAGGGCCTTTCTAGAGATGGTTGTACAAGCCCATGTGTTTGTGGCTGTTGCCTCTAACATGGAGTAAGTTTTTTCTTTTTTACTCCTTTTTACATGCCCAAAGGTTCTGTTGATTTGAAAATGATTTTATGTTGGTATTGATTTCTTGATTTTTATAACAAATGCATGTATAATCAAGAAATGAGTGTGGCAAGGGAGAATGGATACAACTAAATAAACTTATCATATGTGGACAGGATATGGGGGAACCCCAAGAACACTATTTATTTTTAAGAACAACAAGAGGATGCTAGTTGGGGAATGCAGTGTAGGAAATGGAAACCCGGGTAGAAGTGTAATGCAAATTGAAGCATCCACTTGGAACATAGCTTATAAGCCAATCGTGAAGGGGTATTGTGCATAGTGCCTTATAAGTTAACAACACAAGTATATCATTCATAGTTCAGTTAGCACTATTGGGGAAACAATGTTTTCAACAAATTGAGAAATGCCAGTCACTTAAAGTAGGAACTATTATGTATATTAAGTTGGGTTAATGGTCTCCCATCTCTAAAGGTTTTAACCTCGATCCGACAAGTACTATTACTGGTTTATGATTAAATCACAATGGATGTTAAATTTTGGATAATTCATTTGCTCATATTCTTGTGCAAACAATTCCAAGTTATTCTTGAGTGGCAATAGATTTATTTTTCATGTTAAATTTTAAACCATTTTTAGTCATGTGTAATTTTTTGTATGTTTTTTCTTTCTTAATATATGGGCTCATGGAGTGATAATTTGAAGTAGGAATGGATACAAGAGATTGTACATAAATATAAGAAACCTGGTGTTTCTCAACCCGGTCACTGTCTAAGAAAACTGTGTTTTGTTTTGGTTTTATGATTTTATGATGTTTTTGTGGTTTTTTGCAGCAAATAAGAATTTGCGATTTTGCAAGGAAATGTTTTAAAAATTCATAATAAATTAATGACTAATAGATATGCATAAATATTGATCTCCAGATGAAGGCGCATACATGTATTCACTTCCAGAATTTCAAAGATAAATAAAATCGACCACAAGAAGTAAAAACCATATTTTTATTTGAAAGAACTTGTAGGCTTGCAGGCGCCAGAAACAAGAGAGTAGTACGGCCAAATAAGAGAATCAATCTTCAAGACCTAAGATCGATGCTGGAGCTCCAGACACTCTAGGCGCCCAAAGTCCAATGCGCAGAAGCTGAGAAATGAAGGCGTGATCTCTTGTGAAGGACTGTACGATTTTGCTAGTACAAAAAAGTACGGCCTCAATAAATAAGGTGCCAGCTTTCTGTAGAATAATCTCTGATAAGTCGCCCTAGTCAACTGATGAATAAACTCTGATAAATCCTTCCTGAATCGATCCTGTAAGCTCAACTACAACTTTTGTATGAAGTCACCAAGTACGACAATCTTCAACTGGTATTTCACAGTCTCAGTATGCCAGATCTTGAAGAGGGAACGTTCTCCAAAATCAACTGTCTGCTGAAACCCTAGGTTCGCAAACTTCAATGCTCAGAGCAAGAATAAGACAAATTGAATAATCATAACATAAGGGTTCGATTTGTCTTGGCAGTGTATAAATACCCTTTTTTAGAAATTCGACCCAAGCTCCTTTTTAATAATCATTTAAATAAATGATTAAATTCACCTTTTTTAACTTAGGAAAATATTAATTGAATGGCGTCCCACTTTAATGAATAAATAATTATTCATTGTAATAAATATTTCACTTTATTATAAAGTATTAAAAAAAAAAACTTTATAATATGTCATTAAATCATTAATATTTAAATATATTAATAAAGTGACTTTATAACATAAAGTCAAAATATCAATTATTTAATAATCATTAAATGCTCCATTATTTTTCATCTGACTATCAAACTGATGAATTGGGTCGACTCTAAGCTAACCAGCTGAACCAGGTGCCCTGCCCAAATAGCAGCTTCTGCCTGCTTGACTTACTATAAATAGTAAGTAACTGAAAAACCTCTCTGAAAGATTTTGCGAAGGCCCAACCTGAATCAATTGAAAAAATGATGCTCTTGAACACCGGGTAACTGCCTCAAAAGATCCTGTACACACCACTGTCAGCCTACGAGGATCAGAATGATAGGCTAACCTCAAATCCAGCTACGCTGACTAGGAAGGGGACATCACAATCCGCCCTCCCTAAAATTGCTTGTCCTCAAGCAATCTCAACTCTAGATGTTGTAAAATCTCCTCGGACTCCCATGTAGCATCTTCAACTGGCAAATCTCTCCACTTGATCAAATATTCCCTGATCACTCGCCTCCAAAGGTGTCTCTGTCTCGTCTCGAGGATGGCCTTAGGTACTAGTATCAATTTCCCTTCACCATCAAGGGGTGGTAGAACTGGAGAGGGTATCACTTGCTGACCCAATGCCTTCTTCAGGCGAGAAACGTGAAACACGTTGTGAACCCTGCTATCTATTGGTAAGTCTAACTCATATGCAACCTCGCCCACTCGTCTGACAACACAAAATGGACCATAGTAACAAGGTTTCAGCTTCTCTGCACCACTCTTCCGTAAAGTAGACTGATGATACGGCTGCAACATAAGATACACCATATCGCCCACTACAAAAGAACGCTCAACCCTCTTCTGATCAGCATACTGCTTCTGCTGATTCTATGCCCATTGGATATTGTCTCTGAGAGACCTCAAAATGTCCTGCTGACTCTGCATCATATCTCCTGCACTCGGCACTCTGCTATCACTGAATATCAGATCCAAAAGGTTGGGTGCCTCATACCCGTACAATGCCATGAAGGGCGTCATCTGTATCGTCATGTGGTGAGTAGAGTTATAACAATACTCGCAGAGGTATATCCACCTCACCCAAGCTCTCTATTGTCCAGCTATATAATTGCGTAAGTAACCTTCCACCCACTTATTGACAATTTTCGTCTGTCCCTCTGTCTGCGGATGGTAGCTGGTACTCGGTGTCAGTTCGGTCCCACAGAGCCTAAACAACTCCTGCCAAAAGTTGCTCATGAACCGACTGTCTCTATCATTGACTATCATCCGAGGCAACCCATGTAATCAGAATACCTCTCTGAAGAAGAGCTCTGCAGTCTGTGATGTTGTGAATGTAGTAGTAATCGGGAAGAAGTGTGCATATTTGGTCAACTGATCAACCACTACGTAAATGCAATCTTTACCTTGGGATTTCGACAAACCCGTGATAAAGTCCATCAATAAACACTCCCACTTCCTATCAGGTATCGGAAGTGGCTGGAGCAATCCAGCAGGATATGTGTGTTCCTTCTTGTTCTGCTGGCAAACAGAACACTCTCGAACATACTATAGAACATCAGTTTTCAGCCCTTTCCAAGTAAACCGTTCCTGAACTAGCTTATATGTTTTGTAGTACCCGAAATGGCCCGCCATAGGAAGATCATGAAAAGCTCTCAAAACTGTATCCCTCAACTCGGAACCAAGAACCAGAAAAATCCACCCCTTGTAAATGATCAAGTCATCTACAATGGTGTACCTACTATCTTGCTCTGTCCCGTCAATAATGCTAGAAGCCCATGGGTTCTTAGCATACTCAATAACAATTCGATGCCTCCAATCCTTGGAGATCTGTGCCATAGCGTTCAACTGAGGTCTACGAGATAAGGCATCAGCTACAACATTCTGCTTCCCCTTAATGAAGGTAATATCAAAATCATATGATTGCAGTTTGCTGACCCATTTTTGCTGCCTCTCATTTAGGTCTCGCTGTCCGAGGAAGTGTTTCAGGCTATTGTGATCTGTACGCACACTGAACTTGCTACCCACCAAGTACTGCCTGAACTTAGCCAAAGCATGCATAATAGCTAACATTTCCTTGTCGTAAATGCTGTAAAACCTCTCGAGACCCCTAAGCTTCCGGCTCTCAAAAGCAATAGGGTGCCTCTCCTGCATCAACACAACACCAATGCCCTCTCTTGAAGCATCACAAAACAAATCAAAAGACTTCGTAAAGTCAGGTAATGCTAGCACTGGACACGAAGTCATGATCACCTTAAACCTGTCAAAGCACTCCTGCGCCTGAGGTGACCAAGTGAAAGCCCCTTTCTTTGTCAAATCCGTAAGGGGTGCGGCATGACGTGAGAACCCATTAACAAATCTCCTATAAAAAGCACACAACCCAATGAAGCCTTTGAGCTGCGTAAGGTTCTCAGGTACTGGCCACTCAACTATAGCTCGGACCTTCTCAGGGTCCATACTCACTCCCTTGGCACTGATGATATGCCCCAGATACAACAACTCCTCCATGCCTAGCTCACACTTGGATTCCTTGGCATAAAAGAACTCCTTAGCCAAGATCCCCAAAACTGTGTCCAAGTGAGCTAAATGCTCCTCCCATGATCTGTTGTACACCAGAATGTCATCGAAGAAGACTAATACAAATCTCCTCAGCTGAGAACTGAAAACCCTATTCATGGTAGCCTGAAAGGTGGCAGGTGCATTGGTTAAGCCAAAAGGCATAACCAAGAACTCGAAGTGACCGCAATGGCACCTAAAAGCGGTTTTCTCAATGTCCTACTCCCTCATCTGAATCTGGTGGTACCCTGATCTCAAGTCAATCTTCATGAAGAAGATAGCACGGTGCAACTCATCAATCAACTCATCGATGCGTGGTATCGGGTACCTATTTTTAATTGTCCTCTTATTGGGCTGGTGGTAGTTTATGCACATCCGAAGTGATCCATCCTTCTTCTTCACCAATACAACCGATGAAGCAAAAGGTGACTTGCTAGGTCTAATATGTCCCATAGCCAATAACTCATTGATGGTCTTCTCTATCTCATCCTTGAGTCGTTTCGGATGCCTGTAGGGGGTAATCATAATGGGATTTGTGCCCTCCTCCAACTCGATGATATGCTCAGTGCCTCTGTCTAGGGGTCTACCAGGTGGGATGTCGCTAAACACTTTAGAGTGTTTAGTCCTCAATATCTGGATGTCTGGATGATACTCACCCTTCTGCTGCTCCTGTTGTGCTGGCAATAACATACACTCCGCAACCCAATCAACCATATCATGACGAATGAGTCTCTCCATCCGTCTGTACGAAACCATCCTCAGATTACTGTCTCTAATGGCTTTGATGACATGAGGTCTCCCATTAGCCTTGAACTTCATCTCCATGTCTCGTAGATTGAGTGTGAACTCACCCAAATCATGAAACCATGCCATCCCTAACACCACATCAGTATCCCCCATATTAACAACATAGAATTCAGTCTTGAACTCATAGTTGTTCAATCGCATCGGAAGATCAGTTATTTTCCTATCACATTTGAGGGTGTATCCATCAGCTACCTTAACCCGAATGCCCTCAAACTCTTCTGTCTGTATGCCACGCTTCTCAACCAAACGTGCATCTATGAAGTTGTGCGTTGCACCTGTGTCAAGCAATGTTATAAATTTCTGACCAGTTAGAAGCCCACGTAGCCTAAAGGAGCCATCTCTCTGAAGACTAGTCAAGTGTGCCTCCTGTAGTTTCCTTCCACCATCATGTTCACTATCATTTTCAGAATTTTCATCATCTAAATGTTCTGAATCAACTTGTTGGTCCAACAAATCAGATTGCTCTTCACCCTCATAAAACTACTCCATTTGATTACTTTTGGCTTTAGGATGAAGAGGGCATATATGTTTTTCATCATAGGGTGCCTTGCACCAAAAACACAACTTCTTCTTGCGTAGTTCATTCAATGTTTCTCTGTCAAACGGTGGTGCATTATTTCTTTTAGGATCAGGTGGATCTCTCTTCTTGTCAAAGGATCTATGTCTATCAAACGATCTATTCGGCCTTGAGTTTGGCGTGGAACCCGAAGAGAACCTGCTACGAGGTGCTGCATGCTCCATACTGCGTGCCTTCCTCATCGCCTCCTGAAGGGTGGGAGGATCAAATGCCTTAACCCGACCTTTCATCAGCTCATATAACCCCTCGGTGAAGAGAATGACAAGTCTCCTCTCTAAAATACCTATCACCATGACTGTCATTTTTTGAAACTCCCCGATGTAAGCGTCCAAACTACCCGTCTGTCTGAGTTGTGCTAGCTCTCTAAAGTAAAGTTCTGGATCTTTTTTATCAAATCTCTCAATGAGCCTACCCGTGAAATCCTGGTAAGTAGTAACCCGATGATGACCCAGTGTGTACATGTCGTGATTCCACCAATCATGCGCCAATCCATCAAGGTGTAGTGTGGCAAATTTAATGGCCTCGTCCTCCTGCATAGGTCTCAAAGATAGGTAATTGTCTAACTTCTGAACCCACGACCTCGCTGAATTCTTATCCGAGCCATCAAAATAAGGCAAGACAATCTTGCTCACTGCATGCTGAAGATCTCTGTTCACCTGTGGTGGTTGCTGGTACTGATGAGTTCTGCGCTCAAATCTACCTCCACCTCTGGGCTTATGCACATCCATAAACTCATGAAATGTCAACGACTGTCTAATCTCAGGAGTCAGTGTAGAATACTCTCCAAACAGTCTGGTCATGTCTGCCACTGAAGTACCATGCTATGGTTGAAACTCTATGTGGTGACCTTGTTGCTTCGTCTCCGGAGTCGGTGGTGCCTCTCTACTGATAAAGGTAGGTTGTCCAGGCCTACGCTCGTGAACAACCGGTGACAGCTGTGGTCGTGTAGACATCTGTGGCTGGTCTATGCCTCTCGAATCACTGGACTGCCCTATCTAAATGTAATGCTGGTGAGGCGGAGTATACTGTCTTATGGTGCCTATCAGCTGTGACATCATGTCCATCATGTTGTCATGTCTACTCCTGTATTCTGCCTCAGTCATCTTAGCATTTTCTTTCTCTTTTCCTGAATCTCTAGGAATTTCTTGATCTGCCATGAGTGTAGTTACACTGTTTTCACTGCTGCAAGGGCTAGACTTGTGTATACTGAGAATCCTTGATACTATCTCACCTTCTGGAATAGGTGGACCTATCCAATCCTCAACTCTGCTTGTTCCTCTACCCTTACTGTAAAATATAATGTCTCTACTCATGAAAAAAACATCTAAAAAGCAAACTTCTAAATGAAAAAACACAGGCTGGCAGGACTTCTGTGCTCTGATACCACTATAAGAAACCTGGTGTTTATCAACCCGGTCACTGTCTAAGAAAACTGTGTTTTGTTTTGGTTTTCTGATTTTATGATGTTTTTGTGGTTTTTTGCAGCAAATAAGAATTTGCGATTTTGCAAGGAAATGTTTTAAAAATTCATAATAAATTAATGACTAATAGATATGCATAAATATTGATCTCCAGATGAAGGCGCATACATGTATTCACTTCCAGAATTTCAAAGATAAATAAAATCGACCACAAGAAGTAAAAACCATATTTTTATTTGAAAGAACCTGTAGGCTTGCAGGTGCCAGAAACAAGAGAGTAGTACGACCAAATAAGAGAATCAATCCTCAAGACCTGAGATCGATGCTGGAGCTCTAGACACTTTAGGCACCCAAAGTCCAATGCACAGAAGCTGAGAAATGAAGGCGTGATCTCCTGTGAAGGACTGTATGGCTTTGCTGGTACAGAAAAGTACGGCCTTAATAAATAAGGTGCCAACTCTTTGTAGAATAATCTCTGATAAGTCGCCCCTGTCAATTGATGAATAAACTCTGATAAGTCCTTCCTGAATCGATCCTGTAAGCTCAACTCAACCTCTGTATGAAGTCACCAAGTACGACAATCTTCAACTGGTATTTCACAGTCTCAATATGCCAGATCTTGAAGAGGGAACGTTCTCCAAAATCAACTGTCTGCTGAAACCTTAGGTTCACAAACTTCAATGCTCAGAGCAAGAATAAGACAAATTGAATAATCATAACATAAGGGTTCGATTTGTCTTGGCAGTGTATAAATACCCCTTTTTAGAAATTCGACCCAAGCTCCTTTTTAATAATCATTTAAATAAATGATTAAATTCGCCGTTTTTAACTTAGGAAAATATTAATTGAATGGCGTCCCACTTTAATGAATAAATAATTATTCACTGTAATAAATATTTCACTTTATTATAAAGTATAAAAAAAAATACTTTATAATATGCCATTAAATCATTAATATTTAAATATATTAATAAAGTGACTTTATAACATAAAGTCAAAATATCAATTATTTAATAATCATTAAATGCTCCATTATTTTTCATCTGACTATCAAACTGACGAACTGGGTCGACTCTGAGCTAACCAACTGAACCAGGTGCCCTACCCAAAATAGCAGCTTCCGCCTGCCTAACTTACTATAAATAGTAAGTAACTGAAAAACCTCTCTGAAAGATTCTACGAAGGCCCAACCTGAATCAACTGAAAGAATGATGCTCCTGAACACCGGGTAACTGCCTCAAAAGATCCTCTACACACCACTGTCAGCCTACGAGGATCAGAATGATAGGCTAACCTCAAATCCAGTTGCGCTGACTAGGAAGGGGACATCACAATAAAGCTGAAATTGAGCAATAGCCAGATGGGCATAATTTATCCTTTGAGAAAATCTCGTAACTGGCTTATACAATTATTAGTAATCATTGCAAGATCTAACAAAGATTTACAGAGTTATTTGTAGCTTTTTTGAGTACAAGCTTTATGGAAATACTTGATATTTTAGTGCTAGTGGGATGATGCACATTCAAATTGTTTAGTTGGAGGAAAGGATTTATATATTCCATAAGTTTGCAAATATGCTTGCAACAAGTAGTTCTTAGCTCTTTACAATCCTCCACAAAAACTATCCAGTGAACTATTAACTTAAGTCATCTGTGTGTGCATAAAACAATTGTCATTTGTGACTGAAGGCCATAGTAGAAACTTATTTACAGAGTTGTGTATATATGTGTTTGTGTTATATTCTAGTTTAAATTGGACCAGTAGGGACAATACCACAAGCTTATCATATGATAGTTGTAATAAATAGACTATGATGTCACACTGATAACTGTGTGAGGAAGGATGTGTAAGACACATATCCATTGTATGCGATTAATGATGGAGCTTCCTTTGTCGTTATTCTTGTATGGTATTCTAAGGACAAGCAAATTTGTATGTGGGTTTAAGGTTAATGGCTTTTAATGTTGATTTATCTTAGATATTTTTCTTGTTTTCTTGATTAGTGTGTGAGGCTTCTACTTATTAGAAGGATTTCTTGGTTAAAATATCCGTCAATCAATTCTGGTGAAGACTATATCTTCTTTTCAAATTTAGCATAAGCAAAATATGATCCATGAATTGGACCAATTACGTGATGCTTGTGAATTTTGTTACAATTACCTAAAGATGCCTAAATTAGTTGTCAGTTTTTCTAATCTATGAGTTGATCTTTCATAAATTCCACTTAATCAACTAAATATTTAAGAGAGTGAGAAAATTTAGGTGGATCCCTCATAAAAGAGTGTATATATATATAACAAATGAACCATTTATCTAGGTATGGTGCTTAAAGCTCTCTTTTATCTTTTGTTGTGGGCAATTATCATATATTTTAGTTTTTTCAAGGTCCATCTTTTCTAATGAGGTAATACTTGGGAACCTTCCTCTTCTAGTTAGTACCATCTCTATTTACACATACATGGTTTTTTTCATAGGAGGAGGGTCTAATTGATATAAATTAAATTGAACAAGCCTTTAGGTTGCCTTGTCATCAATGTGCAAAACATGCCAAAGGTGTTCTCTATATCTTTTTATATTTTAGTTTCAATATGAAAGAGAAAAAAAGAATATACCTCCTTAACATGTTAAATTACATATATTTTTCTATCGGCGTAACCCTTGCACCCCTTCTGGTGCAAGTGCTAGTTTTAAAAGAATTTATTATTATTTTGTTCAGATGATTTTTTTTTTCATTTTTCTTATAGCGTGAATGTTATAACTCTTGTTATTTGCATGCAATTTCGATAAAAGATCACTACATTGTTCATGTAGCAGTTTTGAGCATAATTCTTGTAGCAATTTAAATGAGTGTTTTTAATTTTCTAATTGCATTTCATCCACACTCACCTCACTACTTGCAATTATGGTAGGGGAAGTATGAAAGCATGAATGAAGTAATTAGAGTCTAAAACACTAAGAACTTATGAAATTGAGATCATACAAATCCATACTCAATGAAATTTAATTTAATTTTTTAATCTAAGCAAATGAACACAATTCAAAGCAATTAACCAAACCAAAAGTGCAAACCTTCAATCCCATTGTGGATTGATGCATATTTGTGATGTGGATTTTTTGAATTATGCATAATCCATGTTGCAAAAGCTTGATGAAAGGAGTGATTCACAAAATAGGTGTTTTAAAATGCTCAAGATTGGCTCAAGAATTCTAGAGAGTGCCTATGCTTATGAGGATTGTGAATGAATTTCACATTTGGAAGGGTTGTTTTATAGATTTTAAAAATTTTGATCAACGGTCAAGATTGAAAATGAGGATCAATGGATGAGAGGAAACAAGGAGATGGGTGAGGATCAAGGAGGATCAATGGTTGAGGATCCATGAGAGCCCAAAATATCCCTAATTGCATGGAAATAGGTTGGAGATATTTTGAATTGGAAGGAAGAATTTGAATTTGAATTGGGAATATTTCTAAGGAGTATTCTTTGTGCAAGTTGGAGAGTTGGAGGAAAATTAGCCAATTAAATAATTATAAAAATCATTTAATTGTGAGGATGAGGGGAAATTAAGATTTTCAATTAAGTAATTGGGAACTATTTAATCAAGAGGGATTATTAGTGAGAAAATGATGAATTAATCAAATAACCTTAATTATTCGATTAATAGGGAAATAAAGTGAACTTAAGTAAATAATTTGACATTGTTTAATTAAATAGAAGAATTAGGGTGATAATGAGGAAAATGATCTTAGCAAGTGAAATCAAGATGTGTGATATAGTTAGGACATTTTTAGGTGTCTACATTTTGCCCCTCTTTGAAGGAATGTACCTATTGCATTGTTTCAAAGACCTGATGCTGCTCGATTTTTTTTAAAAAATTCACTTGATTTTACCTGATGCCCCATTGTGCCCTAGTGGATGAAGGAGGGTGGGCTGCACCCTCGAGAGATTGAATGAAAAAAATATTTTTGGGTCGAGATTGTGACATGATGATGGGCATAGGCCTACTAAAAAGAGGAGGAAAAATAAGTCCTAGGAAGCCTCAATACTAATAGCCAAGGCTAGGAAAAAATGAGTTGCAGGATGAAACCCTAGGTTTTACTAGGCATATATGCTTATTTGGGTGAATTTTAACCTCATTTGCACAGTTTGATTCAAGAGTTTAGAGAGCCTTTGAGATTCCAACTTTCAGACCCTGTGGAGACCTTGTTATGATGGCACACGTTGTTTGAGTTGTACACTGTGCATATCAAGTTTGTTAGTTCTAGTGGCCAGCCGGCTCAGGTGGTCCAATATGTAACTTGTTTATTTTTACTTGCACACATTTATAGATAGCTAAAGGTAGGCTAGAACCTAGGAAAACAAAGGTGTCAATTTTTTGTGATGCTTTTGTAACCTGACGATGCACCTTTGTAACCCAACGTGACGCCTTTGTCAAAAGAGTCGGGGCTTTGCATAAGCACCAAGTTTGGAAAATTGTGACACCTTTGCAAAAAGGCAATACCTTTGGCTGGTTAGGTCTGACATCTTTGGAAAAGGGCGACACATATGATTTTCTTGATAGCGAGGTGCCTTTGCAAAAGAATGATGCCTTTGACTGGAAACAATGTGATGCCTTTGCAAAAAGACTCATTTGTTTTTTAAGGATTTTGGACTTAGATTTTTGCAATTTTTTAGAAAATTGACATCGTGAGCATTATGCTTGCAAGCTGTCCTAGACCCTTTGATTTCCTGAGAGTAGCGTCCACAGGTTTTAGAGTGGATTACTAGATTATCTATGATGGATATTGAGTTCCTTTATGTTGTTGGTTTGTACTACATTTCCTACATGCCTAAGATTTAGGTGCACCTAGCTCTCATCATTGCAATGGTCAAGCGATTACACTTTGAGACCTCTTCTTTCCACTTTTTGACCGGTGAGGCCACCACCACATTTGAGGATGTGTGGAAGATTCTCTGTCCCTATTCATGGGGAGTGTGTGGTTTGTGATGTTTACTAAGGATTCAAGGCTCTAGAACATGTATTGATGGACGACGAGATCAAGCTTGAGGATGGACAAATTGATCTAAGGGAGTACATTGGCATCATGAGAAATGTTACCATTGTGGTTGTTGGGCTTATCATGGGGCCATTGATGCTAGACAAATGATCAAAAAGATTCAACCCTGGATGGGGGAGCGTCCTCGAGAGGATCCTAGAGGATGGATGTGTCTTTTCTTGGGGTCCCTGCATCTTAGCCCACCTCTACTACGACATACATTAGGTGGTGTACCGAGGTGCTACCAAATTGTCCACAAGAGTGACACTATATATTTGGGCATGGGAGCACATTATAGTGCTCAAACCTATTTGTGATTTACACTAAGAGGCCAAAGAGCCTTTTGTTTTTAGATATGAGGGCATGCTTATACACCATCACATGGGAGAGATACCATATTAGAGACATGTTATGTATGACATGACCAAGTTCATATGGAGGCCATGGATATATGTAGAAGCCTAGGAGGAGGATGTTGGGCATCTCGCATGTTGTATATAGACTTAGTGGCTTATCAGTCGTACCCCACACGTCATAGAGAGGTACCTTCCAGACAAGGTTAGACAATAGTTTGGGGAGAAGAAAGATGTTCCTAGAGATGACTATTAGATAATGTTTGCACATACGGTTAAGGAGATAGCTGTGTGGGGACCTATGGTGACAGTACATAGTTATTGCATAGGTACCATGGGCTTATGTAGATGCTGTAGTTGATCTAGGGGCCATAATAGAGTATGATGCATGGTTTTCCATCCATAGGCCTTTTAGGTTTACAAATCTTGCTAGGGGTGATGTAGGCGGTAGGAGGTGCAAGGAGGAGTCTGTTAGATAGCACCGACATAGGAAAAGATTCCTAGAGCAAAGGATTAAGGATAGAGCCCAGGACAAGGTCCACCACCTGATTAGGGTCCACCAAGCTAGGGTGATCGGGGCCATTAGTAGCAATAGGTGACAACTATTGCAGGTGGTCATGACGATCAAAGACTTTAAACAACCTTGCAAGAGAGAGATTAGGCATGCCAGGAGCATGATGGATTTCATTAGGAGAGAGATGGCCTCTCTGCTCAACTTGTACAAAGGTCATCAAAGAGGGACTAAACCCTCATAGAGTAGGATTAGAGGACCATAGAGTGAGATTAGGCCTAAACTAAGAGAGATGCAAAGATCACTCGATGATGACAAGTTGAGTTACAATTAACAGATGAGACAACTCGTAGACAACATCTAGAGGTTACTGCATAGGCACATGGGCAAATGATTCCATTGACACAACACATAGAGGCCATTAGATCATTATAGGTTGAGGCTATTTATTAGAAGACCATATATGATATGTTTGTGCCCTCACATAGGAGACAACCTCGGTTCTCACAATGCATTGGTGTAGATCCTAGCAGATCAGATGGTGGATCAATTGACAAACCTTCTTAGGGTCACCCAAATGGATAGGGTCATTAGCGAGAGCCCATGGGGCCACCACTAGCTTAGCCTCCTTTCGATCAAGGGTATTGGGGGAGCTCAGGGTAGATATGATTTGTAGATAGAGATTTTTTTATCCATATGTTGATGTAGACATATTTTATGATGTATACACATTCATTGGTTATGGATAGCCTCATGTATATTTTGATGTATATTACATACATTTGATATATATCTATAGACACTTAAAAATGTCTCAAATGATATCATACACTCGAATCAGATATACTAGCATCATTTCATCTTGAAACCCATCCTCTTTTCACTTAATTGATTAAATTAGCCTAGCTATTTAATTATGTCATTTGCATCTATTAATCTAATTGATTTAATCAGGTTAATTCCCCCCCTTCCATACTAACATTTCATCTTATTAAATTAAATACATCAAGTTATTTAATTTAAATCCCTAAGTCCTCTTATTTAATGAAATAACCCTAAGTTATTTAATTAAATATCATATCACTTTCCCTTTTTTTTCATTCATTAAATCACTTTGTTTAATTAATATCACCCTAATTCCCCTAAATGACATAATTAAAAACTTTGTTTTAATTATCAATTACTAATAAATCTAATTCCCCCCACTTACAAGGGAATATTTCTCCTTTGCACATTCCTCCAAAATAAATATTCCCATGGAATATTCCTTCCCCTTTTGCACATTAAAACTTTGTTTAAATTTGCTAAATATATAATTTTCCTCACCCATGAGGATATTCTAAGGAATATTATTCCTTTTTAACAAACTTACAAGACTTCATGTGCTAGTTAACTTACAAGACTTCTTGTATAAGTCTTGAAAGTGTGTTTTCTTGGATTAATGTGAGCCCTTGATTAAATATCATCTTGCATTTTCAACCCTTGATGGGAATCCATGATCCACGCCTCCATCTTCCTTCCTTTTTGACCATTGATTAACCTTTTTGATCTCAACCCTCCATTAATCATTTGTCCTACTATAAATAGGTCACTATTTGGAGACAAATGGATCCATCCTTTAACAACAAACTTATGCTGTTAAAATAACTTTCATCTTGCACTCATATTTCATGTTTTAGAAAACATTTTAGTTTAATTTCTTGCATCATATTATATTAGATTTCATTAATGGCTTCCATGATAATATGAATGCACCCATTTATCATATCTTGTAATTAGGGTTTTCATCTTTTTAGTTTAAAATCCATTTAGATTAGCTTTGCACTCACACATCTTGATCATCTTAGCATAGATCATGTTAAAATAGCTTGCATCATATTAGTTTAGCATTGAAATCATGTTCCATCATACATCTATCAATGGTTTCATCAATTTTATTCAATAAAACTAATTGAAACAAGCTCATTATCCAAGGGATTGGGAAAGGGTCGCCATTTCACACCAACGCGACACCACTCCCCCAATAGGATAAGTTTCAATGGATTAGAATAGGTGTTTCTAAAGATTTTTTAGTTTTATATGTTAAGTTTTAATGGATTCCTAGTTTAGTTTTTATTGATTGATCTCTATTTGGATTGACGTTTAATGGCTTCATTACGCTTCACATCCTCATGGATCAAGTGTAGTTGGCCCATACCAATTTGTCAGTCACAGTATCATGACAGCCATTTTTTGATGATACATATGAGATGAGAAATTATTTTGATACAACCATGCTATGGTGTTATTATATGCCTATGATATTTTATGATGTATGATTATGATTATGGATGCATGTATGCATGATATGTGTGCATGCATTAGGATGATGTTTATTTCATGTTTCAATTATGTGATGATTAATATCTATTTATGATGCTTATGATTTGATATGCATGTTGCTAATGATTTGTGGATGCAAGATGTAGGATATGGATGATTATATGATCATGATTTTCTCTTTGTATTTTCATATGATATGTCATGATGATGCAAGATGGATGATATGATATGGTATTGACGGTTTATGGATGCATATTTTTTTTATGTCATGATACTTGGATATAAATATTAGTATGGATAGAAGAAGAATAAGATATATGAGTATCTTGATATATGATAGGGATATATGAGTTTGCTTTTTCTTTTTCATAATATTCTTACTTTTATCATAACAATCCTTATTTTGATATATTAAGTAGACACAATGCACCAAGGTATGAAGAACCAAAGTGAATTTGTATCTATTGCATGGATTTTGACTCTGTAAACAAATAGGGGTATCCTTGTTCATACCTGACATAGAAAAACCTTGTTTGATCACATGAGAGTATAAAGCCATCAAAATAAGAAGACCAATACACAAAAGGTATGAAGAATCTGATATGCACTAGCCATTGTATTACTCGAGACTATCCCTGAACATACAAGGCAAGTATTCACTGAGGTCATATTTGCAAAGAACATCCAACAAGCACAAAAAACAAAAGCAATGAAAATTCCCCATTCATTTCTCTCTAATCCTTTTTATAAATCCTAGAGAGATAATCAAAATAAGACAATAAGATAAATCAAATAAAATATCAAAATGACAAAAATTTCAATGTCATCATATCTCTTGCCAGAGAGAGTTGTTTTGGTTGATATTCAAAATGATGTCTATTGTAGGAAAGATCTATCTGTTAAGACACGCATTGGATGTTGATTAGTTTTAAATGTTTGATAGGTCATTGATATGAAATTTAATTGATATGTTTGACAGTGATCAAGACTTATGATCTTGTGTGAACTATTTGTGTTTCGATACTTGTTGTACTTGTTTATGTTTGTCTCACCAAAGGTGAGGGTGACGATAGATTTATTATGGATGAAAGGTTATTGTGAATGAAAGAGAGATGGGATGGGAATTGATGATTTGTTTATTTTTTGGAATATTTCAAATTTTTTTTAATTTTTGAAGTGTTTGTGGTTGTTTTTGGATTTTGAAGTTTTCTAAGTTTGTTTTCATCTTTTTTTTGGGAATAATTGGATGTTTTAGGATTTCTCATGATGTTGATGGATAGATATGGATATGTAGTGATATCAGTGATTTTTTGAGGTATCATTGATAGCCAAGCTAAATAAATTGATATGTTTGATTGTTGATAGTGATAACATTGTTAAGAATACACAATAATGCAAGGATAGTGTTGTCAAGATAAAAAAAACATTAGGATTGGGAAGGATACATTATGAGATAATGATAGACTGATCGGATTAGATGGATCAAGATTTGTAGCCAAGATAGGAACATAATTTGTTGAATGATTTGATATGATGTTGAAGCATAAGATAGATGCAATTGATATAGATTTTTTGGATCGATAAAGGTATATTTGATAGGGACCATTCTATTTGTCAAAATGTGCCATGCGTTAGTGATTTTGGATACTTGCTTATGAATTTTCTAACTATGATTTTTCCTTTTGAAAGCGTTTAGATCACAACATGAGCTAGAGGACATAAATCATGATTTATTTTGAAGCGAGATGTAAGTACTTACCCTTAGTGTCTAGCAATGTATGCCATGCTATGAAAAAATGCATGGATCAAGATGATGGAAGGATAGATATGTGAATGATGCCAAGGATTATCTTGTGATAGGATAACATGTTTAGATAGAAAATGGTTTTCTGAATGGTGGTAGATGTTGTTACTACATAGGATAGGATATGACCATGCCAAGATTTTTCCAAAAGCAAGTTTGAAGTATATCCCAAACCTTTTGTCAAGATCGAGATAATTTTAGATATGGATGAGAATGAATTGGATCGATGGATCATGGATTTATTATGGAGGGGATGGCATGATTCCACCTGAAATGGTGCATGTGGATGCTTGATTCTACACATGATTCCTATTTTCTATGTTTCCATTATGGTACTTTTCTAAATCACCACCAAAGTCGTTTTCATTAGAGGATGATTTTTCTCTTTACTATTTTCTTGATTATTTTGATTTATTTATATTTTATGATTTTTATGATTTTGAATGTTTATGTTGAACCACCTAGTGATACTTATGTAGATTTTACTGTTAAGATATGCCAATGGTAACCTTCTTGGAGGAGTTTCTTTTCCAAGATTCAGACACTTGAATATAACCCTTGAATACTCTTGTCTTTGTTGATACCAATGCAAGGAAATGCGCATCCACCTAAGATATTTTCACATAACCCAAATAGATAAATCTATGCAAACAAGTATTCAAAATCCATATGCAAAAGAATAGACACCATACCATAAAAAGTGACACAAGATATACACTGGGAAAACCCTCAAGAGGGAAAAACCTAGCCTCCAAAAAATCCTTCATTCATGTATTATTCAATAATAAACATTACAATACATCTTTAGAGCCCTCCATGAACACCTTTAAAACATCAAGTCCTCAATAAGAACCCCATGTGAACAAGAAATTAACTACACATACCATGCCATGCTTCAACCCTCACAAATGCTAAAAAGAGATGCTCTCAACCAACCAACTATCCAACCTTAGACAACTACCCATGTGTTTTCTTTTATAGAAACAAGCTCACACAAAACCACCAAGTGGTATTACATAAAATGATGTGACTAATACCATGAGCTTACAAAACCATTAACCCCTCATTTAATATTGGTACCAAGTTTTCCCAATATTAATTATTTTTCCCATGTGCAGCCCAACATTAAATATTTAACCCAATGCTACATATAATATATAAAGTGGCCCCAAGAATGATAGACCCATGTGATGCACACATCTAGGTGCACCCCATAATA
Source organism: Sequoiadendron giganteum (assembly GCA_007115665.2). NCBI lineage: Eukaryota > Viridiplantae > Streptophyta > Pinopsida > Cupressales > Cupressaceae > Sequoiadendron > Sequoiadendron giganteum. The sequence continues at coordinate 420,616,177 of CM021108.1, forward strand.
AATAAATATTACATTAATAACATTATGTAAGGTGGACAACACACATTTTTCATAACATTCTCCCACTTGTATACATTGCATAAGGGGTAAACAAGTAAATTCAAACATGAACAAGGGAACAATCCCTCTAGCCACATATACCATCAAGGAATCAAAGTGCTCCATGTGCTCCATCAAGATACCTACAAAAAGAATCAAGGTGACCACATCTCAAGTATGAATGCTCTCATCCTCTATCATTCCAAAGCACAAAGACAAGAAGCCATCCAAAGAGATGCCACACTATCTATCACAAAGAAGCATAAGTCCTACCTACAACCAATATCCCAATACAAAAACACTTAATCCAAAGGTAAGAAGTATGTATTAGTAGTTGTCAAGATAAAATCACCATAGCTGAAAATTAGCACCCACAACAGATGCTAACACATCCAAATATCCATACCTCAAAGGTATACAAATCATAGCAAGTGAACCTCATGTTATCAAAATACACAACCCATAACATGCAATCAGAACCTCTAAGTACCATAACTATCATATAATGAGCATACACATCTAGGAAATCCCAATACATAGGTAATGTCAAATCTGAAAATGACCAAGGAATCCAAGATCCACCAATAGAAAAACACATAAGTGTAACCAAAATCATGTAGTACCAAGGAACATCCACAAATATATGCAAATCTTGAAAACCAATATGCTACAATACATCTCTCACCACGAGTCTTCATAGCTCTCCCAAGTTCTCCACACCCAAAAAAAAGGAAAGAGATAAAGGAATCTTCATGTCATCATCAAAGAACAATGAACAACACATGACCACAAAAATATTAATCACACCAGCTCCACATAAGATCTAAAATCCAATGCCATGTGAATACAAATATCCAAGAAGAAAAACAAGACCAAAGAGGGAACATGCAAATCAAAGCATGTAGCATGTCCTTCTACACACACCTCTAAATGCTAAGTTGTGATAAGTATGATATCCTCCATAAAAACCCAAAGAGAACAACACTATCCACTTCTAATCAATACCAAGATGTATTCATCTAAAACCAAAGGAAGATCAAACCATAATCCATTCCCTAGCCAAGGAAATAAGCCCAATAACATCTCCTAAACTGAAAATCAATGAATAATATCACAATGCATAAGGAGATAAACATGCTAACATCCCTCAAATGAATCCTCCAAAACCAAAAAATCATAGCTCAAGATCCATATGCATGAGAAGATAAAGAATAAAATGTAATGTATCTAAACTAACAATGGGAAATACCTCTCAGATGATAAACTGTCGAGAAGACCAAGAGTGGGAAATGAGAATACTCCTCCAAGATATCCAAGTCATCATGACTCATATAAGAACAATATCCTCATAGGTCCATGTTGAAATCACGTCCAACCAAGGTGTATGATCCTTGGACTTCCCATTGAAACCTCATCAATGAGTAACCATCTTAACAAATGTCTCTAATCTCAAGAGATATCCTAGCCTCACCTATGTCTCCAAGTATCCATGAGTACCTGTAATCAATCAATCCTTGCCAAAATCCAAATGCAACAAAGCATCATCATGAAGCTCCCAAGAAAATAATCAATGTACCTAATACCAAGAGAACCAACCAAGATCAAAGTCAAGGTCCCAAAATCAAAAACTTAATCATGACATCATGATCTCACATCTCCTAAAAAATGATCATATGCTCTAATGAACATATCATGCACCTATAACATGCCAACACCCTAACATATGATCAAGAGTCCATCATGACATAATACATATTCTCATCCTATCAAATAAGGATCACATGTCAAATGAAAAATCATGACATCTTAACCAAAGACTAAAGAAGTCCTCCATGGAAAACCAAGATGTCAATATCTCCAAATCACATAAAGATAACCATCTCCTACAATGAACCCAAATATGTCAAATAACCCTCATTGCATAACACAAGATCCAAGAGTCCATTAATGACACCAACAAACACTGTAGAAGACCATTCATCACCAAGTGATGAATCCACATCATGACCAGAAGCTCCCATTGAACCATGACACCGATATCTCCATAGCAACATGATAACCATCCTCTAAATGAAGACCCTCCATGAACCCAACACAATCAAAGAACTCAACAATGAGCTCCCAAAGGGAAGAGTACAAACCATGATCTCCAAACCAAGAAGATACAACACTTCCAAACCATTACTATCACAAGCTCCCATTGAATCATGTAAAAAGAAATCCATGACATCATGATAACAACCTCCTCAATGAAGATCAACCATGACCATGATACTCAAACCAAAAGGACACACCACCACAAACCAAACATGAATCAATCCAACACCACCAAAAAATCACCTGCATAAACAATCATGTCATTCCAAAGTCCCTAAAGCACAAGGAACATTCATGACACCATGATCACCACCAAGTGTACCGACAACACAATCCAACCATGTCACACTTGTATGCATCACATAGTCAACTATGCAGGTCTCACATCAACGCTACACCTGGTAATGCCATATCTCCATCTCAACATGAAAACTAAACCAACAAAAAAAGTGACTAAACTAAGCTACCAAACTGAATATGCATCAACATTGAAACATCTATGGTCATAGGCAACCCACATCCAAGTTATAAATGCAATCTATAAGCATATACAACCTACAACCCTGCATAACTTGTAGATGCAAAAATGAAACATACAAATCCAACAATACACTAATAACCATGTCAAATGAGAGTAATCAAAGATATACATGCGAGTATACAATGAATCCAAAATCAAATCACCAATATTTGAATAGCCATAAGCTCACAAATCACCATAGTTAAAAGAACCCATAAACAACTTAGATGGAAATAACACTATTAGAAAAACAATAATATATGATTGAAAAACTACTAAAAACTACTTATAAATGACTAAACATGGTCACATGACCATTAGTAGTTTATTGCTAGTCATTTATAACATGGCCAGATTGATGACTGTACCATTTTTAGTCATTTATTGGTTGTTTTGATTGATCGATTCGGTAGTATATTTAGGCATTGATTTAGTCATTGATTGCTGTAATTTGGTCACTTATTTAGTCATTTTTTATTCATTGATATATTTAGTCATTGATTGTTGTTAGCTGGTCACTTATTTAGTCATTTTTTATACACTGATTTTTATGCATTGGTAGTGTATTTAGTCATTAATTTTAATCATCATTTTGATCAATTTGGTAGTATATTTAGTCATTTTTATTCACTGATTTCACTGGTCATATATTTAGTCATATTTATTCACTGTTCACCAATTTCTATCAATTGGTAGTATATTTAGTCAATTTAATTATTAATTAACATCAATTAGTAGTATATGTAGTCATTTTAATTAACTGATATTTGAGGATTTAAATATAAAACATAGAAATACATATCAATCATCAATTGCACATAATAAGAAAACCATTGAGAAGGAAAAATCACTGAACTTTACTAAAAGAAAAGTGTTCTTACAGATTGCACAAGTCTAAAATATCTATCTTGCTTGAAAAATGCTTAGAAATAGAGTATTACAATTTTTGTTTTTAGTCACAAGACTAAAAATATGAGTTACAATGCACATAAATGACAAGAGAAACTTCTCCAAAAAACTTCTGCAATGATGGAAATGCATGCTTGGAGCCCTTCAATGCAAGAACATGCCCCTTGCATCTCTTAAAACTTCTACAACATGGGGAATCTTCTTGGAGCAAGCTGTAACATGTAGAATCCAACAAGGAGAGTGTTGATCGTGTCCCATTTATGAAGCTCTCTCCTTCAATGCAGTCAACAATAACTCTAGAATCTTTCCTTCTTTATATGCAACATGCCATCTGATATGAGCAATAGGGAGATGCCTTTTCCACCATGAATGAAGCTGTTCCTCAATACAACCAACAAAATTACTATTAGTCTCAGTTCAAAAATAAATAAAAATGCATTATATATTGCAAGTTTACAAAAGTCCAAACACAAAAAAAAGATAAACCAATTAAAAAATTGTACCTTGTCAACAAATGCCTTAAACAAAGTGTTCAACATAGGCCTGAAATATGCATATTGAACCCTTGATCTTAGAACCTTGTTCAAAGTTTAAGAAAGGTGATACACTTAGATTATAGAATGAAGTTGACAACATAGAATGAAGGCTATCAACACTAACCAGATTGGAACAACATTAACAACAAAAAATTCTTGGAAACCAAGTCTGAGAATGCCATCAGACATAGAAAACAAAAATCTCAACCCTAGTTCATGTGTTGTCTCAACAAATAATTGCACCATGAAAGAATCCATTTATACATAAATTCCAAATTAAGTTGATGAGAAAAGATCTTTGATATCCAACTAGGAAGCCTTAACATCCAAAAATTACTAACTTGATGTTTCACAACAAGTTTCCCAATTGTGACATCATCTTTACTTAAGAAATCAAATATTGATCCACTGCCATATTGGATCTCATAGGATTCTCCTTCACAAACAACAAATGATATATATCAATTGTTTAGAAACTTCCTTAATATCCCCATGTAAGTAGACTAAATTAGGTGAGGTTGAGGGTTTGAGGTAGAGTACCATCTTCTTGGTATGTGTTGACTTTGATGACTTGTATCTTAAATGAAAATAACAAGCTAGCTGCATTGTAAAATCATTGTTACAAAAATAACCATACAACCCTTTTTAATTAAAACAATCCTTATAGATATTTCAAGACAAGATATTTCAGTTAATTTCCAAGAGAGCTAATTTCATGATCCAAACAACCATCAATCTATTTATTGTATATAATTTCCCAGAATTCAGAATTTGAATGTAATGAAACTAACCATAATTACCAAATATTTGACACCAAAATGTAGTACAAAATGAATTGTTTGACAAAATGACTCAAAGAGATTTCATGTCATGGAATGAAATGATATGATTGCAAAATGTGCACAAAATGGATTTTGCAAGGAAGCTCCCAAAATATTTGAATTGATGAAGCACTCTGGAACACCGACATTGTAAGCTTTTCTTGTGTTCTAGATGCACATAGTCATGAAGGTTTAGTGGATGAGGGATAAACATACTTCACATGTCAGTAACCCTTATTGCATTACATATATAGTTTATCATTAGGTGTGCATGGTTGACCTTCGTGCCCATGTTGGCTATCTTGAGGACACCCTAAACATTATTACTAAGATTCTAGTTAAACCTTTGGTGCTTGTGGAACACATGTGAATATAGGTTGAGTATTCCAACAACACTATTTTTTAGTTGGATCCTAAAAATGCTGCAACTTATATTCTTCTCTAAAAGAAGAATAACAAAACATTAGTGCAGATTAACTTACAACTTAAAGAATGCAAAAGCTATAATTTTTTGTCCAAAAGAACATTTTAAGCATGAAGAATGACAAAACTTTGGGATAGATAACTGACAACTACTATATTACCTTAACTTCAACACAACTATGATGACTGTGCTACACATTCTTGTCCACTTCATCATGATCATCACAACTATTGTTTTCATGAACTAAATTTTTTGAATCAAAAATGTGTTGGATTCTACGAGATGGCGACACTGTATCTTTTATTTCCTTTTGTTTTTTCTCCACATTTTTTTTGCACTGTTTTTCTTGCCTATAAAACAAAAAAAAATCATATTATGTCTTATATACATAAAGCTCTTACTTATAAAATTTCATTAAATACTATAAAACAAATAATATACTACTTAGTGGATTTACAAATTTCCTATTTGTCAAACCAAGACGCGATAAATATTCATTATTCTTGGCCATGTTTTCACTACAAAAGCACTCATAATCTGTGATTGAAATTTCAGCATTATGATCACTATCATCTAATTTGCACCTTATAGTCCCCTTTATCGTTTCCTGAAGTCCAAATAAATAATAATGTATAAATCAACAACTTGAATCAATAAAACTTTATTGAGTTCATAAGTTGATAACTATTGACTTTCCAATTCACTGATAACTGCAAATGGAAACTTAAAATAAAATTCACTTTATAGATTAAAAATAATTTGCAGTAAAAAACTAAGAAGATGTTTACAATTATAGGTATTAGATAAATTTTGCTTAGGGATATATTCACAAGAAAAGAACTCATAAAAACATAAAACAAGTAGGATGAAGGAAAAACATACTCTAGTAAGGTTATGTCTGATTTGTCTCTAGTTATCTTGGGAGTTGAACCAAACAAATATATATCTAATATTAACATATATGATGATATTTTGACACCAATAAATAGTTCCTAATTGTAAACCACATAGCTCCTTGTTAGTTTGATTTACTTATTCTCCCTAGGTTACTATGATTTACTTAAAGGAATTTAATCCTTCCTTGAAGGAATCAATAAATTAACCACACAAAGACAACAAATGTGTTTTGATAAACCAAATATACCCTTGATATATTGATTGAAATAACAAGGAAAGATCAAACTAGAGACAACAAGAAAAAAATCATTAATTCACTTCAACAAACAATTGAAACCGGAATTCACTCACCAATTATAACTTCATTCTATTGATCTTCAAAAATACTTTACAGTACGTTTCAAAATTTTATCTTGATTGACATGTCAAAAAGTGTCTTTTCAGTTACCCACTTTTAACTTAAATAAAAGATTCTTAATTATCGTTGTTTACATAGGATTACATAAAAGCAATGAAAGATGATAAATGAAGAGAAATGATTAGATGTTGAAGTCCAAATTACTCGCAAGATACATAAGTCTGTTACTCATCATAAGGTACCTGTGATCATTCAGATCTAGCAAGATCCTCTCTCCATGATAGTATATGCAAGGCTTGGTACTTCACTACAAGGCCTACTCTTCTAGGGGAGCTAGATATGTCTGATCCCATTGGTACACTATGTAATCATGAGGCCATTTGTACTCCTAGATTTTTCATGTGTTGGCCAAGTGACTTCCATATATTGTCTAATAACCCTTTACCAGTTTTTGAGTATCCAACATCCAATGCAATTATTACATCCAAGGTTAGATTGAGGTGATGAAGATTTATTTCACCATACTTCTGTAAACTAGTGAGGAATTTGGGAAAAAATTGGCTAAACTCATCTATCCAATACTTGAAGCCTTTCAGTTGATCATCAGCCCTTAGTATCTTAGGCACAAACCACTGCTTTAGTGTGTGAAATTAAACCATTCTTTCCTTGATCCTTTGGTCTTTTGTAGACATGTATTGAAATTCATCTGTGACCATTCAAACCATTTTCTCAGTAGGCTTTAAAGTTGTGGGGGTCTCAACACTCCTTTGTAAAAGTAGACACAAATTTATTAAGGTGTGATGTACAGGTTGCCATTTCTTGAATAAGGGGTCCAATATAGGTACATGAGCCTTTATATGATCAACTACTTGTGATAATGAGACATAACATTCATACACATTTTCCAAATTTTCCACAATTAGTTTAACCCTATGCTCCAAGACCTTTTCCAATACCCTTAGGGTTTATCTCTTTGCTCCTTCCTTTGTTTCTTCATTAGTCTTTTTCAACTTCTCAATTTCTTGTTTTAGCACATTTACTTGTTTAACAGTGATTGCACTTGTATCAATTTGGATGGTAGGGGGTTGATATATTGTTAATTCTATGCTTTGGGAAGGACCTGCTCCCTTCAAATTCTCTTTCAATTTCACATTTTTTTATGAATAACCTATTCACTTCATCATTCAAATTAGTCTGTTCTTTCTCATATTCTCCCAATCTAAGCTCCATAATTTTAACCACTACCCTAGTAAACATTGTTGAGTGCATTGTCATAGCAGTTGAATCCAATTCTAATGTGTCTTGAAGTGTCTTTACCATGGAAATCCCTCTCATTTCTTGTACAACATCAAGCAATCTTGGTTTTTTTGTTTTTTTTTGCTTTGTACAAAAGGCTAGGGTTTCAATTCTTGGATTGTAACCTGTGCCACTCATTCCCTCATCTAAATTGAATTTAGAAACCAACATGGGATCTTATTGGATTCTTACTTGATCCAGTAAGAATATCATTTTTAACTCCATCCCAAGAGTAATTAGTATATTTCTTTCTAAGATCAATTTTCTTGCTTCTTAGGGTCTAATAGTAATTTTATTAATCTTGAGTTCTTCAAAAGTTTGGGCAACAATCTGATCATGCTATGACTCCCCAACACCCATTTTATTAATTTGGATTCTCTCCTAAAATTATTTCATTTTCATCTTAATCCAAAAATCCTTAAACTCAGGAGTTTGAATAAAGTCACCATCCTCAATAAATCTAAGGGCAACAATTACCCTTTCATCATCATGCACTTCTTGATCATTATCCCCATGTACATCCACTCTTTCTTCTGGTTTGTGAGCATCAATTGTAAGCTTAGGTGGTGGTTGATCAAATTCATCATCTTTAGAATTAAAAAGTACATCGGATACCTCTTCAGTATCCCCTACTCCTTCACTTATTTCATATGCCACTAAGGGGGCCACTCCATGTGTCTTCTTCCTTTTAGGACTTGGTTGCTTAGGGGATGATTATGATTGTATTGTTGCAATTTATGGTAGGGGCTCTGTGATTACAATGCCACTTGGTTTGATGGGCAGTTTGGAGGGTTTTGAATATTGACCCTCAAGTTTATTTTTTGGTTCAACATATAATCTTTCAAAGTTGTCAATTATTAAGTTCATCCTTTTGATAGGATCCCCTTCTTCAACATAGAATCCTTGGAATCCGGTGTCCCTTTTCTTCTTCTCTTCCTCAAGCCTCTTTATGATTTCCCACTTCCTCTTCCTCTAAAAAAATTAATGAGGTGTTAAGCAATTTCTTATTACATCTTCGTAATCCATTTCACGAGTAATTCCAACTGTAGTGAGAAGTGTTTGCTTTATAAAATTAATATGCCCTTCAGGATCAAATACCCTTTCTCCTCATGAATTCAATGAATACCTCATCTTCAAATAGTTTTACAGTTATTCAAGAGTGTTAGACCCTATGAATAACTCCTCACATTCAGTTAGGTCAGGGAGGAATGGCCCCTTTTTCTGTCTTTTCATAACATCCTGCTCCATCCATAAAAATTTCCACATAAATTCTAAAAAATTAATTAGAATAGAAACTAATTTAGGTAAATCATGTGGGGCTTGAGGACACCCACAGACCCTTATTACTATTTTGTATGCTAAGAAGAACCAGTCACCAAAATTGTGAGTGTGTCCCTACTTTGGCTTCAATGCTAAAGGTCTTGATACTTGCATGATTTTATTAGGCAATCTTGGTGAAATATGACCAAGACTGGCCATGACCTTTACTATGAAATCATCATGAAATATTACATAATCACTATTTTTACATCTACTATCCTAGATGTAACACCTGTTTTATACAGGCAACCTATCCCCTTCATTGTCAGTCATTCACAAACACATTCTTTTAGTCCATATCTTTTTGTTTTGGTACAATATTAAATGACACAACAAAAATTATTTCTTGAAAGTGATGGGAGCTAAGTTCTCTCTTACTTGTAAAAATCCCGCATGTAGCCCTTTCTCAATTTCAACAGAAAAGTCATACTCAATGTTCACTTTAGGATTTTATATCTTCATTGCCATAATCATGAGATAGATTGGCATGCTCTTTTCAAAATCTATTCCAAGCACTTGGCACAAAGAAAAATAATTTCTTTTGAAATATACTTGGAAGTCTTCTATGGAAAATGGATCAATTTGGGAGGGGGAGATAGGTATCCTCCTATTGTTTACACCCCTTTTCATGTGTAAAGGAATTTCATCACTCCTGCAAGTTTTTCTCAATCTCATATAATTGTCCTGACTTCTGTCCAAGTTGATCTTAGTGATAGCTTTATTTTTTAACATAAAACACTCTATAATAATTGCTTCTTTAGTCAGCACCACTAATGGTGAACCATCTGGCATTATTATAGTCCTGGTAGTCGAGTGGTAATATTGTGCCAATACTTTAATAAACTCAACATATACGAAGACATTTGGGGCTATCAATTTGGCCAAATCTAAGGTTCAAGGATTCAAAAGTAGAATCTTGTCATCCCTTTTTTCATAGAAGTACCAAAATAGATCCCACCCTAAGATAGGGATAATTGGGTCTCTACATCCATGGATTGCATCTTTAAACACCTTTTTGAATCCTTTTTTTACATAATTAGGTAACACATCTAAAATGGATTGTTGCATGGACCTCTTCTTTGTTTTAGAAATTGAATCTTCCTTTTTACTTGCAAGTTGACTTCTTTTGGGTGGCATGATGAATAATTTACTCTTTCTTGATTTCTTTAAGTATCTACTTGTAGGAGAAAATTCAGTTCTTATACACTTGCTATAGAGGGTTTCTATGAACTTACCCAATGAAATAATAGTTGTAGAGTCTTCCCCCTTAAACTCCCTTGCCTTCGGTACACTGAGCTATGTGAATGATTGCAAAATTTCATCGATTACCAAGTAATATTTATTGTTGAGCTTGGTCACCTCACTATTAATGTTAATTCATGCAAAATATTTCATAATCTATCCATATTTCAAGTTTGAATACATGCCTTTTATCTTGGGAAATCAAATGGTTCATGTTTAGAGGTGTAATAATTGCCAATAATGATTTAAATGATTTGAAATATTGTACCATAGTACCGCTCTATCATATCAAGACAACTACAGGATAACAGTATGGTAGGGTTAGTAGTACTGCCACCTTGCACATACCACTTTGGACTCCCATAGGACAACAGGTTAATTCTAGCAATTGAGTGATTGTTCACCACCATACCACTCTGTCATATCAAGATTGCTATAGGGTAGCGGTATGGTAGGGTTAGCACTACCACCGCCCTACACATCCCTTTGGACTCTCGTAGGATAGCAGGTTAATTATAGCAGTTGAGTGATTGTTCACCGCCATACTGTAATGCCATTGTTTACCCCTTGTGGGGCTCTAGTTTACTATAGTTGTTAACATTTTCTCACCACCACCTCACGCTATTTATATTTGGTTGCCGTGGTATTGCAGTAAGAATTTGTGCATTGAAATATATGTCCCACCATCCCACACATACCTCTATTGGTTGTTGTGATGGTGAGGTATTGGATTTTATTATGAATGTAATATCTTAGATATCATTTTATTGAAAATATTGAACAATTTTCTAATTTTGTAGTCTCTTAGTTTTAGTTTTCAATGTTAGTCAGACCTAAGAGATCATTTATTTGTTTGTAATGAGGAGGCTTAGTTCGCCTAATGTTAAGATTTCTATATGTATTATTAAATTGCAGATGTTCATTATATGTTTGCATCTAGAAAACAAATAGGACATACAAGAAATTATATTTTAAATAAAAAAAATTAATTTCAAATTTCAACCAAAGTAAGAAAACTAAGAAGAATGATTGAACCTAACTAACTAACTAACTAACTATATATATATAAATGCACTTCAAATCAACAATGAACATATCAGGTTTTGTATACAATGTATCAGCATAATAATGATGATTACATTTAGAAATGTATTAGTAAAAAAATAATGAATAAGCATACCTATACTCAAATATTTATTACATTCAATAATAAATTACACCATATAGATAACCAAATTTTAGGTGACAAGATAACCTCTTAAGGTGACAAAACATCATCATAATCATCTACATTTCTAGCAAGATCAAAATCTTGATCACTCGTGTTTGCATCTGCTTGATTTTCTTCCTCATCTTCATCTGTGACATGCAATACATTCTCTTTCCCAATCTGTTCATTGGTAATCAAAATATATTCTTCAAAAAATCCATCATTGTATTCATCCACTTCTTTGAATGTTTCTTGTAAATTAACATATTGCCCATCAGGCATTATATCAACAAATTCCATGAATTTTTTTTGAATGAGACTCTATTTGAATGACATACAACCATCTCGTGCTTCTTACATCATCAATTAGAAATGATTGGTTAATTTGAAGAGGGGAAACATATGACTCATCCGTCTCTAATAAAAAAAATTGTGTATTTGCACGTACAAATCCATACTCATCAAATTATATTGCAGATGGTTGAATCCACTTACATTTTAATAATATAGGACTATTTTCACCATAGTCCACTTGAATAATTTCTTGGATGAATCGAACATAAAATTTCTTCTCAATTTTGTGAATAAATTCAACACTAACAACACACTCACAATTTTTGTTTCCTTTGTCTTTTTCTTCCACTCTTAAATGATTACCATAGGCCCACATTCCACTAAAATGCATAGCCCATAAATGTGGATATTGTGAAAGCTCACTTTCCTCCATTGCTATATATTGACCTTCTTTTGCATGACTGACTACATTAACAATCCATTATTCAAATTTTGGAAAAGAATCACCTCCAATCAAATCAACATGAAATCTATGCTTTTGAGGTCGATGTTGCATCCAAGCTTGATTATCTTCTTTATATTTTCTACATAGAATATTAACGTGCAAATAGTAAGATTAATAATATAAATGTGTAAATACTGAGTAAATAAATGATTGTGTAATTATTTTTACATGTTCCACTTATCAAGGATGTGTTTTGAAGAATATAAGCATGTATCACACTCCTTTCTTGATGTGATAGATTGAAGCAACATCCATTGCCTTATAATACTTCACTTGCAACTCTCCCATCTTCGTCACCATCCCATACACATTGATTGGCATTTTTAAAATCCTTCATATATTCTATGCAAAATCCCATGGCCTCTTGCATTAAATATCCCCTAGACATGCTGCCTTCTAGTTTTTCCCTAGGATGAACAAATTTTTTCAAAACCTTCATATATCGTTCTATAGGATACATCCATCTTGTTCTTACTAGGCCAAAATTCTCTAGTTCATATTCTAGATGTATCAAAAGATGCATAGAAATGTTAAATATTATTGGTGGAAATTCCTACTCCAATAGACAAAGGACTTGAACAAACTCCTCCCTCAAACTATCAAAGTTCAAAGGATCTAATACATGTAAACTCATTCTCTTTAATATTAGGCCCAACCTTATAATTTATAATCTTGGCACCTTTTCCAAACTTGATATATTTACCACAATAGGTAAAATATTCTCCATTATGACATGATAGTCATGGGTCTTGAGGCCTCTTAAGCTATTAATGTCAGTTTGGCTTCTAATACTACTTACATATCCAGTGGGAAAGTGAGTCTGCGACATCAATTGTAAGAATTGTGCACATTGTTCCTTTGTCCAAACATAAGGAGCACTAGGTTTTCTATATTTTTCATCATCATATGTTTCAACCCAAATATTTTGACAAATCTTTATTTGTCAAAAGTCTTCACATGATGAAATAGTATCAAAAGCATCAAAAAAAGTTTCTATAATAGAATAGGCTTTTTTTTCTTAGTATGCATAAAGTCAATAGTATACCTAATGGCTATATCCTTAAAGTATGGAAACCTATAGAATACACACAACCTTCTTACACCGCTTTCATTACATGGATCATATCTACTATCAAAAATCCCATAATTTTCAATAAATGACATTCTTTTTTGTCCATTCTCAACAATGTAATCACCTATTATTAGCAATGGTGCTTCACGATTCTCTTCTTGAACATTGAACCATATTTTTTGTTGACAATATGGATGATCCATTTTAAGTTAAGAACGATGTCCAAAATAAATACACTTACACAAAATTCTTGAGTGCCTCACAAAATCCTTAAAGTTGCAAGCATGACATCCATGGTATCGATGAACACTGAGACCAAACAATGTGCCATATGTAGGAAGATCATGAATCATAAACAATAAGGAAACTCTTAAAGTGAACTTGATTGAATGACCATACCTTAAAGATTGAATTTATTCAATTCCTTTCCATAATTCCATTAGCTCATCATATAATGGATCTAGATAAACATCATTTGTATCTGAAATCACACTTTTCTTTCGTGGTATAATCAACGATAGCATTAAGAAACATGGTTTAGTTGCTAACCATGGAGGCAAGTTATAATTTATTAAAAACATTGACCAAGTTGACCATTTAGAACTTTTATTTGAGAATATGTTCACCCCATCTAGAGCCAAACCCAACCTTATATTATGAGGATCTTGATAAAAATCAAGTCATCTATTATAAAATTCCATCCACGTCTTAGAATCAGGCACATTTAGTTGTTTTCCATCAGTGCTCTTATTTTGGGCATTTCATTGCATAAGTTCAACAATGTCTCTACAACTATACGTTCAAATTAATATTTGGATTATTGGAAAGTGGTGAAGAACCTTTCTAAGAACCACAACTGATTTCAACCCTTGTCTATACCTCGCTTCATAAAATTTCAGACATTCACTCTCACTTGCAAGATTCTTGTGAAATAATACACAACCATTCACACATGTGTGGATGTTTTCATACCCTACACCTAGCTTAGTGATTTGATTTTTACATTGAATTCATTTTGTTGGCAAGGTGGAGTCAGGTGGTAACAACAAACTTAATAATTGCAATAACTGATCTACACTCTCATTTGTCCAACCAAACACCACTTGCAAGTTAAGAATTTGACAGATTGTTTTCAAACGACTTAACCTGCAATTAGCATACATAAGTTTTAAAGCATCCTACATCAAATTGTCCCAATCATCAGTTAGACCCTCATTCAACATTCTATCAACTTCAAACCATTCATCTAACATTGATGCCTCTTCATCTATGTTTGGTTCAACTTCATCTATTTTTTTGCCACTTCATCTATGTTTGTTTCCTCTTCATATGTCACACTCTACAATTCTATAATATCTTCATAATAATTATAATCCCAAGGGATTATACCACTATTCCCATGTATTATCATATGTCAATAAATCAGATTTCTTTTTATCACCTTTTTACCAAGACATTCATTACATGGACATGGATATTTGTCCATGTCCCTCTCATTGGCTACTCTCTCATCAAATGCATGGTATTGATCCATAGTCAACCTTTAACGTTGATCCATTTGTAATGTTCTACACATAGAAACAAAAAATATAGACTAAGAGACAAACTATTTTTTTAATTGAAAGGAATTTCCAAACCAATGGAGTTATAGTGAGCAAATAATATAGAGAGTTTAACTAATGAATTGTAAAAACTAGATTTTTGTAGTTTATATTCAAATTTTTGATTACATTGAATTACACATCTTTCAAACTCAAAGCATTACTTCACATTGTATAACTAATAACTAGATGCTGATAGATGAAAAAATGTAAAAAATTGTAGACTAAGAGATCAAAACTATTTTTTTTAATTGAATTAAGGCATTTCCATAGCAATAGAGTTATAGGGAGCAAATAAAATAGAGAGTTTAACTAATGAATTGTAGAAAATATATATTTTTATTTTATATTCAAAATATTGATTACATTGCATTGCACATCTTTCAAACTCAAAGCATTACTTCACATCGCATAACTAATAACTAGATGATGATAGATGGAAATATAAAAAAAATCTAGAATAAGAGACAAAAATATATTTTTAATTGAAAGGCATTTCCATAGCAATAGAGTTATAGAGAGAAAATAAAATAGAGAGTTTAACTAATGAATTGTAAAAAATAGATTTTGTAGTTTATATTCAAAATATTGATTACATTGCATTACACATATTTCAAACTCAAAACATTACTTCACATTGCTTAACTAATAACTAGATGCTGATAGATGACAACATGTAAAAAATTATAGAATAAGAGACAAAAACTATTTTTTTTAATTGAAAGGAATTTCCATAGCAATAGAGTTATAAAGAGAAAATAAAATAGAGATTTTAACTAATGAATTGTAAAAAATAGGATTTTGTAGTTTATATTCAAACTGCTGATTACATTGCATTGCACATCTTGTAAACTCAAAGCATTACTTCACATTGCATAACTAATAACTAGATACTGATAGATGATAAATTTTAATTACAATATGGTTTTTACTAAGTCAACATAAGCAGTTATGCAATTACTTCACATTGCATAACTAATAACTAGGAGTAGCTTCCAATTGTATTTGCTTGTCATGGCATTCCATGAGACCACATTTCTTTGAGGCATTTTTTCAAACAGTTCACTGCCTTGTCTATGCTACCACATTTTTCATATATGTCTACCAAATTTTTTTATCAAAGAATTCACTACCTTGTTTCTATGGCTAAAATCCTAAAAAAAGTGCTTTCAAACAAGCTATGGATGATTTGAAAAAATCTATCAAAGCATAATAGTAAGCAATAGCATAAGAAAAGGCAGTAAACTAGTTGAAAAATGCCTCAAAGAAATGTGGTCTCATGGTGATGGAATTCCATGACAATCCATAACAATTCGCTTGTCATGGAATTCATCTTGGAATTCCATCACCATGAGATTGCATTTCTTTGAGGCATTTTTTCCAAAGTTCATTGCCTTGTCTATGCTACCACATTTTTCATACATGTCTACCAAAGAATTTTATCAAATAGTTCACTGCCTTATTGCTATGGCTAAAAGCCTAAAATAGGTGATTTCAAAAAAGCTATGGATGTTTGGAAAAAAATATATCAAAGCATAATAGTAAGCAACAAGCTATGGTCTCATGTTTTTTTTTTTGTGCGAAAATCAATGTGATTTTATTTGCATTTTTTGCAGGGTTTAAACACATTTTTTTGGCAATTTTGCTATTTGAAATGGGGAAAAATCTTTGTGGTTAGTTTTGTGTATTTTTTAATTATAGGATTCTCTCAGTTAGTGAAAAAGGTAGCATTCATGAAGGAATTGAAAATATGCATAGAGCCTTTGAATTATAACCGTATGGTGCAATGACATTGAATCATTTAGCAAACAATTTTTTCTTCACAGGGCAATATTTTCTTGTGGAATAGTTGACTGAGATAGCTCTTGTTTTAATTGACCACCCTCTCATGAAATCTCATTCATATTATAATATTGCATGATCTTATCATAGTAAAGGTGATTATGAAACGACCGGTCACTACTACATGGCATTAGTCAAGGAAAGCCAGATGCCAAAGGATTTTTGGATAGGTTCAATTGAAGCTAGGAGATCTTAAGAGTTCTCTCTCAAAATTTGAAAATGTTCTGGAGGTCCACCCTGAGAATTGTAAGAGATTAAAATTTATAGGCCATATATATGCTCAACAAGGGTAGGTAGAGAAGGCTTTGGAAATTAAGAAAGGAAACTCACATAGATCCACGTGATGCCCATGCATTTATCAAGATGGGTGAGTTATTAATATCACTAGACCCTAGTGCAGCCTTAGATTCTCTTAAGACAACAAAGTCTCTTTTGAAGAAGAGTAGAGAAGAAATACCCATTCAATTATTAAAAAACATTGGGGTTCTTCATTTTGAGCATGATGAACTAGAGTTGGCTCAACAAACTTTTATGGAGGCATTAGGAAATGGCATTTGGGTTGAGTTCATAATTAAAAGCTTCAGTGCCAATTTTGCAGTTTTTCTTGTGCTCTTTCAAGATATGGAATTATTCCATCAAATAGAAGAAGGTGGTGTTTCACTTGAGTTACCATGGGATAAAGTCACAAAAATATTTAATCTTTCTAGGTTGTTTGAACAACTACATGATACTGAAAAATAAAATATTTTATACAAGCTAATATTGTTCAAGTTTCCTGATTATGTGGATGCATATCTACATCTTGCAGCCATGGATTAGGATCAGAATGAGATCCATCTAAGCCTATAATTGATTGGGGATGCACTTAAGGTGGATAAAAAATCATCAAATTCTTTATCTATGCTTGGGAAAATAGAACTGAAAATAGATGACTGACTTAAAGAAAAATAAATAATTAAAGCTGCACAAAGTAAATCAGATGTAAAGAATTCTTATGTTGACATTGCACTAGGAAATTGGAATTATTTTATAGCTTTTCACAATGAGAGGAGGGATCCAAAGGTGGAGGCACAACATCTTGAGAAGGCTAGAGAATTGTATTGTAAAGTATTGGCACACAAATGAGGAAATGTTTATGCTACAAATGGGGCAGCCATTGTGCTAGCCGAAAGGGGTCAATTTGATATTGCAAAGGAAATTTTTACATGGGTATAATAAGCTATAGTAGGAAACATATTTTTTTAGATGTTTGATTTGTGGGTAAATCTAGCACATGTTTACTTTGCACAAGGACAGTTTGTGCTTGCAGTAAAAATGTATCAAAATTGTTTGAGGAAATTCTATTTGGCACTGAAACCCAAATTTTTTTATATTTAGCTCAAATACATTATGAAACAAAAAAGTGGTAAGATTGTAAAATAACATTATTAAGATCAGTATATTATAACTAATGTAAGTTTCCAATCAAAAAGCTATAGATTTTGTGTTTAACGTAATGAGGGTTTCAAATTACCTTCAAATTTGCTGTAGAGGGCATCCCCAAATTTGACTTCGACGTAGAGGGCCTCACTGACTTCAAATTCATTGCAGAAAACTCTGAATTCATTTCCCTTTCCCACCTTTTCAAAGTCTCCAGGTCCTCTCCAACAAATCTTTGTTGCCCATGTACTACCCAAGCCAGTGTAGTTATCAAGTGCCAAGCTAAATGAATAATGAATCAAGCCAAACAATATTTATCTCTAAACAATCTTCATCTCTGAATTAGATGAAGTAGCTACTATAACTCAAAATGCCTTAGTGTAGTTGCCAAGTGTTAGGCTAAATGAATAATGAATCACGCACGCGCAATACACTCCCACCCTATGTTTCCCAAAATATATTTTTAAATTTTGTCTTATTTGTATTTGCGTGACTAACTGTTTAGTCAACTTTATTTGTATGACTAAATAAATTTTTAGTCCACAACCAAATTAGTCATTTATTTACTCATTTATAGCTAAGTTGCAAAAAATTAGTAGAATTTAGTCATTTTTAGTTGTTGTGACTAAAATTTTTAGTCACCTAGTCATTCATTTTCCAAATTCTACCAGTGTAATAGAAAATAAAATATACCAAAACATCTTCAAACATAAACCACTATGTAGTGCTCTGAACAAGCTCTTTTTTTACTATAATAAGTCCAAAATCTGACTCCGTATGCACAAGTTATGACTTCTCCAAACTTAAAAAGAACATTCAACTTCCAACAAGAAAATCATTGTCAAAACAACAAATCCTGGAAAATCCATTGATACCATAATGAAGTACATAGAATTAAATTTCCAACGAGTATAATAAGTCACACAAATGGTTACTCTGGGAAAAAGTTATGCTCTTTGGAAAAACATTGCATAATTTGACTATTTGAGCAAAATGGGGTGGCCCCTTGGCAGTCCAACGGTGGCGACAGTGCACTCAAACCCGACTAGGAAATAAATTCTACTTATAATTTTATTCATATTAAAAAAAATTCCTCAAGACTTTAATTTTTTTGGTGGCATTTGAATTTTTTTGAATTTTAATAAAGGAAAAATTTAATTTAAATATAGGCCTGCTTAGAGCCAACAATCCGCTAGCAACACACAGGCTGCCAGTTCGTGCGACCTACTAGGCACAAGACTGTTTGTGTGGGAAGGGGGGGTGGGTGGTCTACAGACCCCCCTAATATATATATATATATATATATATATATAATTTGTAATTTAATTTTTTTGTGTAAGAATTATTATTATTTTTGACCTATAGATGAATTTACAATCGTACAACCATATGATAGGTAGAGGGGAAATATTTTCCATTTTTTGACAAAGGCCAAAATAGGTCAAATTTTATGTCAATCTTCATCTCTCCGGCCTTCTGGATCCAATGGCGAGGTCTATTTTTTCCCAAGGAATCATCTACAAAATTTCCCATAAAACATCCTCATAATGAATATCCATAAAAGAATTTTTTTCCAACAAAGAAAAAAAAAACCATAAATTTGTAACCCCAAAAACCCAAATTTGTAAAAAAACACCTGCACAAAACCCTCATATCTTGCAATGTCTTCATTCTTTCCATGCAAGCCTTGGATTCAACTATACACCAGATCTACTCCAACAAGGGTTATACAAACCACAACCATGGCTCTGATACTAAATGAAAGGAAATATGCATCCACCCAAGATAATTTCTGCATAACCCAAATAGAGAAATCTATGCAAACAAGTATTCAAAATCCTTATACAAAAGAATAGACAAAATACCATCAAAGATGACACAAGATATATAATAGGAAAAATCTCAAGAGGGAAAAACTAGCCTCCAAAATCATCCATCATTCATGTATTATTCAAAAATAAACATTACAATACATCTTTAGAGTCCTCCATGAACACTTATGAAACATCAATCCCTTTACAAGCACTCCATGTGAACAAGAATGTAACCACACATCCTGTGTCATGCTTCAACCCTCACAAATGCTAACAATAGATGCTCTCAACCAACCAACTATCCAACCTTAAACAACTACCCATGTGTTTTCTTTTATAGAAACAAGCTCACACAAAACCACCAAGTGGTATTACATTAAACCATGTGATTGATACCATGAGCTAACGAAACCATTAACCTCTCATTTAATATTGGTACTAAGTTTTCCCAATATTAAACATTTTTTCCATGTGCAATCCCACATTAAATTTTATAACCCAATGTTACATACAACACATAAAGTGTCCCCAAGAATGCTAGACCCATGTGATGCACACATCCCTAGATTCCATAAGTGCACCACATAATAAATAAATATCATTAATAAAATTATGCAAGGTGGAAAAAACATCTTTTTCCTAACATTCTCACACTTGTATACATTTCGTAAAGGGTAAACAAGTAAACTCAAATATGAACAAGGAAACAATCTTTCTAGCCACATATACCATCAAGGAATCAAAGTGATCAATGTGCTCCATCAAGATACCTACAACAAGAATCAAGGTGACCACCATCTTTAGCATGAATACTCTCATCCTCCATCATGCTAAAGCACGAAGATAAGAAGCAATCCAAGGAGATGCCACACTATTTGTCATAAAGAAGCATAAGTCCTGCCTCCAACCAATATCACAATGAACAAACACTCAATCCAAAGGTAAAACATATGTATCAGTAGCTATCAAGATAAAATCACCATAGCTGAAAATTAGCACCCAAAAAAAGAAACTCATCCAACTATCCATATCTCAAAGGTGTAAAAATCATAACAAGTGCACCTCATGCCATCAAAATATACAACCCATAACATGAAATCACAAACTCCAAGTACCAAACCTGTCATATAATGAGCATACACATCTAGGAACTCCCACTGTGTAGGTATTTATTTCAAGTAGGGGGCCTGCTTTGGGATTAATAGCTCAAGATCATCCTCAACCATGTTTTTAGGTGAGGTATATAAAGGGGGAGAATGAGAGTTACACCCCAAGGTGTGGCCAACACCCTTCAAGCCAAGCCTCATGACCCTTGACTCATTGAGACATGTATAGGTGAAGAGAAGAGAGGAGACCCCTCTCAACTCAGGAATAATGGATGGGATCACTATTCACTAATCTCCCACTACAAAATTGTTCATCTAGAAGCCTTTAAGACCTTTTGGTCGTCAGCTTATAGTGGTGCAATGTACAAGTATCAATGTGTGAAGTTACTTACCATGTGTCAACCCTTGTTGAGGTGATTGATGATATTCTTTGTTAGGTTCTTTTTCTTTCAATGTAAGAGGTGTCAAGGTGGTACATGACCTTGGAATACTCTAGTCACCCATTCATTGGATAATATTTTGGGGTGTACCCATTATAAGTTGATAAAATTGATCTAACTACTAAAATATGAGTGTATATCTATGACATATATTCATTGTTAAAACTACTCATGATACCAATCAGTGTGGTCTTGTTGAAGAGTACACACAAAAATATACCAAAAAATCCTTTTGTCATATTCCTATATACGATTATTTGTTATTTTTTATCATTTTGTCAGAACCATCTTCATCCAAATTCACCACCCACATCTCCTAGGGTTGCTACAAGTTTTATGTTCACAACAAGATCTCAACATAAAAAGAACATGAAGAAAATCCTAGTGCTTTTAATATACATACAACCACAAATTCTAGTGATCAACCCCTAGGAATACCCAGTTCAAATCCGAAAGGTTTTAGTACTCCAAAGAAAATTCAAAAGCAACCCCAAACAAATGACATAGAAATAATATACCTAGATGAAGGTGAGAGGCTCACAAATCCCCATGAATTTAATCCTAAAGATCTATTAGAGATGTCACAAGACCCATCTCTTTTCTAGGGCAATGGATTCTATGTTACATCTTGATCCAAATTGATAAATATTAAAACTTGCACAAGGTGGTGCTAAACTCCACGTAAAATTTGATGTTGATCAACTTAGAGAAACCTTGCAATGTATAGCAGCAAGAAATCATCCATGAACAAATGAACCATTGACACATATATTATACAATAAATGTTGGATCCTGCTTTATCAAATATACCAAGTAATCCTATGGTCAATCTATTTGGAATGTACCAAACAAGATTTTCAAACAAATGTGTAAATATAATCAAGGTATAGGAGGATAAATAAACCTAGGCATTCAAAACACAAACAATCCACCCATCTACAAAAATCCTAATCCTAATATTAAAAAATTGATCATGATGAACAATGGGATAAATTCATTTACAACACCGCCCTCAAAAAACATACACTTGAATGTTTGTCCACCCCAATCACAACATCGACCTCGACAACAACACCAAGAAAATCCACCACCTCAACAACAACACCATAAACAACCTCCTCAACAAAACATCATTCCAGAACACCATCAATAACCCTCACAACAACAACAAAAAATTATTCCACAACACCAATACATAAATCCTCAACAAGAAAATCCTACCCCACAACAACAATAAAACAATGATTTCCAACAACAACTACATGCCCAATAATAGTTATATGCACAAAAAAAGTTACACACACAACAATAGTTTCTCTCACAACAACAACAACGACAAACCTTGTAACCAAATCCTCAACACCAATATACCCATTACCAACAACAAAACCAACAATAAAATGTCATTCCCCAATAATAATATGGTTCATATAATGCACCTCATCCATCACATAACAACCAACAATATCAAATGAATCCTTAAACCCAATACACTCCATATAATCCATATAACACAAACATCCCCCCTTATCAAGATCCAAACAATTCTCCTATGAATTTATCCTCACAAATTCAAATCTTGACACAAAATATCAATGATATACAAATGGTAACAACTAAAAATCCTATGCTCTTAAAGACTTATGTCCTTATCCATTTGAAAAGAGTGTAATGATGTTACCATTTCCCCAATACTTTGAAATACCAAAATTTGAAAAATACAAAGGATGTGGTAACCCCAAAGAACATATACAAGAGTTCTATGTAGCTTGCATGGAGGTATCAGGTATAATTACACATATCTTATGTGCATTTTTCCTCACAAATTGTGTGGACAAGCTATTGAATAGTTCTCACACTTTCAACCTAGAATCAAAACGTTTCAAGAAATCGTAGATCAATTCATTTCTCACTTCTCAAACAACATTGAGACAAAATTCACTTTGAATGAACTCTATATCATCAAACAAAATAGTGGTGAAAACTTTACTTCCTTCTTATAAAGATGGTCACATAAGGTAAGTAAATACAAATGGCCATTCTGAAAAAACAAGTTGAGATTATCACAAACAATCTAAACACATAACTTACCTTTCAACTACACATGCAATGTGTCACCACATTTGAGGAGCTTATAGAAAAGGGTCTTAACATTGAAATAAATCTTATCACCAAAGGGTTAGTAAAAATATACAAACATTATCCATCAAGTTCAAATTATCAACCCCGTATATGTGCTAAGAACAAGAATGTAACAAATAATGGTTTTGTCCAAGTGAAATTTATGATAAGCTCACATTCTCAACCAAACAAACAACATAACATACAAAATTATAATCCTCTGAGAGGACTACCACCACCAAGACCTAATAAGGCTCCTCAACGGAAATTCACTCTCTTAGGGGAACCCATCGAAATAGTCCCAAACAAGTTAATTCAATCAAACCATACTGAGCTTCTTGAGCTCAAAAATTATCTCGATCCACAAATCAAACCCTCCTAGTATAATGACAGTGACTTTTGCAAATATCATAGAACAAAGGGTCACAAGATGAAAATTATGAATTGAAACATCTCGTATAAGACCTTATTGATCAAGGAGAAGTGAAAATGGATAATAAAACCAAGATCTTTTAGAAACAAAGATCTTAGAATGTACAAAAATTTGATGTCGGACCACGAAAATTAAAAAATTTAGGAAAATAATAAGTTATAATAATGTCAATTATTCCTATGATAACATAGTAGGACACATCCAATGATTTGATGATTATGTCAACACTATTCATGTCTCACATGATGAAAAATTAGATATTTATCAAGACACCTTCCGAATGCATGATCAAGACCAATCAACAATGTTTAGCAATGTTCTACATCAAAATAATGGCATTAAATATATCTCAGATAATTTAACTTCATGATTGGACATATTGAAGAAGATCCATTGAAAGAAGACTCTATCACATCATCTAAATCCATTAAGATTTCTCATGAGTCTTCCATCCATATTCCACCATCAACCCAAGTTCCATGTCAAGAAAATGATCCTAAGCATAGTGAAAGTTTCTTTGAAATGAGTCAAGATCAAGATCTCATATCTCCAAAATATTACCATGATTTAATGGGTATTTTCCAATCTGTTAACGATAGATTCTCTAAAATGAGTCAAGATGAAGAGACAACTTACCTAAAATACTACCATGATCTCATGAGTATTTTCCATTCCATATAAGATTTCAAAAATGATGATCATATCGATGCATCAATCACTCCAACATCTAACCATGATATGCATACTTCTGATGGACACATAAATGATCTTCCAAAAGAAGAGTCTTCTACTGTAGACATATCTATAGATGACCAAGTTATAACACAATCCACAGGGCTTCATAATAACATTTTAGAATATGACTATGAAGAATATGTCTATGCCGAATTCGAAGAACATGTATCCTTTGAAGATGTTATCCTTGAATTTAGCTACACTCAATTCATGGGATAAACCCTACGAAACTTGTTCATTTTGTAACACACATACTCTAAGCATGAAAAATGAGGTAGATAATTCTTTCCTTCGTGTATGGTCCCCTAGCTTCGGAACACCATTTCGAGCATTAATCTTTTTTAGTTTGTCAAAATTTGCAAAAGAGACAAGTTTTAAAAATTTCCTTTTCAGAGTTAGGAAATTTCTTGCTCATGTAGGAGTGCTAAATTTTAGTGCCCCTACATGCTTAATGAAAAAAATAAAAGTTGCAAGGTCGGTGAATTTCAATGAACTTGCATATTGCTTACCAATGCTTTTGAAATGCATGGGCATTAAATTTTACCACTCCTACAAATTTGGAGTTCACACGAGTTTGTCATTAATGCAAGTTTAATGCCATTTTAAATGTGTTTTAGGCTTTTTTATTCTCGTTTTATTGGAATTTGTAATGTATCTATTGTGCACACATTTCAATATTTTCACATTCACACTCTTGCAAGAATACAGTCACTTGCTAACTACTCTTCAGATGTTTGATCCCTCTCAGAGCAAGGCAAAAGTAATGAAGTATAAATATGGAGTGTTCCCAGTAACTTCGATATCATAAAAAATTGATGAGATTAAGGATACTAAAACCATACATGTTGATATGTCTAAGTTTGTAGAAGGGACTTAGAATCAACCATTAGATGATGGTATTAGATCTATAGTTGAAAGTAATATCTAGATGGTAGCTTCATTTCCTATCGTAGCACATAATCCAGAGTTTGTTCTTCAAGTTGCCAATCATTACAATAGAAATGATCGAAGCATCAGGGATGCCAATGAAAATGTGGTCATGAGGTTAGATGTAGTGTTTCTTGATAAAGCTTTCATATGTCAAAGTATTGATTCCTATGCAAATATCACCAAGGAATATGCACATGAAGAATATGATAAAGATACAAATTCTGCCAAGAGGGTGATTAACAACAAATGGTTGAAGAACCCAAAGTAGACTATTTCAAGGTGGCCTAAGATATTTTTGCACAACAATTTCATTGAAGAGGTGAATAATTTGATCACTTTTCTTAGTAGAGTGCAAGGTTTTCCTACCTCACCCAATTTCCAAAATTGGATGTATTTATACATCAAAATCATATTGAGGAGGAAATGACAAATATTTTGGGGTTGGTAGATTAGTGATGCAATTCATGATCAGTTGATCAAAGTACATACATCACTTGAGTTCTACATGACATCCTAATTGGTGTATGTTTCTGTTGCGATGAGAGACTTTCCTGGATTGAAAACAAAAGGAAATAGAAGAGTGACTCATGTCTACAAGTAATTTCCTTAGATTAATATTTATGGAAGCATTCAAAGTTTTAGAAGAGTGAATGATGCTTTCTTTTCTCCTTTCTTGTGTGCATTTGATCCTGAGTTGGAAATAAATTTTTTTTTCTGATGAAGCCTGGACAATGGTGAACAAGTATGGTTGCCTCTTAATAATATTATATTATTTCCACACTCCATGATTTAGTATGTAATTTTTTTGGAAAAACTATGTGTAAATTTTTACATCAAAATTTACATTCACATACTTAAGGGTTGGTTGCTTTGTGGGATATCCATACATGATCCTAAGGTACCCCAATAACAAAAACTTCTTAATGGAGCTATGCAGAGAAATAATGGCATTCCATAGAAAACAAATGGAATCTCACAAGCCATGTTTCAATTTTCCCTTCATGATTGGCAGGTATTCAATTTAGAAATCTCCAAAGGCTTAGGCCATTGAATCTGAGTTGCATTTGGTCACTTTGAAGACTTTCAAAAGGAGACTTTATTTTATTATTGAGTCATGAAATAAAGGATCAAGAAATCTCACACACATGTGCATAGAATTGAGGATGTGTGGGTTGACTATAGGACAAAGGATGAGATAAGGAAGTTGGATAACTACAAGTTGACATTGGAATAGATTGAAGAGCTTGACTTGGATGATATTCTAGAAGGTATGGAAGATGATGGATATATCCTAGAACCTACATATGAAAGGAAATATTTTCCCTTCAAGTGGTATCAGAGCTTGGCCAGTTGTGTTATCCTTGTAGGAAAGATCAACTCTTTGTGCTAATATTGTTTCATTGGGATTCTTGCATTGTTAAAACTTGTTTATGTTTGAGATGGCAAGTACATCTTGTAGAATAGACATTGAAAAATTCAATGGCACTAACTTTGAGTTATGAAAACTCAAGATAGAAGACTTGCTTGTGGATAGAGACCTCTAGATTGCAGTGTCTAGAACTAAGCCAAAAAGTACAATGCAAGAAGCTTGGGATCTTGCTGATAGAAAAGCAAGAGGTTTGATAAGAATGAGTCTAGCCGATTCTTTACTCCTGAACATCCATGAGGAGCAGTCTGCAGCTTCATTGTGGAAGAAGCTTGGTGATATTTATTAGCGAAAATCTTTGGTAAATAAGTTATTTCTGAGGAAGAAGTTATATTCCTTGAAGATGGAAGAAGGTGCATCTATTGCAGACCATCTGAACTCGTTTAACATGAGTCACTCATCTGGTTTCTATAGGTGTAAAGATAGAGGAGGAGGATTGTTGCATGCTCCTGTTGTGTTTGTTACCTGACAGTTGGGATCATCTTGTGATGGCCATTGGAAGCACTACTGCTTCTTTCAAGATGGAAGACGTGGTTGCCTCATTGCAATCTGAACAGATGTGAAGGAAGTCTTCAAAGATGGCCAAAGAGGCTCTTGCTATTCAGGGTAGACCAAAGGAGAAGGGCAAGAAGAAAGACAAGAAGTTGAAATCCAAATCTGTAGGGAAATCAAAATCTCCTGGTAAAAAGTTCAAGGTGAGATTCTGGAACTGTGGGCAACTTGGTCATATTAGGAAGGACTACAAGGAGAAGAAGAAGAAGAATGTTTCTGAAAATGAATCTTCTCAAAGTGATGCAGATGCCTTCATTGCAGCAGTCTTGACAACTCAGACATCGGATGATGTCTGGTTATTTGACTCAGGTGCTTCTTTTCACATGACGTCCAATAGAGAATGGTTCTCTAAATACAAGAAGTATGATGGTGGAAAGGTATACTTGGCAAGTGATTCAACATTGGAGATAGTTGGTAGAGGAAGAGTCAAAATTTAGTTTCCTGACGGGAGAGTCAAAGGTATTGGTGGCGTACTTCACATACCAGGTCTGGCTCAAAATATTCTTTCTGTCAGTAAGTTAAATGATGTTGGTGTAGAAGTTTCTTTTTCAAGTAAGGGGTGTAAACTAGCTAGAGGTGCAATGGTGTTGGCTAAGGGTGTTTGTACTGGCACTCTGTACCAGCTGGAGGCACATCTTGTTCTTTGTAACAGTGCCTCTATAATGACATGTAATGTTGCACCTGTAGAGAAAGATGAAGACTCTTCTTTGGCTGCAAATGCAATGGAGGGAAAACTCCTAGTCAAGAAGACTATGCTATGGCATCATAGACTTGGTCAAATTGGTGAGAAAGGTTTAAAAACCTTGAAGAATAAAAATCTTGTAGAAGGGCTTGATGATTGTAACCTTGAGTTTGATTTTTGCGAACATTGCATCTATGGAAAACAACACTGTGTTTCTTTTTACTCTAGTCCTCACAAATCTTCTGGTATACTAGATTATGTTCATTCTAATGTGTTTGGTCCAGTTAATGTTCCTTCATTATCGAAGTCTAGATATTATGTTTCTTTTATTGATGACTGCTCGAGAAGGGCATTTGTATACTTCATTAAAATTAAATCAGAAGTGTTTAGTCGGTTTAAAGAATTTAAATCCTTGGTTGAAAATCAGACTGGAAGGAAAATTAAGTGTTTGAGGATAGACAATGGTGGTGAATTTTGTTCTGCAAATTTTGAGAGGTATTGCACTGATCATGGAATTAAAAGGCACAAGACAATTCCTTACACTCCACAACAAAATTAATATGCTGAAAGGTTGAATAGGACGATGATGAAAAAGGCAAGGAGTATGTTGAGTGGTGCTGGTCTGGAGTGGAAGTTATGGGCTGAAGTTGTGGCTACAACATGTTATTCGATAAATAGATATGCTTGTTCAGCTCTTGTTGACAAGACACCTTTGGAAGCATGGTCTGGTACGAAGCCCTCTGTGAGACATGTCTATGTATTTGGCTGTGAGGCATATGTTTATGTGCCAAATGAAAAGAGATCTAAATTGGATAACAAGGCTGTCAAATGTATTCTCATCGGCTATGGAGTTGGTGTGAAAGGATACAAGCTTTGGAACCCTATTTCTGAGAAGGTTTTGTACAACAGAAGTGTGATATTTCATGAGCTAAAACCTTCAGTAAGTGATCAGTAGCTTGGAACAAATTAGAGTGACAAGAAAAAGGATGTAGTGGAGATTCCCCAAACTCCAGAAAGGGAAGAGTTGCATGGCGTACCTGAGACTAAGGAGAGCTCAAGTAGCTCTGGAAGTTCATATAATGAAGAACAACCTCAGCTTGTAAGAAGATCCACACGAGAAAGAAGGCAACCTGATAGGTATGGTTTCTCTATGCTAAATTCAAACTGTGCCTATGCTTTAATTACTAGCAATGATGAGCCTAGGACTGTTAAAGAAGCAATCAACATGGCTGATTCAAATTCTTGGCTGGAAGCCATGAATGAAGAGATGGATTCTTTGAAAAAAAATGACACCTAGAACTTGGTACCACTGCCTAAAGGGAAAAATCTTGTTGGCTATAAGTGGATATTCAAAAGGAAGATAGGTCTTGATGGTAGTGTTGAGAAGTATAAGGCACGACTGGTTGCAAAGGGCTTTTCTCAAGTTGAGGGAATTGATTATGGAGAGATCTTTCTCCTTGTAGCAAAGATGACATCCATCAGATTTTTATTGTCATTGGCAGTTGTATATGATTTTGAAATTGAGCAGATGGATGTGAAGACAACGTTTCTCCATGGTGAGCTAGAAGAAGAAATCTACGTGTCCCAGCCTGAGCATTTTTTTGAAAGAGGTAAACAAAATCTGGTCTGTAAGTTGAATAAATCTCTCTATGGTTTAAAACAATCTCCTAGAATGTGGTACCAGAAATTTGGCACGTTTGTGTTTTCAATTGGATTTGTGAGATCAAAATATGATCATTGCATTTACTATAAATCTGAAAATGATCGTGTGCTTGTTATCACCCTGTATGTGGATGATATGTTATTTATTGAAAATAGCAAGACTATGATTTCTAATCTTAAATCTCAGTTGTCTACAAAGTTCGAGATGAAAGATCTTGGTGTAGCAAGGTACATTCTTGGAATGGAGATTACTAGGGACCGAACAAGCAGAAAGCTTTGGGTTAGTCAGAGTAAGTATGTGAAGACAGTTCTGGAGAGGTTTAGCATGGATGACTGCAAGCAGCTTGTTGTTCCAATCATGCATGGAACTAAGTTGTCTATTGAAGACTATCCAAAGTCTACTACTGAGATGGAGGACATGACCAGTGTGCCTTATGCAAGTTTTTTTGGTAGCTTGATGTATGCTATGGTCTGTACAAGACCAGACATTGCCCAAGCAGTGGGATTTCTAAGCCGACTTATGAAAAATCCGGGAAGATCACATTGGGATGTTGTGAAGAGATTTTTCAGGTATTTGAAGGGGACTTCAGATTTTGCACTATGTGCATATGGTAGTATGGTTTCATCATAGAAATATCTCAGCATTCAAGGTTATGTTGATTCAGATTGGGCAGGGGACATTGACAACAGGCGATCCACCAGTGGATACTCTTTCATGCTTAATGGTGGAGCAATCAGTTGGATGAGTAAGCAATAGGCTGTAGTTGCTTTATCCACGATAGAGGCAGAGTACATGGCTGCAACACATGCCTGTAAGGAAGCTGTTTGGTTGAGGCGTTTGTGTTTAGACACTGGATTTGATGCTGGGAAAATTACAATCTGCTGTGACAGTCAGAATGCCATTTGTTTGGCAAAGAATCCAACCTTTCATTCCAGGACCAAGCACATTTATGTGCAGTATCACTTCGTAAGGGACATGGTTGAAGATGGCAGGGTCAGTCTGGAAAAGGTGGACACATTGAAGAATGTTGCAGACACTTTGACAAAGCCTATGAGTACAAAAAATTTCAGATGGTGTGTAGAATCGATGGGCCTTGGGGCCTATGACAGACAGTAATTTTTTAGAGTCTGGAGGAAGCTGGGAATCTTCGTCAAGTGGGAGTTTTTTGAGAAACGATGCCTCAATTACTAGCTTGAACCTTTTTTAGAAAAGACTTGGCAAAAAATTCATGTTTTCTGCCTTTACTGCCATACCGCGGCAGTCATCTTTCTGTTCTAGCGGTACCATGGTGAAGGGTTTGGTGGTTACCTCATTACCGTGTGCGGACTTCTTGCTCACAGTGGTAGCCGCGAGTTTGTTTTACTCTCGCGGTGATAGGCCTGGTGATTACCATGGTACCACGGCCAGTCAAGAGACTAACCGTAGTGGCCATGGTAAGACCACCAGCGACTAGCTGGCGGTTAGCACGGTACTGCGGATTGTCAAGGGACTAACTGTAATGTTCACGGTAAGACTGCCAGTGACTGGCTGGCGGTTACCATGGTACAACAGACAGTCAAGGGACTGACCACGGTGGCCATGGTAAGACCGCTAGCGGGCTGGCTAGCGGTTACCGCGGTATCGCGGACAGTCAAGAGACTAACTGTGGTGGCTACGGTAAGACTGCCAGCGGCCTAGCTGGCGCTTACCGTGGTACCATGGATATTTAAGAGACTAATCATGGTGGCCGCAATAAGACCGCCAATAGTCAAGCTGGCAGTTATCGCCCTATCGCAGGGTGGCCTCTCAGCCCCCATGGTAGCGCGGTAAGATCGTTAGCAGTTCCTTTGACCGGTTATCGCCATACTGCGGTAAGTCTTGGTGTCGACCACGGTAGCACGATAGATTGGAGGACAGAGCTGGGATGGACTTGGTAGGCTTATTGTCATACCACGAGTTGATCGGATGGGCTCTGCGGTAGCGCAGTAAGGGAAGTGGAGAGCTCAGTGAGCTCAGCGACTAGGTTGACCGAGTTGGACTCAGTGTCAGAAGTTGACACCAAATAGAATGTGGACACGTGGCTCAGTGTCAAAGCAATAATTGGTTAGAGGCCAAATTCATTGCAGCAGTTATTGCAGGTCAACTCAGGGTGGCGAAACAAAGCCCGATTTGGGTAATGGCAGTTATGGCCTGGGTGGCTCGATGCAGGCAGATCAACATGGGTAGATCATTGGTATGATTTGATCAAGGATAAGTGTACTTTGTGATCGGCAATTGTTTGACAAAATTGATTGCAACATGAGACTTAAGGAAGTTGATTACATATTGCAAAGAGAGAAAATTAGAATGTAATGTTTTTTGGAGTGAGAACATTGTAATAACAAGTTAATTCAAGTAGTGCTACTGTGAGCTGATCAGAGAGGACTGTATTTTTGTATGTAACTGTTTTGATACTGTAATACAATTAGTCTGGACTTGGTGTAGTGGGATTTTTACCTAAAGATATTTTCCCACGTATATCTGGTGTCACCTGTGAATGCTCATCTTTGTGTAATATTTATTTTACATGCTTGTACTCATCTCAAGTAGTTTTAGAAAGCTATTGAATTTGGTTTATGCTTTTCTCCTCTATTGTATTAGTGTTAAGGGAATGTTTTCCGCACTATTGGGTCTCTAGATCCATGCCTGTTTTCCCTTCAATTTATGAATATTTTTGAATTGTTTATATTTGTTGGCATTTGATTAATTGATTGTTGATTGTGTATTCTATGTTTGAGAGCTTTCTTAGTTCAAAAGTAAAGGTCATACAAGTTTAAAATTTTCAATTCAAGTTTTGTAATGAATTTTCACGGTTATTCTAAGTATAAAATTCATAATACAAATGAATGAACTAAGATTAATCCAAGTATTTTAAAACTAAGATAAAAATCTAATGAACAATTCTCTGAGGGTTGGATATTCAAAATAAAAACTAAATTTAAATACTACTAATTGTTAAAATAAATGCACTTTTATTTATTTTTAATCTTTGTATGTTGCATGCATATTAAAAAGAAACTATTTTATGCTACAATGATGAATCCAATGAAAATAATAATATTATATGGTTTTTTTTTCTCTTTTTATTTTTGATGCAATTTAAACAAGAAAATATGCACAAAATGATTATAGTTGATGAACCATCAATGTAATATTTTTTTTTAATCTATTCATGCTTCTACAGTTTGAAATAAGAAGTGAAAGTTTTGATTTTTCAATGTAAATGTAAATTGGTTGATGTATTATTTTTGTTTGTTGTTCTAATGATTACGAAGTGCTTTATATTGTTATCATTAAAGTTATAGATGTAGATAAATAAATTAATCTAACGTATTCTAATCTACTAAAGTTGAAACTTATTTAAATTTGAAGCTTACAAGTGAATGTTGTAATTCTAGAGCTATAAGAATAACTATTCTAACTAGTATTTTTTTATTTGAACTATTACAATTAATAATTTATTCTTAAAAATCTAGGAATCTTACACCTAAACATTATTAATGTGCACTAGGGATATGATATTATAATCTATATAGGTGGATGAAGATGTCAAATTTGAATATCATTGTAAGGAGATGTGAAGAAAATGAAATGTATTTAGGATCTCCTAGAGATATAGTGTAGAGTGGATTTTTCCATAAGAAATTGTATAGCATTACCCTACCTTTAAGGGTTTTTGAAGAGGTTGGAAAGAGTAAAGGTAAGTAAACTAGAAGATAAAGCAATACAAAGCACAATACCTTCACCTAGAATATTTTCTTCTCTCCTTGATTGAGTAAAAATGGAGTGCATCGTTATTCCATTTTATTCTCTTTGATGTTGATATATGGATTTCTCAATGCTCTTACATAGCCTTGATATTATTTGATAGTGATAGATAAAAAATTATAGCATGTAGGTATGAGAGCTCCAAATTTCATGTATTAAAGAGGTTAAGAGAAATTATAGAGATAAGAGAGATAATAATATTTGATGAAGGATGAGAGCCTCTAGATAGAATCTTGAAGAGGAAAAATCAATGGCTAAGAATGATTGATGATGGATGGCTAAGATTGAAGGAGGATTAGGGATTGGATCAAAGATTTAGTCATGTGACAAGTGGAACATGAGGATTAGGTTTAGGATTGGGACAAGTAAAAAAATCCTTATGGGAATGGCTATGATTAAGAGGTTAAATGAGATGAGTGGATAAGATGAAAAGTTAGTTTGAATTTTGTCTAGGTTCAATGAATCTAGACAATGTATTAGTTATACATGTGAAGGGGACTTGTAATATGGAGATAAATTTAGATTATGATCCATGTGAAAAAGATAAAGGGCTAGGATTAGATGTAAAATGATAGAGGATAAAGGGGAATAGATTAAATAAATATAGTAATGGGATAATGATGAAGAGAAAATAATTAAATAAATAAAAATTATTTATTTAATTAAAGGATTAGGATAAATATGGGAAAATTATGAGAATAATAAATAAATAATAGATATTTATTTAATTAATGGCTAAGGATAGGATAAAATTAGGTGTGGTTGGGTAAGGTTAGAGTTTAGGTGTCTATATTTTTCCCTCATTTGATATGACATCATGAAGTGGCATTGCATCAAAGAAGATTAAAATATAGTGGATGACAAAGGATAAGGATCAAAGATATGATGCCCCAAGCAACAAGAGGATGGGAAAGGATGAAGAAGGAAAGATTATAATCAGGTGATGAGATGCCCCCTCGAGGACATGAGGATTTAGAGAACATGGGCATGCTCTCAAAATGGACGGGAATGATGAGGGATAATGATCAAGAAGAAGACGAAATGGAATAATGAAGATGAAAAGAAAGGAGAGTTTTATGAAAGAGGATAAAAAGTAAGGATAATGTGGTGATGATAGATAGGTTATGCTAGTATGTATCGAACAATCCTAAGATTTTATATAGTAAAGGAAATTATGCACCAAGGTATGAGGAACCAGGGTATCAAGGTAGCCTTTTCATGGAATTGACATTCAAAAAATGGCAAGCATGACATAAAAGATAAAAATGATGCCCCATGATACACCATTTGTGATGCACCAAGATATATATAGATCTAGGTGACCATAAGAATGTGTAGTCATGGGTTAAAATATAAGATCGAAGATCAAAAGATCAAAAGATAAATCAAAATAAAACTCACTAAAAGTCATGCCACACAACCAACATATCTCTTGCCAAAGATAAGATGTTAGGATTGGATAATTTCCTAAGCAAGGTTTTAATAAGGATGATCTACTTACTTAATCTTGCATGATCACTTAAGAAATAATTTTATAAGGATGATGATGATTGATTGATTAGAAAAAGGATATGATGGTTGAGCAATGTTTGATAACTAGGCTCATGATATTATTTTGATAAGGATTGATGTCTTGAATGTAATGTTTGGATTGATGAATGTCAAGCCTAAGGAGTGCAAGATTATGATTTTTGAATTTTAATGGGATGATGATTTTTTTATTATGGATGAAGAGTTTATTGATGGAATAATGGGATGGGACAATGGACCCAAAATATATGAATGTGTTGAAAACTAAGGATATATAAGATTAAATCCTTGACATAATGTAGATGTAACTTTCACATTTAGCACATGGAAGAGAACATGGAAGGGTGGGTGATGATGTATGGTAATATGGCAGGATTACATTGATCAAGGATCAAATACAAGACATGGTAGGTTTATTATGGATGTATGGATGGATTATATGGTTTATTATGATGTGGAAAGATACGCATGATGGATGATAACATATGAGATGACATCCTAAGAGATGGTGGATAAGACTACTACACTTGGTTCCTATTTCTAGGTTTTTACTATGGTACTTATCCAAGTCACCATCGAAGTGGTTGTCACCATTGGATGGTGTATAGATTCCTTATGTCCAATCAATTGATATAAATAATATGCGTACAACTTAATATGAACTTACAAATACAAAATTAAGCATTTCATTATTCTAGAGATGCTTCATTAAATTATCAACCAAGGAGTCGTAATCTTAAGATGATGTTGGTGTTGTGTGTGAAAATGAGAATTCTAAACCTCCTAATCGATTGAATACATACAATTAAACAAAAAGAATTATCTAAGGGCTACTTAACTTGAAATAAATCCTATATAGAAAATAGAGTAAATGAATACCAATTATTGTAAGTAACTAAAATGACTGCTACAGTTAACTATTCCTTCACAAACTATAACTTATGACTCTTTATGCTATAACATGATTCAATAACATCTAATTATCTAATAGCATTCAACACAAAGTAAATCAGAAATTATAATTCAGAAATTACAATTCAAAATTAACTAATAATCTAAACTAACATGGATTCTATAGTACCTCAAATGGATCCACAAAATCTTCCTTCAAATCCTTACTCAGAGATTCATGAAAATTGATGTATCCTTATTTATTTTAGTTCGAACATACACAAACTTAAGAAAAAAGTATCTAATAAACAAGATTATATTCAATATAATTCATACAAAAATCTAGCTACTCTGTCTCTCACAAGATCATCTATATATACATGATTTGTTCCTCTTATTCCAAAATTGAAAACAAACTACAAGAAATTGTCAAATCTTCCAAAAGTATAGGAAGAGGTCCAAGTCTTTAACTTAATAGAAAACCAAAAGAAAGTGGAAGTAAGAGTGTAAGAATTTGATAAGGACTCCACCAATTAAGAATATTGTTGTAACTAAAAGTGTTCCTAACATAACAGACTTTATTATAAGCTACTATCCACTATTTAGAACAAGCCTCATCTTTCTTCCACAATTTATTAATTTAACAGAATGTGAAAAGATGGAGTGGTCCATAAATATTCATGTTCACATTCTCATACCATCACTTGCATTATCTTTGGGGTAAAATGAACATGCTATAGTTGATCGCCTCCTCTAACTTTGGCAAATCAACATCCTTTTGTTGCAGGTTGAAAATCCTTTTGTTGCGGGTTAGAAATTCCTTCACTGCAAGGGTTAGTCTTATTCTAAAGGCATTTATTTTATTAATAAATATAATTAATCATAAAATTCTACTAAATTCCACATGCATCCAAATATCACACAATAATTTATCAATGTATTATATCATCTTCAATTATTTTAAATACATAAAGCACATGGAAAGGTTTGGA
This sequence comes from Sequoiadendron giganteum, assembly GCA_007115665.2. Lineage (NCBI taxonomy): Eukaryota > Viridiplantae > Streptophyta > Pinopsida > Cupressales > Cupressaceae > Sequoiadendron > Sequoiadendron giganteum. The sequence goes on from CM021108.1 coordinate 420,653,680, forward strand.
AATGTCTTTGAAACTTAGCAGAACTAAGATAAAAAAACATGAAACTAAAGCAAGGAAACTAGACATTTCTAGGGCTCGCCATCCCCCCAACTTGGATTTTTTATTTTTCTCGAACGGTTTAGAGTCTTTGGTTGTATTACAATGCAACTTCCTTGTAGTCCACTGTGTTAGTGACTCCTTCACCCCGCTTCAAGTAGAATTCTTTTTACTTTGATATTCTCTCCCATTTGGCATGCTCTGTTGCCCCTATCTCCTCTTTTCTTCTTGTTCAATGTGGAATTGGAAACAAGAGAAGAGGAGGATGAAACATTAGGGGGGACAAAGTAATTTTTTTTCAAGGGAGGCTATGATATATTTGTGAGCTCTTTTAACTATTGTCAAGCATTTGAAGACTGAATGAAGATCCTTCTTTTTGAGCTCCTATGTTAATTTCTTCCATCTTTCATGTGAGAAGTTAAGTACTTATCTTCTTATCCCTACTACTAGTTCTTGAAATATTTTATAATCCTTCTCCCTACATTCCAAATATTTTTTCTCCACCCACCATCTTTCTACCAGGTCAATCCACTCCTCTACTATCCCTCTAGGATCTTCTACCTATGCTCTAATAAGGAGGGGAAATGAATTCTCCCTTTCATTATAATCTCTTTGCAGTTGACCCCTCTAATATTCATTCATGATGAATGAGTCCATTGCCTTGATTTGAAAATATCCCACAAAGATAAGTGGGTTTCGGGCAGTGTTATAGGGAATGCCCAGATTATGCAAGTAAAATTCATATAATTGCTATTGTATATCTAGAGTGGCCTATGGGTACGCTTCTGAAAATAATTTAGGTGAAGATAGGGAAATTGGAAGGTCGTCGATTAGCTTACTGAATTGAAAACTAAAAATTTTCTCTTGCAAATATAGGGTGTAAACCCTAGCAGGTATTCTGCACCTTAAAATCTAAATTGTTTTACCTACCATTTCTTCAATTTTTACTTTCAATCTTTTAATTTTTGCACCCTTCTTGTCAATCTCTCTAGTGTGTGTTTCTATTAATTTATATTTTTTCTTTGTCCCAATTATTTTGTACCTAAGAGAATTTTTCTACTCTATTCCACAACTCAATCCTGAGGGTAACCACAATAGGAATTCTAGGCCTTCTTGGAGCTTCAAGTTGGTTCCTATGTTGTGGAGTTTTCTTATTAATCTCAAAAGTGGAAAATTGTGCTAATTTCTCCAATCTTGACCCTTGTTGATCAAAAGAATGTAGCCTTTTCTCCAATTCCTAAATCATACTATGTAATCCCTTCTCCCTTTTTTGGTATCCTTTGAGTTGTTCTTCTAATTATTTTATCCTTTGCAAGGCTTCTTGTAACTCCTTACTCTCATCTTTCCCTTTTAAAAATAATTCATCTTCTTTTTCTAAAAATATTTCTTCATCATCCTCAGTAGGTGAAACAAAACCATTCTTTAGAATTTGGGTTATTTTGAGGTCTATGTTTCTTTCTTGTTGTGAATAAATGCTCAAAGTTAGATTTGTTGCTTAAATACATAAATTGCAATGTTTTGGATTGCTCTCGACCACTAGGCACATTTTCTTCTTATGATTCTATTTTATACTCCACTACAAAAACCCTTTCTTGTTTAGTCTTGGCCTTTCCTATTGCAGGGCCCTTATTTTTGAGGTAGTATGATCACCTTTTTGGCTTCACTAACCCTCGTTGCCTCTTTTTGGGTGTAGATGAAGAGATCATACTTTTTCTTTTATGTTTTTTGGGCTTAGAAGGGATTGTGGTAGAGGCAAAGATTTCTTATTTCATAGGTGATACAGGTTTCTCCCTAGAAGCTACAGGTTGTGTTTTCTACACCTTTGGCTCTATTTGCTCCCCAATGTTGCAAAAAATTGATGTAATGGGTGAGAAAGAGGGTACATGTTCCTCTTCAACAACCATATAAAGATTATTCACTTTTTGAATCTTATTTATCTCGTCCAACCCAAGCCTCACAAGAATGTCATTGATTTTGTTGCAAGATAAAAAAAAATACCAAGACACATCAAGGAATTGAATTATGAATCTTCTTTTAATCAACAAGGTGACTACATAGTAATGTGATAGACCGGATTGATTCCTTTTTATTTTATATTCAGAAAACATCCATTTCAATAAATTATACAAGAATTTGGGTACATTCACCAACCTTTGATGGTGTAGGTCAGATAGAAGTTTAAAATGCATAGTATATAAAAGAGATTGTATGTCATCACAAACTAAATATTTAACTATATGTGAAGTGATAGATGCCCATAACCATGGCAGGAAATTTTTTTTGACCTTATACTAAGGAGTCTAATTCTTCTCTTGACTTTGTATAGTTGTTCCTTGTGACTACATCAACTCTCATTGAAAATTCTTCTCCTACCTTGGGCAGCCTAGAAAATTCTACGGCTACTGCTTCCAAAGCATCTAATCCCAACTCTCTAATTTTAGCCTCATCAATTTTTAATGTATTGGTGAATTTTGGTGTCATAAATTTATTATATTTTGTTAAATAGAAAAAATAGTCTAACCATCTAGCTTGTTGAAAGATGGGTAGACACTGTTGGTATCCCAATAACAGATTATGTGATGTTAGTTCTCGTATAACAATGTTGACTCCCATGTTGTGGTTTTATATCCTTTATCAAGTGAATCCTTCTTCAAAATACTCTTTAATATGTTTATTGTTTATACTGCTTAATATGCTTGCTACTTTATGATCACTTCCACTTTTGTGTCTGCAAGTTCTTGTGGTTTATTTTTATGGCTCTGCGAAGGGAATTGAATTCGGTGTATATACAACTCTTTTGAATTATTTACAAATAAAATTGGAAATGACAATAAAAATAGTCCCCCCCGCACAACCAAAAGTTTCTATTTATCCTCAAATAGCAAGGTATGAAAAAGATGGAGGAATAGATTACAAAGAATTGGAGATATTTGATATAATATAAATGATACGTTTGCATGAATTTGAATGCTAGATGAAATAAATAGAATTAAATTTTAATCATAGTTGATAATAGTAAAAGTATTAAAATGGAATGGTAATAGAAAAGGTGGAACGTGTGATGTGATTTGAGCATCATCATGCAACTACTTGGTGAAAGAATTGAAATTATGGAAGTAAATGAAAGGACTACAAGAAAATGTGATGTATAAAGAGATTATTGGAATGATGGCATATGTCCAAAAATTCTCAATATTTCATTGTGGTTATAGAGGAATTTCATCACTCCTAGTAGGTCTACCCATCCTCTGACATTGATCACACATCCTTGTATATTTTTCTACATCCTTGTGAAGTGTAGGTCAATAGTAGTTAGTGGTTAGAATATTTAGAGGTGTTCGCTTGGCTACAAATTGTCCTCCAAAAGGCTTATCATGACAAGCCTTGAGGATATAATATAATTCACCTTCCCTTATGCATATCCTCATTATATTATCTAGCCCTGAGTCAAATAGATAACTAGCCACCCTAGAATAATGGAAGTTTCATTTAACCAAATGATACCTTTCTCTAGGTGATAGATGTGGGGGTGTCCTTCCTACAACCAAGTAATTAGCCATGTCTACATACCAAGGTGTTTGCATTGAGAGGGAAAAAAAGTGTTCATCTAGAAAGGAATCATCTACGACTTCTTTTGTTTTTATTTGCAGCCTAGAAAGGAAACTAGCTACTACATTTTCTTTCCCCGGTTTATCCACAATGGTTATGTCAAACTCTTATAGTAACAATAAACATCTAATAATTCTACCACCAACCATTGGTTTGTTGTAACAACCACTCAATTAATCACTAACAAAGTATGCATATTAGTGAATAACCACCCAAAAATCACTAATGAAGTTTGGAAATTAGTGAATAACATGGAGGTAATGTAGATCTAATGTAAGAGTAGTCAAATATTAACCAAAAAAATATAATTTTTTTTAACATATAAAATGATTCTCCAACTGGTTCTATTATCACACAAGTCTATTTACAATACTTGTAGTAGCTTTAAACTCAAATTATTTATATGCAAATACAGATACCCACTCTTAAAAAATCAAATTGATGACATATGCAATAAATTTTATTATTGTAGTCTTGCTCTCCCATAACAAATTCAAAATGTAAAGGATAATATATGAAAATAAGTAATGCATTAACACTTGTACCACAAACCATCCTTAGTTTCCTTCTTTCATAATCTAATGCAGAGAGAGAGAAGGCATATCAAGGCTATATCCACCCTACCACAAAGTGTTAGCTTCCCTATGCTAATCCACTAGAGCAACCCGACCCATCATGAGGGATCTAGCGGTATGTAGCCAACATGAATGATGATATCCAATACATTGTGTGAATCATTGATGATCTACCATGCCTATATACTTGTGCATTATATATCCAAGCATATATTTACTTGATACACAAGTTATGGAAGAGGATACAACTCAATCAAGAAATTCACTTATGAATATGAATTAATGACAAATAATGTCTATAGAATTTTTTTTTAATCATCTCCTTATGATATCTTGAAATTTTACAAGATAGTTAAATAATATCCAAAGACAAATCCCACATTGACTTTGGTTCCAATAATAAAATTCCAAGGCAATACCCTTTTTGAATGGTACACCAAGAAGGATACTCTATGTCCAACATGTTTCCTAAATCCAGTCACTACTAGATGATTCAAGAAATGGAAGGTCTTATTTCCTTATTTATTAATTTTGAATTCATTCATATTCATAATATATACTCTCAAATAATGATGTTAACCATTAAATTTGTAAACTTACATCATGTAAATTAGTTCACAACTTTCAATCTACAGATTACAACATAAAGGGCAGAGTTTTAAACTATCATAAGTTTCATGCCCTCTATCCAAAATTAAAAGTTTAATATATTTTGGAAATGGGAGAAAATGAATAACATAACCCAAAAATGGTTTTTTAAGAATCTCGACCACTTAAGAGAAATTTTTTCTCCAATATTGCTCACTAATTACCCAAAACAACAGTTTGGATAAAAGGACAGTCTTAAACTATGTTTGCATGCACTTTACGATATTAAATGTCTCTCTATTTTTTAATTTCAATACAAATATTCATGATTAGAGACCTATTTAAAGTTATAAATATTAAGGAAATCCAATTCTCTTAGATTTAGATTTTATTTTGGATCCCACAATCGTATGCTATCCCCTTTCTTGATTTTAAATGGAATTTATAACTTTGTACTATAGTTTATGCTAAGATCTAAATAAACCTTATAGCACCCAACATGTACCCTTCAATTAGCTAAATTTAATAATGCCATTTAACACCAAATTTGGTTGCAGCTGAAACTCAGGGCTTTATTTGTTTCATAGTTAGCAAAATCTACCCTTCAATAGCCCAAATTTAGTAGTGACAACAGACATCAAGTTGAATCCCTATTAAAGCTAAGAGTTTTATTTTTCAACTTATGGATTCACCCTTGAATAACCAAAACCTCATGATGAGATTCAACAACAAACTCGATTGCAATAACTAGATATTGTCTTTGAACATTATTGCTATTGTCTCAAGTCACATTCCTATATTCATATTTGAAAAACCATTTTTTGGTTTAAAGTTGTTTTTTTTTAAGTCTAATGTCCCCAAAAGTTTGGGAGTAATTTTTCCATCCCCATGACCATAACCCTGCATCACCCCATTCCTAAAACTTGGAGAAACACTAGTAAAATACAACATCAAGCTTGTTGAGTGTAATTCACTCCAATAGACAAGGATAGGTATGATGGAAGATTTACCAAGTAGTCGTGGCTTCTAAACCAAATATTGCTCCCCTTAATTGAAATTTACCAAATCAAGAAGCTATTCTCTTGGAAGATTCCACCCAACAAAGGCATCTATACTATTTGGCATGTAATCAGTACCAGTCATGCCATACATATTTTAAATAAAGTAGTATTAATAGCCAATTTGATAGTAAATTTACTAGAATGGGAAGAAAGAAGAAAAATAATAGGAAGAGAAAAGAGAGAGGTACCGACAAGAATTTTCTATATTTAGTGTTTGAAAAAAAGGCTCTAAGCAAGATGCAAATTTCATTTGACATATACAAAGTACAACTCAGAATTCCCTAGTTAATATCTATTTAATATATCTAACAATGAAATAGAGAAAAAATGATATGGTACAACTTATGTCTAAGTGGAGTAGGGAATAATAACAAAAAAAGTAAGCATAAGGAAACTATGCAATAAACACTACATGCAAAACTAGATACAATCCAAACTTGTTTGGAAAAGTGGTTATCATCAATAAGCTAAAAGTATTGTCTATATATTTTTCTATTGTACAATGGGAGCATTGGAACAAGGTATGGGAATCCATCAAGTATTAAGGATACATGAATTTCATTTAATGTTGTAATTGAAATCTGCCCAATAGAGATTTATACAAAATGTGGAAGCATAGACAAGGCATTGATTTGCTTGATAGAATACCTCAAAGAAATGTTGTCTCATGAATGCATTGATTACAGAAAATGCACCAATGGAATTCATTGAAAATGATTTTGAACTTACAAATGAATACAAATAGTAGGCGTAAGGCCAAATTTTGTCATTACTTCCGTATCCTCCCAACCTATGCCCCTCCCCCCCTCCCCCAAAACATGGACATCTCCCCCAAAATTGTTTTCTTCTCCCCCCTTTTTTTCCTGCAACTAGCAAATATAAAGCCATATTTCCCTGACCCTTCACCAGTATTAGCCACACCACATATATATGCAAATTGTGGAGGCATTGACAAGGCACATGGGAAAGGGAAAATTGCTTGCATTTGTTATATAGCATATTTTTAAAATTTTTATTTCTTTTGAAATCATTTTAATCTTTATTCCTTTTTAAAAAAGAAAATAAGCATATTAACAAACCAATAATTAAAATATAATAATAATTAATGAGATTTTCACCCTTTTTTATTAACTATACTAGTAATAATATTAAATTAATATTATTTTCTTAATATTAATTATTTTTTCTATTGTAACTATTGATTTGCATTTTTGTGCCAATTCTTATTCGATTGAGTTCATTTAGATGAAAATGTTAAATGCAGTTGTGTATCAATGAGAAACACACTCTTTTGCTAAGTTAGGCTCATGGCCCGATGTTGATTCAAGGTCTCCAAGTTACTTAATCAATATTTATATAGAGATATTTTATTCTCATACAAACATATTTATGCATCATTCATAAAATCAATACAATTATAATTCAAATCTTACTAACACATATACAACCTAACTATATGAGTCTAGGTGAGTGTGTGTGTTTATTCCATCATGAAAGTTTACCTCCACTGGCTAGAACCTTCTTGACGATACTCTCTCTCCAATATGAGAAAATTTCAACGATTCATGATGCATTTATAAATTAGAATGCATAATTAACCATCAACATCAAAATCATTTTTTTAATTACCCTTCAAGTAATAATTAATGTAATCAACCTATCTTTCATAATCACTTGTTATTAAAAAATTAATGCCACATTTAAGTGATTAAGATAAGATAATTAAATGAGATATGACATGTGTTCATCAAATATTTGATTGTTGTGTGGTATGTATGAATAAATATACAATATTTAGTGATATGGTGTCTAAATTTTTTAATGACATATACCACTACTAACATCTCCTTCTCAGTAATAGTGTAGTTGAGCATAGCATCCTGAAGATTTTTACTATTGTAGTAAATGACACATTCCAAATTTCCTTCTACCCTAAAACAAAACTTATGGTAATATCATAAGAATTTGTATGTATATGAAAAGTGATTATCTAGTTAGGGCCTCTCAAAATAGGTTTCATTGTGAGATTTTTTTTGAGGGATTCAAAAGCTTCTTGGCAGGTAGTGGTACATTCAAATTCAATTTCCTTAGATAAAAGATCAAACAAGGGGGTTTCTATTTTACTAAAATCTTTAATAAACATCTGGTAATACCTTGTATGGCCAAGGAAAATCCTCACATATTTTGTTCTTTTAGGGAATAGGTAGAGTGGAGATCAACTCTATTTTGTTAGGATCAACCTGAACCCCCCTAATGGACACAAAGTGTCCCAAGACCACTCCTTTAGTCATCATCATGAAAAAAATTTCATGACTTAAAGAGAGGTTGTGATCTTGACACCTTTGAATTACTTTCTCCAAATTCTAATGCTTCTTCATAAGAGTTTTCATAAGTGGTGAAGTCATCCATATATATCTCCATGGAGTAATGTGCAAAGTTTAAAAATATACGCAAGACTACTCTTTGGAATTTTTTTGGTGCATCACACAATATGAATGTTAAAATTGAATAAGCATGTGTACCCCATGGACAAGTAAAATTGGTTTTGTCTTGGTATTTTGGAGCTATCTTTATCTAGTTGTATCCACTAAACCCATCTAGGAAAGAGAAATATTTTTTCCTTGCTAGTGAATCTAACACTTGATCAATAAAAGGAAGAGGAAAATGGTCCTTATTTGTGGTTGCATTCATCTCTCTTTAATCTACACATATCTCCATTTACGTCATTTTCCAAGCACAATCACTAATGGGGAACCCATTGACTGTTTGATATGGGATAAATGAACCCTACATCCAATGGCTTCTACAATTCTATCTTGACTATATATCGCACATATGGGTTCATGTTTTTTTGTGGTTGCCTAATTGGCTTGTATCCTTCATTAATGTATATTATGTGCATACATAGACTAGGATCTATGCACTTCATGTCATGATAGGTGCTGCCACAATAGTGTGTCTCACTTTTGGGACATCCTGAATTTTGTCTGAAATCACTTATTTTTAGAAAAAATAATGATTTAATACTTGAGATTTTCCATCTAAAGAGTTTTAATTGAAGAGGGTTAGATAAGACCCCTCTAGCATTAAATCATACCCACAATGGGGTATCCTTCGCACCTACCAAAATGCTAGCAAAAAACATTTTTTCTTTACCATTTGAGGGATTAAATAAAGTCATTTAGAAATTATATTTTGCAAGATTGTATCCCTCGAAACGATATTTCTAACAAGTATAATTTTGATATATTTTCATTTTATCATGTATTTAATTTTCAATGTTTACTAAATATAGGTTTTTCACTAAAAATCAAGTACTTAGTTCTATAGAGGTGGAAAAATAGTAAACCATTATAAAAAAAATCAAAAAATGTTTCCCCTAGGTATTGGTGTCCTTGTTTCACCAAAAAAAATGGATTTTGATATATAAACAAGAATTTATGTTTGATGGCATACATCTATGTCCAAATTATAGTTACTGTAGACACTAAAAAATGTCTTGAATGATATCATGCACTCGAATCAAGTATACTAACATCATTTCCTCTCAAAACCCATCCTTTTTTTGCTTAATTGATTAAATTAGCCTAGTTGTTTAATTAATTATGTCACTTGCATCTATTAACGTAATTCATCAAATCGGGTTAATTCATCCCCTCACGCTAAAAATTCATCTCATTAAATTAAATAAATCAAAGTATTTAATTTAATTACCTAAGTCCTCTTATTTAAATAAATAACCCTAAATTATTTAATTAAATGTCATCTCACCTTTTCCCTATTCATTAAATCATTTAATTTAATGAATATCACTTTATTCTTCTAAATCCCCTAATTGCATGATTAAACCTTGTTTAATTTAGTAATTATCTAATTAATCCAATTCCTCCCACTTGCAAATTCCATTTTTGCACAATTAAACTTTGTTTTAATTAGAAAAATATCTATTTCCTCATCGATGAATATTCCAAGGAATATTCTTTCTCCTCCAATCATTTAAGAAAGGGAATATTCTCACAAAACTTCAAATGCAAGTTAGCTTTGACTTATTGGGCAAGTTAACTTTTGACCTCTTATACAGGTCAAAAGCGTGCTTGTTTGGAAGGAATGAGAACCCTTGATTAAATCTCATCTTGCATTCTCACTCGTTGATGAGAATCTGTGATCCATGCCTCCTATTTCCTCCATCCTTGACCACTGATTAGCTTTTTAATTCTCAACCCTCCATTTCTCATTTGCTTTCTTATAAATAGAGAACTATTTGGAGACAAATGGATCCATCTCTCAACATCAAACTTACTCTATTGAAATCACTCATACTTTGCATACTTTTAGCGTATTTTAATTTAAATTAGTTTCATAATAACTTAGCTTTCATTAATGGCTTACATGCATCCATTTAGTTAATTAGAGTAATAGGGTTTGAATCTTTTTAGTTTAAATTTCATTTAGATTAGCTTATAAATTGCATATCTACATATTTTAGCATAAAAACATGGTAGATTATTTCTTTCATCATACTCATTTTAGCATAAATCATGTTTTCATCCATTTATCACAAAGGTTTCATTGATTCTCTTCAATATGATCAATTAAAATAAGCTCACTAGTCATGGGATTAGGAAAGGGTCATTTTTCCACATCAACACGACACCAATTCCAAAATGGGATAAGTTTCAAATGGATTAGAGTAGACACTGTAATGCTTTCTTAGTTTAGAATGTTTTGTTTCCATAAATGTTTAGTTTAACTTTCATTTGAATGATCTTGTTTGAGATTGAGTATTAGTGGCTTTTTAAAGCTTTGATTCTCCATGTATCAAGCGTAATTGGTCCATACTAATATCCTCGGATGACATTCTGGCCCTAGGAGGGAAAACCGATCAAATTTAATTAATTTATAGCTTGAATTTCGTTCGTTTTGACTTTTGTAGGCAAGAGCGACTCCCAACTCAATTTTAGCGATGCCTTTGTAGAGCATCGCCATATAGCTACACTATCGTCATTTCAAAATACGACACCAATTAAATACACCGACGTTGATTAAAAAAATGACGATGCTAATATAATATAGAGGTATCAAAGATTTACAAATGATGATGCTCGGTTATATAGTGACGCTATCGTGCTCTATGTTTTTTCTGTAGAGTGACACACTTGTTCACCAAAGTGACACTATCATGTATAGTGATGCCCAACTTTGGTAAGAAACTTAAAAATAATTTTTTAGCATGTTTTTTTCATTTTTTTGAGTCATTAGAGTACTAGCATGCCTCTAAAGTTGTTCTGATTTTTATACTAACACGGTTTTGCAGGATTGGACAAGATGAAGCTAAAGTGAAGAAGCATTGTCATCTTAAGATTTTATGATTGTAACAAGTGTTTGACACTTTGGGGAAATTATAACCCAATTTCTTATAATATTTTACTTTACATTCTAGGACCTCACTAAATTTCATTTGGGTTTAAAATGAACTCTCAAACGAGACTAAAATTGAGCCCTCATCTCATCATTGTCTTTTGGGTTTTAAAATTGAACAAGGAAACTTCACATTTTTTTTCGTGCATACAATGAAGTCATCTTAGCTTAGGGGTTAAAATTAACAACTTTTTTTGTGTTTTGATTTACATATTTGTTATTGAATGTGTTTTTAGTTCTCTCGTGCCACTCGTCGATCTTGAGAAACAAAAGCATTCCTTAACACTTTTGTGATCACCTACACATTTCAATTTGAATTACAAATAAACCCCTTGCTAGTGTAGGGTAAAGGTGTGGTGTTTGTTCTCTCCCTCTTTCATGTGAACTAGATGATCGAACTATAAATGTACTTCCTTTCTTTTGTTTATCTTTATAAGGGCCTGCCTCCCCATTTCGAAAGGAGGGAACGACCCAAGTGGTAACAAGCCAAATCCAAGCTCTTCCAAGTCACTATATAAAAATGTGTTTGTGACTAAAGTCATAAAACAATAGGTGTGGATGTGTCATACCGACAAGTGTCACCCCATAAAATCTCTTCTTAGGAAGAGACTGGGTGGCCTCTTAGTTGAAATAACCTTGAGCTAATCTTGTCGCGT